>CM017440.1:10803992-11128532 GCA_007726485.1 Eragrostis curvula | reverse complement strand
AAGAAGATGCTCCTGTTGGAGCTTGGAGGGCTTGGGTTGGAACACTAGTTGAACTAGCACCTCCTGGAGCTCGAAGACAAGGCCTCTTAGCAGCGGTAGCTTTCTTGCCCTGAGAGTTGCGCAGTTGAGAGATCTTCGAAAATCCAGCAAAGAGAGTTCCGAACACAATTGACAAGGGTACCTGATCACCCGGATTTGGGTTGCTGCGGGTAAGTGGCAACTCTGTTGAAGGAGTCACCGAAGTGGTTGCCGGAGACTTGAGCTTTCTCTTCCGAGCCGGCTACAGTTGAATCTTGGGAGGCTCCTCTGAAAGCTTGGCCTTTGAAGATCTGGTCCTCAGAGGAGCTCTAGGCTTCAGTTGAGTAGAAGACTCGGGGGCAGCAGGCTTCGGAAGGGATGGTGGCTTCGGAGCTTGAGTCTTCGGAGCCACGCTGGATGCCAGGGTGGATTTCAAGTCATCCACCTTCTCCTCTAGGCTCTGCAGGTCCACGCCAGATCCCTGAAGATAAGTTTGTTAAGATTGTTGCTAGAAAGCAAAGGATCAAATATTGTGAGTTTAAAAGAAGAATTCAAACCTGCGCATCTGGGGAGTTCAGAACCGTGTCAGCAAACACCTCAGCAGAGCTTTTCTTTGAAGGCTCCCTGGGCTCCTTTTTGCTGCTGCTGCTCTCCAGGACCATGGTATTGTCAGCACCTCCTTCCGAAGGGTCAGGCCCGAACATGTCCTGACAAGGCAAAAGAGGATAAATGATTTACACAATGAGAGAATGATCAAGTAAGAAGTTTTACCTTATCCGCTGGATTCGCGGCACTGTACGAAAGTGGGAAGCCCTCTGGTTTGTCTTGCTTGGTGGACTCAAGGATAGCCCAGAGGCGCTTCTCAACTAAGTCTTCGGGAACGTGTTCAACTGTGAAGATATTCATGACGATGATGATTGCAAGACACAGTAGATGATATTGAAGATTAAAGATTGGATTTTTACCTTTGGGAGGGAGCCATCTAGGATTCCGAGGTCCGTCCCTGAACAAGGCCAGGGGCTCGCGGTGCTGAAGAGGGAAGAAGCCCCTGCGGACATGCTCTTCCACAATGTGTTTGCCTTTCAGCCCCCGAGCTACCAGTTCGGTAACCTTGGCCGTCATGGTCTTGAGTCACTCGTCCATGATCGGCACTGATTTGTTCCACCCCTGGTGGAAGGGTAGCAACCCTTTGCCCTTGATGTCGTGCTTGGAGGAATCATCCATGATGAAGTACTTCCACCGGTAACCACTCCAAGAACGCATGTATGCAAAATGGGGATACGAAGCCTTCTTCCAAACATTGAAGCTCACGCATCCCACCAATCCAAAAGAGTAATAGCGGGGTTCATGATACACCTGCCACAGATCTAAAGAGGGAGCAGTGCCCAACCAAGACTCACAGAGGGTTGAGAAGATGCTCAGCAGGGCAATGGCTTGAGGTTTCCGGTGAAGAAGCTCTATATTATAGTATTTACAAACGCGCTCAAGAAATTTAGAAGGAGGAAGGTTGAAGCCACAGATCAGATGAGATTTGAATACCAGGATTTCTGTGGTATCGAAGCTGAAGCACATGGCGCCCTTGTTCTCCTTGGTGATGACGAAATCCGAGATCCACCCAAGTTTACGCAGCTCTTTGATGTAGTCTTCATCGATCGCCCCGGGCTTCCAGTGATCCATGGATTCAGGAATGCCGCCCGCAGCCATAAGTTGCTGAGCTTTAGTGAGGGAATCGGTGGAGCTGGTGGAATCCTCCTGCTGCTCCTGAGCAACAGAGGTGGTCTCCTCGGGTGAGGCGTCGGCTGTTGACGGTCGTTACGGACCAATTTCGACCGTCAACTAGCTCAATAATCAAGAAGGATTGGACACTCTTTACATGCACTTTATTTAAGAATAACCTAGTTCCACATGTACCTCTAGATTTCAGTGTGCAGGTGGAATAAGGGAGAAATCCAGGTGAAATCATGCCCCAAGGCGACGAATCAACACTTCTACAAAACAACGTTCGCCGCGGGAATACAACTCCAAGACAAAAGGCCAAATCTCGTCAAAGTCCAACACAACTAAGGCCAAATGCACCTGGACCAGAGAAGTAAACCCAGAGGGGGAGCCACCTGCCAAAGCCCAGCCCAGGAGGGGCCAGGCACAGGTCGGCCGACCCCCCCTGGCCAGGTCGGCCGACCTGGCAGGGTGGCCCCCTGGGCCCATCTTTCTGTGGCGGTTTGTAACCGACCTCTGGAGGTCGGTTCCCCCTGCATTAAATGCCACCGACCTCGGGAACCGCCTAAAAGTTGCCGACCTTCAAGGACTATATAAGGAGGGGTACCCCCCCTCCTTCCAAGACACACAATACACAAGGATCATTTCCTCCTCCTCACACTAGAGCTAGAGGCAATTCTAGGTAGTGCTAGGCTGAGTAGTGGGCTGCCCTATTGCTCCCAAAGTCTTGTGGAGAATTGGGTAGCGCTCTTGTATCCTTTCTCTCTCTTTGTAAGACTTGCTATTTAATCTATGGAATACAAGTATTCATATAGTTGTTATGAGCTTGCTTGTTCTATCATGATCTTGTATGATCGTTCGTTGTTCGTTCATGCTCGTTCATCGTTCGTTCTTCGTTCGTTCATACTCGATCATCGATTATTCTTGAACTTGCTTAATCGTTCATCGTTCGTCGCTCGTTCTTGAGCGACGAACGCTTATGCATGACTTAGTGCTAGCTTTGATCCCTTTTATCTAGTTTATGCTAGTTAGGCCAGATGTTCTCCTGTTTAGGCATCGGGCTCATTGTCCTGCAAAGGTGCTCTAGATTTATCACCCCGTCGATCCGAAGGGTTGGGGGTGCCTCGAGGGATCTAGAGTCGTGGTTAGTAACGCCGGCATGGTGCCGGGGTAGTCTATCCACCCTTGGGTATGTGCGTGTCCCACGGTTTGTAGAGGTAGGTGGTAGGAAGTGACAGCCCTGTCCATCCAAAGGAACCCTCCACGTTCGGGCACGGCATAGGAGTACGTAAATAGGCCGGAGTCGCGAGGCAGACCTTGCGTATGCCGGATCTCCCGATGTTGCCTAGGCATTAGACGCTTGCTTGTGCTTGCATGACGCTAGATGATAGGTAGAGGTTGTGCACGCTATATGAATGTTGTACCTTTGGAGTAGTAGCTCGCTAGTCTAACTTAGCATTGCTTAGGATTGTCTCTCGCCTTTTATTAGAGAGAGTGGAATGCCTTCGTGTGTGTCGCACTATCCTTATTATTATTAAACCTTACCCCTGCTTTGGAATGTGGTTATATCACCTATCGTTTGTAACACCATGAACATAAGTACTCTTGTCAACCATGTCTTCCTTTGGGAAAATATAAATACGATACCCTGGAATACTCTCGGGTGAAATGCTACAACGGGTTATCCGTCCGCTTGCGGATATTCTATTTAACATGACAAACCTTATAATTCATATCTAGTACTTGTTACTAGTTGTGGATTATTTGGTTAAATAGTGCAAGTGAACAATTCCATAACCCCCGGCGTCTCCCGCGGTCGCGTGTTTCCCGCGTGACCGTAAGAGACGCCAACAAGCATTTCTGGCGCCGTTGCCGGGGAAGACATTGGTTAACAAGAATACAATGATTGTTCATGATTACACTTGATGTGGTTTAACCATTGCCCATGCAGGCTAACCTTGATATGTTTTCTCTTTGATGTGAAAACAGGATAGTGTATGCGTGGATTCGACTTGCCGAAAAACTTCGTTGATAATCCCGAGTCACTTGTGAGGAAGACTCGACACCGCGTCGTCGTCTCCCCTCAAGTACTCTCGACAAGTGAACCCGCATCTTCCGCACCATCTACGTCAAACGTCATGGCTGAAAAGACCCTTCGTGAATACTCCGCGCCCACCGTCGCCAATGTGCCCATTGGACCCAACGTCGACGTTGGTGACGCCGGACTTAACATAAGGTCCAGCCTCATCACGATGGTGCAAGCCATACCCTTTTGTGGGAAGGCTTCCGAGGACGCCAACTCTCATCTCCAACAGTTCCTAGAGATATGCAACACGTCAGGCACGGGAGAAGGCAATCAAGATGCTATCAAGCTCCGTTTGTTTCCGCTCTCCCTCCTTGGGAAAGCAAAACAATGGTTCTATGCAAACCGCGCCAATATTGACACTTGGGACAAATGTTCTACGGCGTTCCTCGCTAAGTTCTTCCCGATGGGCAAAACCAATGCTCTTCGTGGAAGAATTGCAAGCTTCCAGCAAGCAACAAATGAATCCATACCCGAGGCATGGGAAAGGCTCCAAGAATACACATCAGCCTGCCCACACCACGGGATGGAAGAATGGCTCATTCTTCAACACTTTTACAACGGGTTAACACCAACAGCCCGTGGACATATGGATGCCGCTGCTGGAGGAGCCTTCTTCTCCAAAACCGTTACTCAAGCAAAAGATCTTATAGAGAAGATGGTCTCCAATCAAGGGTGGAGCGATGATCGACTCCAAACACGCTCAAAAGGCATCCACCCTGTCAAGGAAGTGGACATGTTGTCCGCCAAACTTGACCTTCTCATGAAGCGTTTGGATGAACACACTTCAAGTGGTAGTGTTCGTGCATTGGACTCACACATGACGTGTGAGGAATGCGGGGATACGGGCCATATGGGGAAGAATTGCCCCCACACCCAAGAAGATGCGTTCTACATGAACAACAACAACGGGTATCGTCCAAACGGAGGTCAAGGATATAATCAAAATCAAAATAGAGGTAACAATTTTCCTGGTTTTTACAATAATCAGCCCTCTTTGAAAGATTTGGTTCTTGGCCAAGCTAAAATTAATGAATCAATCAACAAAAAGCTTGCTGCCAACGATAAAGTTTTAGAAAATATAAATTCACAGCTAGAAGGTTTTTCTTCCGCTTTCAAAAATCAGCTGAGTTTTAACAAAATGATAGAAACTCAATTAGCTCAGCTTGCTGCTCTCGTTCCTTCTGCTAATTCCGAGCAGATTCCTGGGCAACCAGAATCTCTCATTGAAAAAGTTAACGTTATCACTACGAGAGGAGAAATGTTCTCTCGTAAGACTAACCATGCAGGGGAGAACAGGCAAATAAGAGAAGAACCTTCTACAATAAAAGCTGATCCAGGCTTTCCAGTAATCCCTTGTGCAATCAAGAGATTCCACTTCAACCACGCACTGTGCGACCTTGGGGCCAGCGTGAGCATTATGCCCAAGGCAATCTTCGAGCAATTAAAGTACAAGTTCCTCACGCCAACAGCGATGCGGCTACAATTGGCCGACTCATCCTTTCGCTTTCCAATGGGGATTGCGGAAGATGTGCCGGTATCCATAAGAGGCCACACCGTCCCGGTGAACTTTGTGCTGCTGGACATGGATATTGACAAGTAAACGCCCCTCATCTTGGGACGTCCCTTCCTTAGCACCACAAAGGCCCAAATTGATGTTGGAGTCGGAGAAATCCGTTTCTACATCAATGGGAAGGAGGAAAAGTTCGAATTTCAACCCCGAAAAGAACAATGCTCGATGATCAAGATCAAGTATGGGCCAAATCCCTCGAACATCAGAGAAGTTGAAGTAACCCCGAGAAAGACGGATAGTCTCATTGCTCTTTGGAAGCAAATTGACAAACGTGAGAACCCGTCATGGTACCAACCCAAGAAGCCCGCAACAACAAGGCCGGGGTTATGGGTCAAGAAATCGACCCCTCAAATTGAGAAGCCACCAACACAACCCAAGATCAAACAAATGTGGCAAGTAAAGAAGGTGCAGCCATCTTCATCCTCTTCTCCAAGGACGGGACCGGCACCTCAAGAATGAAACGCATGGAGAAGTCCTTGCTCGCCGGACTTAAAACGGCGAAGCCCTGGCCGACAGGATAATCGGCATTATCATTTCTTTTGATTCCTTTTTGATTTTTTTTCAAACCCACCACTTGCATTTAAAAACTTTAAAATCACCCTGCATATCTTATTTCACCACAAGAAATTCTTATTTCAATCGTTTGGAATTTTTTCCGCCAGCATATTTGAATTTTCATCTCGCCATGCATACAAAAAAATAATCTCCAAAAATATTTGGTTCTTCAAAACTTTTTCACTCTTTTGTGCAAAGTTTTGGAGTACCTCTGTACCACTACAATAAATTTCCCACATGTTGGAATTTTCCAACATTTTCTCTTCTAGTTTCAATTTTTTCCGAAAACCATTTGAATTTAGAGGCATGATTTTATTTGGAAATCTTTCTGAGCAATATTTTCGAGGATTTACTGGACATAGCAGCCAAGGTCATGAATCATATGACCGTTGGCATCTATGGGCCAAGAGGGGGAGCAAGTGGGCCCCACAGGGGGTCGGCCGACCCCACCAGGACAGGTCGGCCGACCTGGCGTAGCCGTTGCTGCCCCCCTGCTTTTCCCCAATGGTCACCTGCCCCATGCTCCTTTCAAAATGAGCCGTTATGGCTCGTCCATATAAGGAGGTGGCCGGCCATTACTCTCTCCCTCTCACACTCTCATTTCCACTCCTCATTCACTTCATTCCATTGCTCTCAAGTTTACCATTGTGCTCACTTGAGTCCTTGCCTCAAAATTCTGCATAAAAAACTCCTCTCCCACTGTTCTTTCAGTTTGTGTTTTGATTTGTTTTTTCGAGTTGCGATTTTCTTGCTCACAAGAACAACCGACGGTTTCGCCGATTCAATTTTCCCTAACATAACCCGTTCGGAGTTTTTGTTCTTGTGTTCTTGCTCTCCTCGCTGCAGCCATGTCGGGAGCGAAGCGGCTGTACGGATCGTTGAAGAAGTCCCTAAGCTCAAGCTCAAGTCCAAGCTCTTCACGCCGAAGCATGCGCGCGCGCCCCGTGGTCGAACCACCGCCAAGTCCACCACATGCAGCCGAAGAAGAGAGCAACAACGAGCATCATCTCCTCGCCGACACCGACCTCGACTTGGTGGGCGAGCACGAGACGAACGCCTACGCACTTCTTCAAAACCGTATCTTTGCTCCTACGCGAGCATTTGACATGGAGCTGCTGCAACAAACAGGTATGGATGCTGAATTTTCTCGAGTATTCAAAGCTATAGGGTGGAAAGATTTTGCTAGTGTAGATGAGCCGGGTTCCCGCTTGCTTACACTTCAGTTTTTATGCACCCTACGAGTAGTAGATGAAGGTATTACTTTTCGGTTTTTCCGGGAAGAATACCGTTTGAAATGGAAGGACCTTAGCATGATACTCGGCTTTAATACTCGCTGCAATGTTGATATAGAGAGTGCCCTTCCTGATTTTTCAAAGCTTGCATTTTGGGAAAGGATTACGGGTTTTTCAACTTGTGTGCAGCCTAGAACTAATCACATCCATCACCCTACTTTGCGCTTTTTGCACATGTGGATTGGCATCACTCTTTTTCCTAGGAGTGATATTAGAGTTGTGCGCGAGGATGAAATGAAAATTCTTTATGCTATGGTTGAGAAAATTAAGATCCCTCCTGTGCAATACATGATTCACCAATGGCTAGATAATTTTGGGATGATGGGACCTATCGAGTGCACTTCGTTGATTACACGTATCGCTGCAGGAGTAGGTGCTTTGCATGATGCTAATGTTGAATATATTGATACTCCTCGCATGCTCATAAACAAAGATTATCTTATTCGCGGTCATACACTTAAGCGTGGTCCAAATGATTCCCTCATATTTTATTTTGTCGGGTATACAAACGAGTTTCGGTTACCTAACCCGAATCTTCGCTTGTATACTTGCAAAAGTCTAACCATTGAGCTCCAAGAAATGGAGAGTGCACGCAGGAGTATTTCTTCTCGCAGGAGAACGCGAAGAACGGATCAGCCATCGAGCTCCGAAGCGCCCACACCGCAGCCCATGCCTCATAGTGCGCCGGGGCAAGGTCACGCCGGACTCTTTCCCGGTGCGTACCCAGTCCCGCCACCATATATGGCCGGCGGCTCGACGCGGCAAGGCTCGGTACATGGCCCAAGGATGTTCACTCCGCAGCAGCAATGGGAGGAACATTCCTCCGACTCCGGTGCGACACCCATGGCCGGGAGACGTCATTCATTTTCTGCTCAAGGTTACTACTTTGAGCAAGAGATGAAAAACCTCTCCGAGCAAATGGGAAGGCTCGAGACCACGGCGGAAGACACTCAATACGCGCTGAATCAACACATCCTACAAACCCATCAGTGGCAAGAACGCACCGACACCCAGCTCACCAACCTCACCAACATGACGGAACGGGGACAAGCCGATCTTTCGGCTTACTTTCGCCACATGGGGTTCGATCCACGAAACCCATGAGCAAGAACAAGCTTGGGGGGGAGACACCATGCCCCCCGCTAAGGTATCATGTATCGCAACTTGTATCCTTTTCCTTTCATTTTTGCTTGTTCTTGCTTCTCATATGAAAAACAAAATAAAAATAACAAAACTAAAAAGAACAAAAATAGTTAGTATAGTTTCTTTTTATGTGCTGTAAAAATGTTTCTTTTCCTTCTATGTTGAGATGATGAATAGTTGCTCTGCCGTATTTCTCTCTTGTGCCTAGTTTATAACTTAGTATTCTCCAAGTTTTGAGTTTGTTGGCTGAAAAATACTTGCTTAGAACCTGAAACTTGTGGGTAGCATACGCTTGCACTGAACCTAAGTTGTTGTGAGAGATGATATGGTAAAAAGAGCTACTCGATCTTGTTCCAAGTTAAGCTTGAAAACTCCGGAGATTTTGTTTTCGAAAATCATAAAAATTATAAGTTCCTCAGTGATGATAAATTCCTACCAAAGCCATATGTAGTGCTTAATGAAAAAAAAACTTTACATATGCTGCTTGTCATTTCATTGAGCTTTATCAAAATTGTGTGACCCTAGTGAGATGCTCTCCATACTCTCATGATCAAGATCACGTACACATTCCACCTCATATGCTAAACTTCTACACCGGAAGTTAGCAACATGTCATACCATCCACCAAAATAAAGACACTCCTCACAATTTATCACCTCTCTTGAAATATCAAAATTAGGCATGGCTATGCAAAAGAAAGAAAATAAAGCTCACAGAAGATGAGCATGAAAAGAAAAAAGAAAATTTATCTGCTCTCATTTTGAGCATGGAAAAAGAAAGAAGAAAAGATAGCCATGCCCAAAAATATAAAATAAAGAGAGGTGAACAAAAAGAGGAGTAGTCACATACACCACCACCATCCACTCACACACTTGCACATGTTGATCTTTGATTGTATGGCTTGCTATCTCCGTGGATCCACTCTTTTGGTTTTGCAAAATATGAATACAAGTATGCCTCTCTTCATATCCTACCTTGAGCTCCACAAAAAGCCTATTAGATGTAGGATGAGGCAACACACATGCCTTGGTGAGGAATGAAAACACCACTTAAGCGATTCGAGAGTATCACTTGAGGAACTTGGTTTTATTTTTGAAAATCTTTTTGAAAACCTCCGGAGAATAAAAGCAAGACAAGGAATGAGAAAACAAATGCTCGTACACCGTTCTCTCTCTCAACCGCCCAAGGTGAAGTATAAAGCAAAAAGCCCCATAAGGACTAAGGGAAGGGTGAGTTACCTTGGCCAACTTATTCAACTCAAGGATGAGTATCTTTGTTATACACTTGGTACCTTTGAGAAGTAGGCATTGTAGCAACTCCTGATCAACAACCTAAAGTCCTACTTCTTGCTCGGGACGAGCAAGGGGTAAGCTTGGGGGAGTTGTTGACGGTCGTTACGGACCAATTTAAATCATAAGAAACTAATTAGACAACATGTGACAGTGTAAAAATACTCTGTAGGTGTGTTATCAGATACTTTACAAGTATGCAGGAGTTCATGATTTATGGAGCAACAGGGAATTAATTATGAATTAAACAAGATCTGCATAGAAGTATTTTTACAGGAAACAGAAAACGTGTTTTGTGTGCTTTAGCATTTTTAACAGATAGATCTGAGTGTATGGAATCCAACAAAATTGGGTTCACATTTTTCTGAGGTGTTTATGATTTATTATATATTTTACAAGTTTATAGGCAATTTCTGGGGATTAAATTATTTCGAAAGGATTTGAAAAACAGGGGACCAGTCAAATCGGGGCCACAGAGAGGGCCACTGGATTCGGCCCGCACTGGGTCTGCCGTGCACCACACTTGATCCAGCCAATAAGGCGTGAGACACACGCGTGACCACATGGACGTGGTGCACCGGATCCAGGTGTGCCACACCGGATCCGGTCGGGGTTCGGCCTGGCGCCGGCTCACCGGAAGGCGGTGGCGCGCTCGCCGGAATGAGTTTTCCGGCGGTTATTCGATGCGATGATTGGACGGAGAGGGAGAGCGAGGGACGGCGGATTCACCTCGACGAACGGGAGACGGCGGCGATGACGGGAAGTAGCTCGGCGACGACGAGGCGGCTGTGGCGGAAGTCCGGCGAGGTCGGGAGCTCGATGCGGGGATTGGGAACGGGATGGAGTTGGCCGAGGAGGTTCACCGCGTCATGGGGAAGCTCGGAGAAGAACACGTAGACGTCGAGAAGACTCGGAAGATGGTCGGCGACGGGGAGCTCCTTGCGAAGGGAAAAACCGGCGATGGGGAAAAATTCGATTCCGAGGGCTGGGCTACGGAAGATGGAAAACGGTGATGTCACAGAGGTGCGAAAACTCGTGGCGAACGACCGTGAGAAAGGAATCAAGACGGGGCTCACCGGAGCAACGGAATTTCACGGCGAAGGGGCGAGGTCACGGTGGCCGGGCTCGAGGATGACGACGACGATTCGCGCGATTCAGGGCGGTTGCGAGGGGATGAAGGCCATGGAGCTGCTTGATTACGTCGAGGAAGAACTCCACGCGCGGCAGCTCAGCTGAGGGTGGCTCGTCGGCGGCTAACGCCGGCAAGCGGAGCTCGAGCTCGGCAATGGAGCGGTGGCTAGGGTTTGCGAGGAGGGCGACGAGGAAATGAAGGAGAGGTAGCGAGGAGGAGTGCGGGACGCCGTTTTCTGGCTGTGGCGCGGGCGAGGAGCGGTGGAGGAGCGCGGAGCGTGGCTCCGGCGACCTTCGGCGACGTGGCGGCAAGTCTCCGACGCGGACAGTGAGAGGGAGGTGGCTGACTAGTGGGCCCGCAAGCATCTTTCAATTTCGCGATTTAATTCAAACTGAAATTTCCTCAAACTTTGGCACTCAAATTGGAGTAGCAACTGGGCTCCCAAAATCACAAATTTGGTACCGTTGGAAAGCTCTTGAAAAGTTCTATCCACTGGCCAACATGCACATCTAGAATCCAAAGGTATTTCAAATGGGAGCTGGTCAAAGTAGAGTGCTTTTTAAACTTCTGGGATTTATTTGAGCCTCGAAATGAATTTCAAAAATCACCAAAAATTCTCCAAAATTCTTAATTCGCAAGTGCTATCTACTGGTATTTTTGGTTGCTCAAGTTGTTATGCAAAAATTTGAGTTTCTTCAGAAGCTATGGTTTGAACCTTGTTTGAATTTTGAATTTCGAATTTTTGAAATGGAACTTTTGTGCACGTCATCAGTTCTGTTGTGTTCAGGGTTGTTCTTAGTGACACGGGGTGTCACAGCCCTCCCCCCTTAAAAGAATCTCGTCCCGAGATTAAGGAGAAAGGAGGAAAAACGAATGGCGAAAGGACGAAGAATAAGATGCAAAAAATGGAACACCGCAATAACGTACCTCGGAGGAAGAAAACCAGGAAAATGGGAGTTCAAGAACTCCGCTGTCTCCCAAGTGGCCTCGGCCTCAGAGTGGTTGCTCCATTGCACCTTATAGAATCTGGTAGTGCTCTTCCTGGTGACTCGGTCCTTCTGATCAACAATACCAATAGGCTGCTCGGGGTATGTCAAATCTGGCTCAAGCTGCTCAACACCGCTGACCACTCTGTCACTAGGTACCTTCAAGCACTTCTTCAGCTGTGATACATGGAACACATTGTGAACACCTGAGAGGTTGGAGGGTAACTCCAACCGGTAAGCAACAGGTCCACACTGCTCAGATATCCGGAACGGTCCAACGTATCGGGGTGCTAGCTTCCCTCTGACACCAAACCGACGTACACCCTTCATGGGAGAGACACGAAGGTATACATGGCTGCCAACTGCAAACACCAACGGTCGGCGTCTTCTATCAGCATAGCTCTTCTGTCGAGACTTGGCTGCTCTCAAGTTCGACTGAATGCGTCTCACAGTCTCCTCAGCCTCTGCTATCAACTCAGTCCCAAAGGTGAATCGCTCGCCAGACTCAACCCAATTAAGGGGAGTGCGACAGCGACGTCCATACACCGCCTCAAAGGGTGCCATCTTGATGCTCTCCTGGTAACTGTTGTTGTAGGAGAACTCTGCTAGCGGTAAACATTTCTCCCAATCCTTGGTGTGAGTCAGCACGCAAGCACGAAGTAAGTCCTCAAGAATCTGGTTCACTCTCTCAGTCTGTCCATCTGTCTGAGGGTGGTGAGCAGCACTGCGGATCAAGGTGGTGTCTAAAGAAGCATGCAGCTGCTCCCAGAAGCGAGAAACAAACTAAGGTCCTCTATCTGAAATGATGGTCTTAGGCACTCCATGCAAACAGACAATCCGGGAGATATAAAGCTCAGCATATTTCTGCACACTGTAACGGGTATACACTGGAATGAAGTGAGCTGACTTGGTCAATCGATCGACAATTACCCAAATAGAGTCATGCTTCTGTGATGTGAGAGGTAAGCCAACAATGAAGTCCATGCTAATATCCTCCCACTTCCAAGCAGGAACGCTCAAAGGCTGAAGCAACCCTGCAGGCTTCATGTATTCTGCCTTGACTCTCCTGCAAATGTCACACTCTGAAACGTACTGTGCGACCTCCCGCTTCATGCGGGTCCACCAGAAACGACTCCTCAAATCCTGGTACATCTTGTTGCTACCAGGGTGGATGGAATACTTGGACAAGTGCGCCTCATCAAGAATCTTCTTGCGCAACTCAAAGTCCTTAGGAACCACCAATCTGTCCTGGAACCACAGGACTCCATCCTCATCCTCTCTGAAACACTGGACTCTAGCTTCCCCGAGCTTGAGTCTCCTCCTGAGGTGATTCACTTTCTCATCCTTCTTCTGCGCTGCCACAATCTCATCTCGCAGGGTCGGAACAAGTGATATATTGGCCAAGGAGCCATAAGCATACACTCGAAGACTGGGCTCTGCCTCTGCATAAGGAGCTGCGATGAGATTATTGCAATGAGCCTTGCGACTCAAAGCATCAGCAACCACATTAGCTTTCCCTGGGTGGTAGTGAATCTCCAAATCATAGTCCTTGATCAGCTCTAACCATCTCCTCTGGCGCATGTTCAGATCTGACTGCGTGAATATATACTTAAGGCTCTTGTGATCTGTGTAGATATGCACCAGATTTCCCAACAGATAATGCCGCCATACTTTCAGAGCAAGTACGACAGCTGCAAGCTCAAGATCGTGAGTGGGGTAATGCTCTTCATGTCGCTTAAGCTGCCGAGAGACATAAGCAATTACCCTGCCATCCTGCATCAGCACACAACCAAGACCAGTACCAGAAGCATCACAATACACATTAAATGGCTTGGTGATATCAGGCTGAGCTAAAACTGGAGCGGTAGTGACAAGGTTCTTCAGATTCTGGAAAGCATCACCACACTGCGAGCTCCACACAAATCTCATGTTCTTCTTCAGCAACTCAGTGATGGGCTTGGAGATCTTAGAGAAATTCGGAATAAACCGACGGTAATAACCAGCCAAACCTAAGAAACTGCGAATCTGAGAGACAGTCGTAGGTGCATTCCAATCCAGAACATCCTGCACCTTGCTAGGGTCAACAGCAATACCCTCAGCTGATATAACATGGCCAAGAAAAGGCACCTCGCTAAGCCAGAACTCGCACTTGCTGAACTTAGCGTACAACTGGTGACCCCTCAAACGCTGCAACACAATCCTGAGGTGCTGCTCATGCTCCTCCTCTGTCTCTGAATAGATCAAGATGTCGTCAATGAAAACCACGACAAACTTGTCCAACTCTGGCATGAACACTGAGTTCATCAAGTACATGAAGTAAGCAGGTGCATTAGTCAAACCGAAAGACATCACCAAGTACTCATAGAGTCCATATCTAGTAGAGAAAGCAGTCTTCGGAATGTCCTCTGCACGGATCTTAATCTGATGATACCCAGAACGGAGATCAATCTTGGAGAACACCTTAGCTCTAGCTAGCTGATCGAACAAGATATCAATGCGAGGCAGCGGATACTTGTTCTTAATCGTCACAGCATTCAGTGGCCTATAGTCCACACATAGCCTGAGCGCCTGATCCTTCTTCTTCACAAACAAGGCTGGACAACCCCAAGGTGAAGAGCTCTGACGAATGAAACCCTTGTCCAATAGCTCCTTCAACTGCGCCTTCAACTCTGCTAACTCATTAGGGGCCATCTTGTACGGTTTCCTAGAGATAGGTGCTGTGCCGGGCTGCAAGTCAATATGAAACTCCACATCGCGATCTGGTGGCATGCCTGGCAAATCATCTGGGAACACATCTGGGTACTCACGCACCACAGGAATCACATCCAGACTCTTGCCAATGGCCTGATGCACTGACGGTCTCGATGTGGCCAACAAAGATAGCTGAAGAGTGACCTTGCCATGCATAGGAGAATCTAAGTGAACAGAACGAAGAGAGATATCCAGAACAGCCTTATGGTACTTCATCCACCTCATACCAAGAATCACATCTAGTCCTTGCTCCTGTAGGACAATAAGATGTGCAGTGTAGATCTTTCCCGCCAAATTAAGGGGAGCATTAGAGATAAGCTGCCTGGTGAGAATACGACCCCCTGGAGTGCTGATAAGGTACGGGGTCTCCATAGATGAAATCCCGAGGCCCAAACGGCGTGTACAAGCTAGACTGATGAAATCATGAGATGCACCTGAATCGAACAATATATCAATAGGCCGGTGACACATGGAGAACGTACCAGCAAGAACCTGCTCACCCTCTGGAATCTCCTCTGCAGTGGTGTAGTTAACGCGCCCAGTCTTGACTGGCGCGTTCCTGCCCTGCTGGCGCTACTGTCCTGCTGCCTGAACTGGAGCCCTCTGCGCGTTGTTCTGCCTAGGTGCTGCACGGCAGTCACGCGCAAAGTGCCCCACCTGTCCACAGTTGTAGCACGGGAACCCTCTGCCTGCCTGCTGCTGCTGCTGCTGCGAGCGCTGCTGCTGCTGACGCTGCTGCTGCTGTGGCTGCCTCTGAGTGAACTGCTGCTGCTGCTGAGGCGGGCGCTGGTACTGGGGAGGTGCAAGGTACCTCTGGCCACTGGGGGCGGTGTACACAAGGCGTGGCCTGGCTGAAGTGCTGCCAGATGGTGGTGCCACAGCCTTCCTCTTCCTCTTGTCGTCCTGGTGGGCCCTGATGGCATCCTCCATCACGATCGCTGCACTGACAAGCTCGTCGAAGGTACCACCGGCGTTCAGGACAAGTCGGGACTGAAGCTTGGTAGACAAGCCTCTCAAGAAACACGCCTTCCGCTTGGCGGGCGTGTCTACCTGGTCTGGAGCAAACTGGGCCAGGTGGTTGAACACCTGGGCGTAGTCGAACACGTTCCTGCCTCCCTGCCTGAGGTCCAGGAACTCCCTGAGCTTCCGCTGCATAATGCCCGGCGGAATGTGGAACGAGCGGAAAGCCTCTCTGAACTGTGCCCAAGTCAACTGCTGACCGGCCGGAAGAGTGGCAAGGTGAGCTGCCCACCATCCTCCAGCCGACCCCTGAAGCTGCTGCGCCGCGAACAGTGTCTTCTGCACCTCTGTGCAGGCAGGAAGGAGCCCAAACTTGGACTCCACGGTGCGCAGCCAAGACTCCGCCTCCATCGGGTCAGTGGACCCGGAAAAGACAGGCGGGTGTGTGGCCAGGAAGTCTGCGTAGGTGCAGCCTGGCTGTGGACCCCGACGGTTGCCACCCTGCTGGGTGAAGGCCTGAACGAGAGTCCTGAGCAGCTCTGTCTGGTTAGCCATCGCCTCCGCCAGAGTGTGCTGCGGCGGGGGTGGTGGCGGACGACGCGGCGGCATCCTTCCAATTTAAACATTATTACCGTTAGCTCCAGGATACAACATTATTCAATATGGCAGAATTAAAATGCAGGAAATGCCATAAGCATCCATATAAAGAGAGTTTGCAAGAAAAATCCCACAAACTGCTCCAAACAGAACAACCATGCTAAATAAAATTAGAACATGGTAAAGGACTTCTGAAGAATCGTAGCAAGTAGCTACATGAAGCCTTTCACGCACAAACATAGGTGCAACGGTCCATCAAGGCAACAGACTGAAATCTATCTTGACTGCGAGCAGCAGTCATAAAAACGAAAACTGACACTTCTGTAGGCTTCAAACGAGAAAAGTCAGAACACGAAACTTGTAGATAACTTCAATATATTTCCAATGAGTGCTCAAACGCCTCAAACGGACAACCATAACTGGAGATATCGATTTTTGAAGTTGGTGGACAGATTCTGGAAAAACTGGTCGAGGCAGAAATTTGGTTTCACTTGGTCGACAGATTTGGGGGTGATACTGACAGAATCGAAGGGCAAACTCTGAAGCAAAGTTTTAGTTCATGTTGTAAGCTTTCCAGCAAGTCTTGGTTCATCGAATTTGGCCAAGCGGTTTTGGAGTTATGAATTTTTAAAATTAGCTTGTCAGTCTGAAATTTTTGGGTGATCTGAAATTCGTGGAAGTGTTTTAAATCATGAAGATGCAATGCATGCACGACCTATACGTCCTCACAAAATAAAATTTGCCCAAATATAGCAGGCCGTAGACAGTGGTGGCAACTAAGTCGCACTCACAAACGTTTCTACACGATCTACGCGCGAGTTAGTGTACCTGCAAAGCACACAACGTCACCTCAACCAACCTACACAGGTGACGTATCTCATAAAAATGTAATACATGGCCCAATGACATATCCTCACCATCCTCAACTCCTCGTGAACTCGATGGCTCACGGAACAGAACAAACTCCGCCACCAATATCCAAAACCAGCGCCATGTAGTTCCTTACCTTCTTACCTGGGCGTCGGTGCGTCGTTACAGAAAAATAACAATCAACTCCTATTACCACCTGATTACTCTAACATCCTTATATTGGGCTTTTCGTTCCTCACACGTACGTGGTTAGATTTTTGAAAATAGGCCGTTTATATGATGTACTGTCCCAACACGGCTCTGGTACCAGCTGAAGCGTCTCCGCTTTTCGCAGGATCGAGTCGGTATAGCGCTGATGAACAGACGCAACAGTACAGCATATAAAAAGCACAAATTAAGTCTTTAAGTATACATTAATCCAATTAAAACACAGAGTCGCACAGCGGAAATAAACGGTACAAGTACAAGTCCAAACTAGTAGAAATACAGCGCACGCGCTCACGATGCAATAAGAACCCGCATCCAAAGCCATGAAGATGCGGACTCGAGAGGAGATCACTCCTCAGTCTCCCAGTGGGCTGTCCAACCAAAGGGAAGCTGGCCATCCCACTGTCCACCTCCACCCGTAGAGTCGGGGATAAAGGTGCTACCTGCAATAAAATCATAAAGAGCCAAACCCTGAGCAACTAATACTCAGCAAGACTTACCCGTCAAAAGGCTAACTACAGCCGACTCCTAATATGCAAGGCTACAAAAGGGGTGGCTGACTCGATAGCATAAAACCGCACTAATTACTTGGTCCTTACTTTCAAGTTTTAATTCCCATTTAAGTACTTAACCAATAAAGCAATGTGCATCTAGCTAAAACAGATATAAGTAACAATACATCATATCATCAATATAGCAGTAATGAGATACAATAAATATAAGTACTAGTCATCATCATCAATCATATCACACTACGATGTGGCGCACTGAGCAAGGTTGCTCTTGACCGAGAGCGGCGGCATCGATGTACATCCTGCAGGAGAAAAACCTGACCACACGCCATACGCGGCAAAGGCCACATACAGCAACCGTTTACGCTACGTACCACCAGAGCTGTACCAGATTCTACTCCTCCCGAGGAAGGGCTCTCCCACCGCAGCCCCCGTCCCGGACGGCTGACTGCGCGGGACGCCACCCTACCTCTCCCAAATACCATGATAGAAAGAGTAAAGTATCTACCAGACATCCGGGGCAACGCAGGCTACTAGGTTTACTAGGCCCATAAAAACACTAGCATGTGAGTCAGTACGTTCGAACTTGCTCAATAGGGCCAACAACGAACAGTCCTCAATCGACACAGATGGGGCTACACCACCGTGAAGGCCCAGCCTTCTCCAACCATCCTATACAAGCAATTCCCCGTCCGGTCTCAACAAATCCTAAATCCAGCTAATACAATCCAGGGTCCCTATCATGCGAGTGGGACCTACCACTCGACTTCTACTGTCCGCTAGCCACTAAGCCTAGCAAGTTCTAACGTAACCTAGACCACATCTACAAAAATAGGACACAAGGTAGGATATAGAAGGGTAATCCTAATGCATTTCTAAGGTTTCACATCAACTCCTAATAAACCTAATGCACAAACATTGACTAGCCCCAATCAAGTGCACAAATAAAAATCCTAAATAGGGAGGCATGCACCGGGGCTTGCCTGGCTCAGGAGCTACGCTAACAAAGTCAGCGGGGTCAGTGTCCTGCTGCGGCTCCTCCTCCTGCACCTCCTGGGTCTGCTCCTCCGGCAGCTGGAAGTCGAGCGGCTCCGGAGTCGTCTCTGTCACTACACGTTATGACAAGGAACAATGCAAAGTTAGATGCAAGAATATGATGCAAAAATGATTTAATTACTTGATAGGACAGTCATTTACACTGTAAGTGCAAATGATTAACTTTGTTAATTAATTTCGTCTGGAGTATTTCCTTCATTACTTTTTATTTATGTTCACCATTAATCAACTTGGGTAAGTTAAATGAATAATGTGATTTCAAAAGTTAGTTTATGTCCAGTGGCATTTTTCTGGTGAAGAGTGCCACTGGAAGTAATTTATGGTGAAGTTTCATGATTTATTGCAAGGTAGGTTATTTATAATAATTTATACGGTGCAGAACATGATTTAAATCATAAGAAACTAATTAGACAACATGTGACAGTGTAAAAATACTCTGTAGGTGTGTTATCAGATACTTTACAAGTATGCAGGAGTTCATGATTTATGGAGCAACAGGGAATTAATTATGAATTAAACAAGATCTGCATAGAAGTATTTTTACAGGAAACAGAAAACGTGTTTTGTGTGCTTTAGCATTTTTAACAGATAGATCTGAGTGTATGGAATCCAACAAAATTGGGTTCACATTTTTCTGAGGTGTTTATGATTTATTATGTATTTTACAAGTTTATAGGCAATTTCTGGGGATTAAATTATTTCGAAAGGATTTGAAAAACAGGGGGACCAGTCAAATCGGGGCCACAGAGAGGGCCACTGGATTCGGCCCGCACTGGGTCTGCCGTGCACCACACGGGATCCAGCCAATAAGGCATGAGACACACGCGTGACCACATGGACGTGGTGCACCGGATCCAGGTGTGCCACACCGGATCCGGTCGGGGTTCGGCCCGGCGCCGGCTCGCCGGAAGGCGGTGGCGCGCTCGCCGGAATGAGTTTTCCGGCGGTTATTCGATGCGATGATTGGACGGAGAGGGAGAGCGAGGGACGGCGGATTCACCTCGACGAACGGGAGACGGCGGCGATGACGGGAAGTAGCTCGGCGACGACGAGGCGGCTGTGGCGGAAGTCCGGCGAGGTCGGGAGCTCGATGCGGGGATTGGGAACGGGATGGAGTTGGCCAAGGAGGTTCACCGCGTCATGGGGAAGCTCGGAGAAGAACACGTAGACGTCGAGAAGACTCGGAAGATGGTCGGCGACGGGGAGCTCCTTGCGAAGGGAAAAACCGGCGATGGGGAAAAATTCGATTCCGAGGGCTGGGCTACGGAAGATGGAAAACGGTGATGTCACAGAGGTGCGAAAACTCGTGGCGAACGACCGTGAGAAAGGAATCAAGACGGGGCTCACCGGAGCAACGGAATTTCACGGTGAAGGGGCGAGGTCACGGTGGCCGGGCTCGAGGATGACGACGACGATTCGCGCGATTCAGGGCGGTTGCGAGGGGATGAAGGCCATGGAGCTGCTTGATTACGTCGAGGAAGAACTCCACGCGTGGCAGCTTAGCTGAGGGTGGCTCGTCGGCGGCTAACGCCGGCAAGCGGAGCTCGAGCTCGGCAATGGAGCGGTGGCTAGGGTTTGCGAGGAGGGCGACGAGGAAATGAAGGAGAGGTAGCGAGGAGGAGTGCGGGACGCCGTTTTCTGGCTGTGGCGCGGGCGAGGAGCGGTGGAGGAGCGCGGAGCGTGGCTCCGGCGACCTTCGGCGACGTGGCGGCAAGTCTCCGACGCGGACAGTGAGAGGGAGGTGGCTGACTAGTGGGCCCGCAAGCATCTTTCAATTTCGCGATTTAATTCAAACTGAAATTTCCTCAAACTTTGGCACTCAAATTGGAGTAGCAACTGGGCTCCCAAAATCACAAATTTGGTACCGTTGGAAAGCTCTTGAAAAGTTCTATCCACTGGCCAACATGCACATCTAGAATCCAAAGGTATTTCAAATGGGAGCTGGTCAAAGTAGAGTGCTTTTTAAACTTCTGGGATTTATTTGAGCCTCGAAATGAATTTCAAAAATCACCAAAAATTCTCCAAAATTCTTATTTCGCAAGGGCTATCTACTGGTATTTTTGGTTGCTCAAGTTGTTATGCAAAAATTTGAGTTTCTTCAGAAGCTATGGTTTGAACCTTGTTTGAATTTTGAATTTCGAATTTTTGAAATGGAACTTTTGTGCACGTCATCAGTTCTGTTGTGTTCAGTGTTGTTCTTAGTGACACGGGGTGTCACAACCTGGAACCCCGTATTTATAGCCTTGAATGCGACGTTTCGGTTGCTCGAAAGGTCAAGTGAGAAAAGAATTTGTTTACGCGTTTCCAGGAGTACAGGAAGACGAGGCGACTCGTCATTGGAGATACCGTCAGATTCGTGAGGCGAGAGAAGACAAAGTTTGACTTGTCATGTCAAGCTCATTTTTTATTTTTGAAGAGATTCTCTGAAGGATCACAAAAAGACAAATTGAAGCTTTGGTGTTCGGAATTCCAAAGACAAATGGTTCCGAAGTATAAATTCCGAAGAAGGAAGATTCAGAAGATATTAAAGGCTGATGGACCGAAGAAGGCTGGTCGGTATCTCGGGATCCTAGGTTGACTGCAGAACATATCCCCTGTCATATTCTCATATAAATGTGAATATGCCAAGTGACATGTTCAGGGACTTATGTCGTAGCCCTAGGTCCCGGATGTTCCGAATACTATTTTAAGACTTTTTTCGAAGACTTGCCTTACACGGTATAGTTTACGAGAAGGATACGATCTCCCTGTTAGATACGGAAAAGGAGTATTGTAATTAGGAAGGACTCTGATAGGCGGTAACTAGCCTATAAATACTCATGTAACCCCTCCGGGGAAATCTATCTGGCACCTTGCGAAACCCTAGCGCAAAGATTGCCACATTATACAAGATCACACTAGACGTAGGGCATTTATCCTTTGGGAGGCCTGAACCAGTATAAAACCCTCTGCGTGTTCTTAGATCGATCTCGCTACTCACGTTGCTCCCACCGATCCAAATATCTGCCGAACACCCCGTTCAATCAGGTGACGACAATCAGTATACATATTTTCACTAGTATTTTTTATTCGGCTCATGATAATTTTTTTTATAGTCTCGCAAGCGAGATGCACTAAAGTTGAATGAAAACTAAAATCAAAATCGGACAAAATGAACGGATGAGACACCGAAGCATATATTTTATTTTATTCCCTCCATCCAACACCGATCATTATCATCGACTCACTGCAACTCTTTTTTTTTCGAAAATAGGCAGGAGAGCTGCCTGAATTAATTAAGTAAAGAAGGGAATGTACAGGTTACATGCAGGAAAAAGGAAAAGGAAAAATACACCGAAGATTAAACAAAAGATTACATGTAACCAGGAAGTCCATCAACTACTAGTTACTACTCTGTATAGGCCTATTTCTTCCAGAATTAATTCGCAAGTCTTGCTAAACGATTGTTCACTATGCTGGAACACTCTTCGGTTTCTCTCTTTCCAGATCCCTCACCAGAAGTATAGGAGGTAGCCCACCATTTCTCTTTTGTCTCTCCTTCCTTTTCCCACATTGTATAGTGCGTATGTTGCATCTATAATGGATTGCGCAGAAGGAAGTAATGTCTTGAGCTCATAGTGACCTATTTTCTCTGCAAACAGCTTCCAGGTGGCTTCTGTGTAGTTGCAGTCCTTAAGCATATGTTCTGTTGTTTCCGGCATACAGTAGCAAAGGGAGCAGTTCTCATTAGCATTCCAATGCTTTTTTGCCATGATGTCTGCTGTGTTGAGTTTGTTGAGGCAAGCAAGCCATACAAAAAATCTGCATTTTGATTCAACCTTTGCTTTCCAAATTTTGGTTGTCCAGGGCTGTTTAATGTGCTGTAAGAATTGTATCTCATAAGCTGATTTGGCCGAATATTTTCCATCAGCTGTCCATCTCCAATAAATCTTATCCTGCTCATCATTTAAATTAACTTGTTGGATTCTCAGCTGCAGGAGCATGAATTCATCAATGAGATTTTGGTCATTAAGGTTCTTAAGGTTCCGAATCCAATTATGGTTCTTCAACTCAGTGGCCACACTTCGTCTTTTGAATCGAGACACCTTGTATAGGTTTGGAGCTAGTAGCTTTGGGGCCATACCATCAAGCCATGCAACCTCCCAGAATGGTGTGTTTTTGCCATTACCCACTTGTATGTAAGTTGATCTAAAGAAAAGTTCTCTGTCAATGTTATTGTCAATTATCTGCATTCCATGCCAGGGCCTTGGTGTTTCATCCCACCGGTGCCACAGCCATCGTAATCTAAGGGCTCTTCCAAATTTATCTAAGTCTTTAATGCACAATCCTCCCAATTTTTTGGGCATTTGCACTTTCTTCCAGTTGACCAGACAGTGCCCTCCTTTTATGGATTCAAGGTCATGACCCTTCCATAGAAATCCTCTTCTATATTTGTCTATGCACTTGACTGCCCACTTGGGTAATCCAAAAATTGTCAAAAAGTAGGTTGGGATGGCCGACAAAACAGAGTTGATCATTCTCTCTCTGCCTGTAGCATTTAGCATGTCCCTTTTCCAGCCAGGCAGTCTGTCTGCTATTTTTTGTTGTTCTCGGCTAATTCGGCTATTAAGCTAAGCCTTTGACTTGTATGGTATGAGTTCCTAAAGCAGTTCACCGTGTATTAGCTTCCCCCTTGCTTTCCTGTCTCTTCTAAAAAAATCAGACAATGTTCGAGCGACCTACTTCCGTACGTGGAGCTTCCGCCTCATACGGCTCCTCTAGGAATGGGGGTAGGCCCAGCCCAGGCTTGTGAAGAAGTTTTCATCTTCCCCCTGGTACCTGACCACTTCTACTAGCCTGGCCTACAATACCGCAACTTCATAATTGGTCTAATCAATGCTCTACCAATTTTCTTGAAGTGCAGGGGCAGGCCCAGATATTTTGTTGGGAAGGCTTGAAGATGCAGTTTGATTGTGTCGACAGCTGTTGCTGCCTTTGTGGGGCAATTCTAATGGCAAAGAATTCAGTTTTCTCTAGGTTGGTATACAGACCTGAGGCTTTCCCAAAGAGGTCAAGGATTTCCTTCATATAATGGATGTCTTACAGGGTTGGTTTGATGAAGATTGCTGCATCATCAGCGTATAGCGAGACTCTGAAGTGTGCTCTGTTTCTTGGAAGGGGTGTTAAGACTTTCTCTTCATGCGCTTTTTGGAACAGGAGGTGAAGAGGATTTATTGCTAGGAGGAACAACATTGGTAAAAGAGGGTCACCTTGCCTAACTCCCTTTTGATGCTTTATTGTTCTAGTGAGCTCTCCATTGACAAGGAATCTTGATGTTGAGATTAAGAACATCATTGATATCCAGGATTTCCATTTCTCAGGGAAACCATATGCTTCTAGGACCTCAAGAAGGTAGCTCCAATTTACTGAGTCGAATGCTTTTGAGATGTCTAGCTTCACAAAAATAGCTGCTTGTTTGGTTTTGTATAGCCTTTCAATGGTCTTTTGGACATATATGAAATTGTCATGAATGCATCTCTTCTTAATGAAGGCATTTTGATTCACTTCAATGAGTTTACCTATTTCTCTCGATAATCTTATAGCTAAGATTTTGGAGAAAAGCTTCATGAAGCTGTGGATGAGGCTGATTGGCCTGTAGTCTTTGGCTTTGTTTGGCTGGTCTACTTTGGGAATAAGTACCACATGTGATGTGTTTAACTCATGAAGGCCTTGTGAGTTTAGATGGTATAGCTGGTTCATTGCATTTGTCACTTTCCTGTGAAGCCATCTGGCCCTGGCGCTTTGTTCTTTGGCATCTGTAATATTGCCAGCTTAATTTCTTCCTCAGTGAATGGCGATTGTAAGTGGTCCAGGTTGTGCCTCTGAATCTCTAAGTTTTCTAGCTGTAATTGATATCCCCTCTGAGTATGTGCTCCCATGATTTGGTTGAAGTGAGAGTGTATTGCGTTCACTTTATCTTGGTGGGTTGAATAGATTGTCCCTTGGTGATCTAGTGTTTGAATGAACTTCCTTTTCTTCCTTACTCTTGCAGCTGCCTGGAAGAAGCTAGTGTTAGCATCTCCCTTTTTTATCCATGTGATCCTTGATTTTTGCCTCTTCCTGGATTTATCTATTGCCAAGATTCCTAAGATTCTTGATTTTAGTCTCTTCCGTAGCTCCATTTCATCATCAGTTAGGCCCTATGTTCTTGTGCCATATCTAGCCTAAGTATGATCTCTGAGGCCATAGCATATGCCAATTTCCCTTGGTTGACCATTGTTGTAGACCACGATCGTAGTGCCTTTGTCGTTCTTGTCATCTTTTTGTTAAGGATGTTCAGAACATTTCCTTGGTCCAACTGGTTCCAGGCATTCTGAACACATTCTTTGAAACCTTCCATGGAGGTCCAGTAGTTTTCAAATCTGAAGCCATTGTAGTCTTGTTGTGGTTCCATTGGCACTAGCATTAATGGACAGTGGTCAGACATTGATGTTGAGAGACAGTGGTCAGACATTGATGTTGAGAGTGCAATTAGTCTTGTCCATGGAATTTTTTCCTCCAATGAAGTTGTGAGGAAGACTCTGTCTATTCTAGAGAGAGTTGGGTTCTTTTGCTCGTTTGACCAGGTGAAACGCCTGCCTTCAAGCTCCACTTCTTTGAGTGCAAGATGATTTATAGCTCTTCGGAATCTGTCCATCATTTTGTGTTGTAGTCTCCCATTATTCTTGTCTTCAGAATTGCAAATTAGGTTGAAGTCTCCTAGGATGATCCAGTCTTCATGAATGCCATGAGTATTTTTTAGATCTCGCATTTGCTGAATAAATGCTTTCTTGTCTGAGTTGAGCAGGGGCCATATACTGCGGTGAGTGTCCATTGAGTGTTGTTAATTTTGTCCTCTAAGTTTACTGTAATTGAGTGATCTTTCAGATGATGGATGCTCATTGAGAAGTAGTCATGTGATGCTGCTATTAGAATGCCCCCTCTAGTCTCAGTGGATGGAAGGAAGTGGTAGTTGCTCAGGAATTCCGGCCCAAGCATTCTGGAGATGGTGACATCATTGAAATCATTCAGCTTTGTTTCCTATAGAGACACTATGGTTGGGCGATGCAGGTCTACTAACTTTCTAAACTTGTCCCTTCTCACAGGGGCATTCAGGCCACGCACATTCCATGATAGGATCTTATAGTGTATATAATCCATAAATAATAATCACCAACAACAACAGTTTGCATAAGGTAGCAGGGCCACACATAAGCCAGTACTGGTAGTACTTAATTATTACACAACCAAGTTCAACGGTAGAGCAATTAAAGGTACTTAAAATCATCTCATAGTTTAGCAACTGGGTATACGTCGATACGTGTGCTGGCTCAAGACGTGGTACTAGCCCCCTTTCCTCCCTTCTTCATCTTCCTTGGAGCTTGTTCATCAATGTCCTTCTCCATCTTGGCGATGGTGTCCTTGGAGAGGGGCCGCTTGAAGGACTCAGTGTACTTCTCCTTCCCTTCCTCTGTGAATTCCTCACCCTCTTCAAGCTCGCCCATAATTCTGGCAATCCTCTGCTGTGCCATCTTCATCACTGGCTTGTCTGCTTTTCTTAGTTTCTGCAGTCTCTTGCTCTTCTCCCTAGTGCTGGAAGATGTTGTGACATCATGCTCCTGCACTCGAGTGGGGATAGGTAAGATTGCTTGTTGGATTGGTATTGAGTTATCAGCAATGAATTGGACAATTTTGCTATTTACCTGATCTGTCTTCTGTTGTTCTTGATCCTTGTCCTTGGCCTGTATGGGATTGTCAACATGATCTATCTTCTGTTGTTCTTGATCATTGTCCTCGGTCTGTATGGCATTGTCAACCTGATCACGTTCAGTGTTGTCTGCCTCACCTCCAGGCTCCTGTGCTAGCGGCCTCTCTTCTTGTTCTGCATTGGTAGTGGGATCAACACGGACTTCAGGTGCATCAGCAGGCTCAGCAGTTGTCATCTGAGAATTATGCTGTGGCACAGGATCTTCCTCATGTCCCGTTTCATCAGGGTTGCTCGGGGGAGCTTCAGGCAGCTCAGGGGTGGGCAGAACCTGTTGAGAACAGTCAATAATCTCTTGCTGGTTAGGGCAATCAAATGCATTGGAAGTGTTAGAAGCATAACGAGCAAGCAGGCTATCTGCATATTTCCTAATTTCAGGGCTTACACGCGTCGGAGTAGGGAGCGCAGGTGTGTGAGGCAGGTTAGGAGTAGCATGCGGTTCTGCAATTGAAGTATGTGTGATTTGTGGTCTAATGACAATAGCCTCATTGACTCTAGGTGTGCCATCCATCCAAATGTTACCTTTAAAGGGCTTGATAGCAGGGGTTGGGGTTTTATAAAGCGAGGGTGGAGTGTCATGACTTTCAGAGTTCACCATCGATCTTAATGGGAATTGTTCTGATGATAAATTGGGGTTGCCGGCAGTGAGGTTTCTGTGGATTTCTCCTGTCAGATAGGAGTAGAGTATCTTTGTTGTCGCCATTTTCATTGACACAAGATCCTCTTCTTTGATTCCATTGTTTAGAAACAATGCATCTTCTAGCATGGGCAGGAAGCCCAAAGGGTCGAGCCCCGGATGGGTGTCTGGTCTTGACATGAACATCTTGTTCCACTCTTCTGAATTGATGGAAACTTTGGGTGTGTCCTTATTGATTCCAGCCCTTGCAGCCATTGTCCTAGGGGAGATGAACCTAGGCAATGCACTTTCAGTTGGCTTACTAGCAATAGATTGACTGGAGTCAGGTGATGCAGGTCTAGCCTTTCCTTTTGTTTCAGTGGAATCTGTTGGGACATCTTTTCCTCCTTTCTCTTTCCATAATTTCTGCAGCTCTCTCTTTTCTTCATGTGACGCCCATTGGTCATCAATTTTCTGTTGCTCATCACCCCTCTGCCTGTAACCAGACCTGCCCTGATGAGGGGTACTGGACCTACCCCTTTCCTGAGTAGTGGTTCTCCTACTGTAGGTGGGTACCACCCCGTAGTGTGTTCGGTCCTTCCATGTTTTGCCTCTGGGCCCCCTGCTGCCTCTATCCTCATCACTGTCCTCACTGCGTGGTCGTCTGGCTGGTGTTGGTTCCCTACATCCCCATCTCGGGTATGCCCACATCCCATCATCATCATGCTAGTCTCTCCTTCTTCTTGGAGTAGGAGGTGGTGAGCTGGAACGTTCAGGCTGCATTCTAACTTGCTCATCATCCTCCCCATCTGATACTCCATGGCTCCATGTGAATCTCCTTTCCTTAATCCTTCCTTCTCCCTCAAGCACTTCAGCAGGGTAGTGAAGGAAGGTTAGATCCTCCATCTCTTCCATGTGTATGTAGACTTTGAATTGGTGGCCCCTCTTTCTTTTAATAGGCTTCTCATAAGCTACATTGATTTATGGTTTTCCAAGTTCCGTCGGTGCCCCAATTGACAAATAACACTTGACAGGAATCTTCTTCGGCTCTCTTGCAAAAGCCCAAAATCTGAATGATCTATAATCATAGCCATTACTAGAAGCAGGGTCAATATGATGAATAATGCAGTAATCATCCATGATTGCCTTAACTACATCCACATTCCAGGCATGGTGAGGCAGACCCTCTAGACTGAATCTAATGTAGAAATCAAAATGTGAGTTGTCTGCATGCATCTCTATCACATATGGAAAGAACTCGAGCTCATTTGGACCCTAACTAAGCTTCCCAGCAGCTAGAAACTGTTCCTTAATCTCAGCCGTATCACAGAGTAGCAGGAACTCAAAGGGGTGGTCGTAGTATACCTGATATCCAGTGATGCCTAGTACCTCTGTGATGACTTCAGCAGCCTCATCCGTGCTTCTAATGGGGATGGAGCTCGTATCTGAAACTGTGACAGCCCTCTCCTTGTACAGCTTGGAGTGCATTGTCGGGGTTGTTTCCACTGCTTTGTAGCAGTATCTTGATCTCTGCCTATGGTTGAAGAACCTTCTCCCTTGGTTCTTTCTGGTGTAGCGACCTTGTGAGGTGGAGCAGCTGGTGGACCATGGGTGGTTGCTCGCATGAGTGATGGATGTGGTGGCTGGTTGTTGTGGGGCGAAGCGGACGGAATGGTGGCTGCGGGATCTTGAAGTTGACATGTGCACTTCACGGTGCTTGCACGTGAAGCAAGTGTGTCTGTTGCCTTTACAGATCCAGCATCGGGGTGGATCACGGCACTGCGCTACGCGGTGGTCACGGGCGAGGCAGTTAAGGCAGCGGCCGGTGGTAAAAGGGTTGCGGTGGCGAGATTTACTGTTTGTGGAGGAGGAGGAGCTTGAGGAGGACGAATGGTAGCGCAAGGGGCGAGAGTGAGATCTGTGGCGGTTCTTGCGCCACCAGTGCTTCTTACAGACAAGGGTCCACTCCCCGTCTGAGTCGGTGCACGCGGGAGAGTCAATGCGAGTTCCTGTTTCAACTGCCCGTTGGTCGGCCGGTGGGGTGGAAGGCGGTTTCCCTGTGGGCCGCAGGGCTGATTACGCTGGTGGTGGGATGGCAAATGGGCTGGAGGGAGGAAGGCCCAGCCCGCGAAGGTGTCGGGTGAGGCTTGGCGGAGTCGGGTCTAGGTCCGTGAACCCTTTAGGGTCATAGTAGCGGGTCGAACAGAGTAACGGGTTTTGGGTTGGAAACCGTACCTTTCGGGGTCGGGTCGCTGTCGCTGCCGCCACCGCCGCCGGACCTTGGGTTGCAGCCGCCGGCCATGGCGACGGGCCTCCCGGTGGAGGTTGGAATCCCGGGGTTCGCCTCTTCCTCAGGATGATTTTCATGACCTTCTCCGAGCATTTGGTATCTTCTTCTTCTGGATCTCGCCAGATGTTCCTCTCCTCTGCTTCCGGCGGAAGGGGAGGGAGCGTGGATCCGTGCCCCCCACCTCGCCGGAGTTCCAACGCAAAGCGGGAGAGGGGAGGTCTAGTTACTGGAACCTTGGTTCCCCCTCCTCTCCAGCTCTCTCCCTGATTGGGGAGTCTTCTACTTGGCTCGCCCTCACTTCTCCAATTGCTACTTGGGAGGCCTTCAATACGGTTGGATCTTCTTCCCGCCGGCACGAATTGATCCACAGAGCATAGATCATCCGGACCGCGAAGGATTTGAGCATAGGTGGAAGGATTTGGGTGGGATTTGGTGGTTGGATTTGGGTGGTGAAGGGAATCGCCTCTCGAGTCGCCTGAGTCGCCAGAGAGCCGTTGGGGCTCCATCCTCGACTCACTGCAACTCTCTCCCCTGCTTCGTCTACTCTGTTCTATCTACCCCTTGCTTCATCTTCATCTGTTGTGCGGCAGTGGAGCTGAAGGAAGTGGATGGTGGTGCGAGGTTGAGCAGCAGTGCAGCTCGGATTTGCAGGACGCTGTGTTAGGCGATCTGTAGTGGCCGGAGGGCATCGATCGTCGATGTAAGCTCCAGCGCCTGCGGTGGCCGGCCGGTGGTCAAGTTTCCTCTACAGTGGCCCTCTGCGCGAACTTGCGCCGTTGTCCCACGGGTCGTGAGCATTCCATTTTTTTGTACTTCATTGAGACCCTAGGCCCTTCCCTCGCCGTTTCCATTGCCGATGAACTCAGTCTGCTGCAGTTGTGCAACTGAACGACATGATTCCTCCCCATTTGAGGAGGAGCAGCTGCGAAAAGAAAATAAGGCAAGGATCAGCTGCTGTTCGGAACAGTATTGGAACCGTAGCACTGGCTGCATAGGTGACCAGAATTCCGAATTAGTACCTGCTAGACATAACGTCCTCCGCCGTAGCTTCGATGCTACTCCACTGGATTCCACCTCGCAGAAAATCGATGGAACAATGCTGAGGTCGAATGGAATGCGGGGAGGCGTTCGGACCGCTCATGCGCAGGGGCGGCCGCACCAGAGCTTAGATTGCATCTCAACCTGCAACCAAATCGAACATGTAAACCTCGAATGATCCTCAAATCATCGAACAATACAAGCGGCAACCCCTATACCTGTCAATTGCGGCTCCTCACTCGCCCGTCAAACAAGGTTCACGATTGTCTCTCATTCTGCAGTCGAATCAACCAAGTAAAAATAGAATGTTCATGGAAACCTGGCGCAAGAGAGTCTGCAATACCTGCACCTGTGCACGGCGAACACTGGTGGAGTGGTGGTTCGATCGATCTCTATTTGTGAAGTCAGCTAGCGGGAGAGTTTGATTGGAAACAAGGAAAAAGCTCGGAATGTTCTGGTGCCCTCCCGCGGCAGCAACCGACCTCGCACCACCAGAAATATCTGGCCACAACCGACCTTGCCATGATCTGCGTTGCGTTGGGTGGGCCCGTATGGCGTTTGTATTTCGCGGTAAACCCGATTTCACCTCAACCGTATATGAAAATTCACCTGCCTGTCCCACCTCTGCCGCACACATCCAAAGACATTGCAAGCCGTTGGATTTGCGGCGCCATGGCCCCAAGGGGTCGTTTTAACTTTCTGAGAAAACTTCCTCACTGACATTGTATTAAGGAGGGGCCCATCGAAACCTGGCCAGCGCAGGACCCACACCTTCCTCACTGACATTGAGTTAAGGAGGGGCCCACCGAAGCCTGGTCAGCGCAGGACCCACACCAACACATGGGGGTCAACTGTAGCTGCAGCACAGGGAGGCAGGCACATTTTATACGGCACCCAGGATTCGAGCTCAGGCGAGCAGCTTCACAGCCGATGGACTTTGCCATCGCGCTGTGAGAGCCTTCGCACCGTTTTCATATATGAATCGAACAGCTAATTTGCGCTGGCCATTCATCATCAATTACACATGGACAACGTTACTGTGATACACTTAGTAACCTGTAATTTGTCGTCGATACATTCTCTTCTTGTATGCTGTATTGTTGGTGTGTGGTTTGTACACAAACCATTTAAGGTTTCGGTCGAATGATTGCCAGACACGTCTATGTTGATACATTTTCTCTTCTTTTAAAGTTCCGGTTGAATAATTTTCCACACTTTGTTTTCTTTCCATTCAGAAATCATGGAAATTTCATGTATTATGTGAGGGATTCCCCTGTTCAGTCGGTCCTTCCGTTTGAATTCACACATTTTGGTCATGGCCTATTGAGATAAGGTGTGAGATAAGGTGATGTTGATGCCAATGACGTGCTTATAAATCCATGGCATGTACAATGGCAAATGATCATGGCTTATTGAGATAAGGTGATGTTGATGCCAACCACGACGTGCATGGATTAGACTGTCCACAGTGTCATTTTAACCGATGCCTGGAGGAATGTTTTCTTCTCAGCACCGAAGCAACACACTGCAGCCGATACTGGAAACGAGAAAATCACAGCATCGAAGCAAGAAGATGCATCGGTGCCTGTTCTTTGGAAAACAATATTCAATGCCCTTTGGTCCGGTGAGATTATTTTATTGCCACGAAGAGCACTCTCCGCATGGCTGCCTTTGGTCCGGTGAGATTATTTTATGGGATTTTTGTCCACAGGACATTGTTAAATTGTAGTTTTGTTTTCTGGACATCTCAATTGTCGGTTTTGTCTCCTGGACATCAACAAAATGTGAATTTGTTTACAGGACACCGCACCAAATAAAAAAGTCATTTTAATGATAAAAAGAGCATATTGCCCTTCTTCTCCCTCCCGATCCTCATGTGTGTGGGTTAGCCGGAGCCACCACCACATCCTCACGGGCCCATCCCATACTCATCGAAGCAGGCTCATCCTCGCCAGAGAAAACCTCCCAATCCCCCGTGGGCTCGAGTTCGTCGAGGCTCCCCTCTCCCAATCCCCCATGGGCTCGAGTTCGCCGAGGCTCCTCATCTCGACGGGCACGAGGTCTCCCGGCCGCCTAATCCCCCAATGCACGAGCTTGCTGGAGCCTCCACCTCCCCAGTGCGGGTGAGCTTGCCGAGCGGCCCCCGTCCCATCAGCGAGCTCCTCCCCCATCTCCATGCGTGCGAGCTCGCCCTTACGCCCCCATTGCTGCCAAGTGCCGACCCTCAAGCACGCCACTGCCATGCTGATTCAAAACCGAATTGCCGCCACACGAGGCTTCTCCATCTTTCTATAGAGCTAAGACCATCTCCAGCAATGGACCTCAAAACAAGACCTCTACTTTCGTTTTCCAAGCCGACATGCAAAAATTAGGGCCTAAAATCTGACTTCAACTCCAACAGTAAACTAACCCAAAACCCTATTTTGTGAAAAAAAAAACAGTTGGACCCACGAATGAGAGAGAGGATTGCCTGCTTCGTCATGCTAGCACAACAACAGTGTGCCATGTATGTACGTTTGTGTGTCTAAAGAGGGATTTGGATTTCGATGGCACTGACAGGATAAGTTTAATGACATGCTTGTTTAATTTACAAGTTTATGGACTTAGATGACATCGCGGAACAAGTTCGAGGACCGGGACTGAATTTTACTAGTATTTTTTATATATATAATTGTTAGTCTGTGCTTTAGCAGTCTCCCAGTAGCTAACCTCCGATGATATTCACAGGAATTCATATTATTTCAGGCCTAAAAACAAATATTATTCAAATGATATTCACCATTCCGGTATGTTTGAAATGAACAGATTTAACGCACCGTCGTAGAGTGATGTACAACGTGACAGGCTTTCTAGGTGTCAACGACGAGCTTGGCCCTTGCGTGTCCAGACTCCACCCTGTACTGGTCGCCCACGCCAAAGTGCGCCATGAGCAGCCACACGACGGTGAGCAGCTCGCCGCCCTGGCTGAGCTGCCTGGCGTGGGCGTTGCCGCTGCACTTGCCGGCGGCGTAGCAGAGCATCTCCACCCACACGCTGGAGATGAGCCTCCATCGCTTCTCCTCCGTCACGCCGTCCAGCTCCACCAGCTGCCTGGCGAGCTTGCAGGCCTGGAACAGCACCGATTTGCTCCTGTCCCCCTTCACATCCCGTGGCTCCGCGATGGACGTATCCACGTCCCGGAGCCTGTCTGCGCATCCCTTCTCGTCGCTGCCGATCTCCTCGTCGCGCCGGAAGAAGTTCTTGGCCTCCGCGCAGGTGTCGCCGAACCGGATCTGCCCGATGCTCGCCGTCATCATGAACGGGCGCATCACCAGAAGGAACAGCATGTAGTTGGATATCTCCCTGCTCATCGCCGGCAGCAGAGTGAGGTCAGGATCCCGGCCACCACTGACATTGTTCTCGCTCTGTTTCGAAGCCTCGTCATGGTTGGTGGCGTAGAAGCAGAGATCGGTGGCGATGTGCCAGAGGAGGATGCTCTCGTCGAACTCGCAGTCAACGCTCCACCCCAGCTGCTGGTACAGGCCCTTGCGCTGGAGCGCCCACTGCCCGCGGTGCTCGCCGAGCTTCCGGTAGCTCTTGGGGTCCATGGTGCTGCTGCTGGCCTTGCTCTTGAGCTGCTCGAAGACGAGCCGCTTCAGCGGCGCCGACACGTCGATCTTCCCCGTGTACCTCCAGCTGTCCCACATGGTCTTGACGCGGAAGTTCCACCGCCACTCCAGACGCTCCATGAGCCCCTTGTACCAGCGCGGCGTGTCGTCGATGCAGTAGCTGATCAGGTTGTATTGAGAAATCTGGTTGGACCACCGCGGCCTCGTCTCCGGCTGGAACGACTTGATCAGCCAGAACACCGCCTCCGCCACCGGCCGGAGCCGGTCGCTGCTGGCTCGGAGGTCGGCGTAGGTCCAGGGAGAGATGACCATGAGAAGGATAGCGTAGAACTCCAGGAAGATTGCGCCGCCCAGGAGCACGTAGGAGATGACAACGTCGATAGGATCGTAATCTCGCCTGTCGCCGCCGGCGCGGGTGAAGAGCGCGAGCGACACGACCGGCGCGGCGAGGTGGTGAAGGCGCGCAGGCCGCGGCCGATCCAGCCGTGGATCACCAGAGCCTTGGAGTGGAGGCACTCGTACATGAGCACCAGCTCGATCTCCACGACCTTGAACGCCTGCTCCATCTCCAGCCGCCGGAAGAAGGCGAGGCTGTCGATGCGGTCCTGGAAGCTGAGGATGAGGTCGACGAAGAGGCGGCGGAACGTGAGGAACAGTCGGTACGCGCTGCACACCAGGTCGCCGTACTCCTCCCTTCTCACCTCGACGGCGGCGGCGGCGTCCGGCGGCCGCTCCGGCACGATGACGATCCGCGCCACCAGCCCGGCGTCCGTCCTCGACTGGCACTCCTCCACGAACTTGGCGTAATTCGGCCCGGGTCCGGCGGCGTCAGCATCGAGCTGCGCAGGCTGCCCATGCTCGCCGCCCGGAGCGCCAGCGTCCGCTCGCCGTACTTGGTCACGCCGGCGACGAACATCACGGCGGCCGGGACCACGAGACGGACGGCGCCCGGGCGGGACTTCCAGTAGACGTAGCCGGCGAGGACGACCTGCGAGACGAGGCTGAGCAAGTGGCGCAGCCACAGCTCGTTGTCCTCCACGGCGAACGCCGTGATGGTGTCCTGCCCGCCCAGGTGGAGGATGAGGAACGGCGCCCAGAACACGAGCAGGTGCAGCTCGCCGTCCCGGGACTTGTCGCAGAGCTTCTGGTTCTGGGACAGGTTGCCCAGCGCGTAGACGGCGATGAAGTCGGCTAGCAGGTAGGCCAGCCAGAGCGGCACGCGCAGCCACCACTCGGCGATGCGCTTGCGCAGGCCGCCGGCGAAGAGGAGGAAGACCTGCAGGGCGAGGCTGGAGAGGACCAGCACGCGGATCTCCCACTCCCCCCATGCCTCCCGATGCTTCAGGCTCATGTCTCCTCGGATTGACTCTGTTCTCGACTAGTATGTTTTTCAGCAAACCTGAACGAGGTCTGCACATTCAGTAAGTTTCGTGTGATGAACAACGGCAAGCAGAGCATTGCACATTTCAACAAGCAGACTCAATCGAAACATTTATTATCTGAACAAAAATAGAGGAAAGCTTGAACTATGAGTTGGAAACTAACCAGTTTATTTGCTCTTCTTTCTGACTCTGCCTGTGCACCAACACCAGAGCGTGCCGGCGGCGGCATCGACGGCAGAGAGAAGCGGATGAAACCCGTCGTGCTCGTGCCCAATTCAGGCCGAGCCAGGTGCTCGCGGCCAGGGGTACAAGCCACAGTTGACCGGAAGACTTGCAATAGATCGTTGCAACAATAAAATTTCAGCTGTTAGTTTGGACGGTGGTTGGGAGCATCCTTGTGGGAAGTGAGGGCCAAAGCAAAGCAATATCAATCATTAATTATAAACATTAAGTCGCTCAACTCGATAAAAAATCAAATGAGGAACTTTCGACATCGCTTTCCTAGTTTTTGGGCCCAGCAGTCCACTTGCCTTGCCGGCTAGTTGGTGGCACAAAGGACCATATTGTCACATATATAGGGTCATGCTACTGATTATAAGCTTTATCAACACCTAAATTTGGGTAATAACCCATTATTAATTTTATCTTATCAATTAATCCTAGATCCTTTTACTTCTGTATATCTATTGTCTGAAATTATGTTTGGTTGAAGTCGACGTGAACAAGTGCACTCAAATTAAAAAATCTTATCCATATGTAGTTTTGGAATATATTTCAATTTTATGTGAAATATATGTATTGTTTTTTTCAAAATAGTGTTGTAATCGTGTGACCGTCAAACAAGTAAAATATTGTTTCGGCCGTGTTTGGTTGCTGTTCATACTTGTCAAAATGTTCTCGTGTGCAGAATCACACCTAGAAACAGAATCTGTGTTTGACCATGTTTTTGATTTATGTTCACAAAATAACATCCCAACTATTCCATCGTGGTGGTTATATTCCAACTATAAACTCTTCTTTTTCCCTCTTTCAATGAAATGTGTGCTCGGGCATGTTCTCACGAAAACTTGAGATGGAGCACCACCAGCCATATAACACAGCTGACCGATAAACAATGATGTGGGGTAGCGCAATAACTGGTGGTGAATTCAACGACAGTCGTCATTCAGAGATGTGGAAATCTTGACTGAATGCGCTAATCTAGTCATACGAAATATACGGTGCGATAAAGCACACTAAAAGGCAACTTCATTGCAAACCACAATTTCTTCTGGCTCAGAGTGAGACGTCTCAGCAGATTCTTCTGCATGATTATCACGAATGAAGTTTGGGCAATCATGAATTTCAGTGGTTTCAGGTTTGAGCTTCGGGAACAAACGTCGAAGCTGAACATGATCACATCGAAGATCACTGAGAAATCTCAGGCGCAGCACCTCTGCCTCCCATCCCTCATCGTCCCCAAGCGTGCTCAGCCTCCCACCCCTGATATAGAGCTTCTTGACGCCAGCCGGCCGAACCCACTGCGCAAAGTCTGCAAGCGGGAAGCAGTGGAGGTCTAGCTTCTTCAGGTTGGGAGGAAGGGCATACTTCATCGTTGCCGCCGAATGATGGTGTAATGCTTCAGTGCTCCCGTTCTTCTTCGCAGAGGTCACCGTGCCCCAGCTGATTTTCAAGGACTCGAGCGCCTTGAACTCGGCCAATTTTAGGAATTCATCCTCCAGAGGCACCGCCATTTTACCGATGACAATGCCGAGCTTCCTGACCTTCTCCAGCTTTGTTAGCTCGTTCAGATGGCAGGCCTCTCTGCTGTTGGAGCTGGCAACAACAAATCCTTTCAGAATCTCGAGCCGCGTGAGCTGGCCGAGCCCCTTCGGCATGCCGACGAGCAGGTAACACTCCGAGACATCGAGGTACTCGAGCCGATCGAGCTTGGTGATGCCGTGCCCCAGCTCTTCCAGGTTGTGGCAGGCCCGGAGGTCGAGCACCACGAGCTCGCGAAGCTTGCCGATGGCGTCGGGTAAGGACTCGATCCCTGAGATTCCCCGGAAGCTGAGGTACCTGAGGCTCTTGCAGGTCTGCAGTTCACGGAGCCGGGCCACACCGCTGATCTCGACGTGGCTGGCCATGGGGTTGGCGATCTGCTCGCGGGCGCTGAACTCGCGCCACTGCCCGAGCTGCAGCACGCGCAGGTCCTTCTTCTTCTTCTTCTTCTTCTTCCCGGCGGCGAGCCACCGGTCAGTGAGCTCGACGTACTTCTGGCCGACGTTATAGATGGCCCGCGCCGCGGCGCCGAACCCCAGCAGCCTCTTGCCGCCGCCGCGCAGGCACGCGCGGCGCGCGAACGTGAGGTCGTCGCCGGCGCCCGTGTCGAGGAACGCGTGGCGTTTGGCCAGGCCGACGATGAGGTCACGCATCCACGGCTGCACCGTGCAGCGGTGCGCCGTGCCGCAGAGCGGCGGCGTGGCGGGGGCGGCGACGACGAACCCCTTGGCGGCGAGCTCGTCGAAGTGGCGCTTGCCCTCGCCGGCGGAGCGGACGAAGCCTTCACCCATCCACCAGTGGATGAGCAGGCGCTTCTTGATGACGGCGCCCTCCGGGAACGCGGCGAGGCAGAGCACGCAGCTGAGCCGCCGCTCATCGAGCCCGCCGACGGTGAGCCTGAGGTGGTCCATCTGCGGGCTACGACTGACGTCCCTCGCAACCTTGGGCGCCGTCGCCGTGCCCGGAGCAGACGGCCGTGTCCGTGCGGGAGGTGATGACGCGAGCGTTTCATCATCCCGGCCGCCGCCGACGCCGACGCACGCCAGGTTGTAGACGTCGCGGATGCTTTCCTTGATGGCGGCGATGCCGGCGTCGACGGCGAGAAGCCCGGCGTGGATGCGCTCCGCGTCGGCCGGCTCGTGCTGGAGCGCGTCGTCGAGGTGCCGCTCCACGGGGTCGAAGCCGTGCCGGACGCGCCGCTCGGCGTCGTCGATGTGGCGGAACACGAGCTCCAGCTGCGCCATCTCTGCGCGGACCTTCTCCAGCTGCGCGCGGGCTCTGTCTCGGAACGCAGTAGCAGCAGCGGCGTCCCGTGCGGGAGGAGCTGCAGAGGCGTCGCCGGCCGGTGGCGGCGTACGGCCTCGTCGGGGCGGCGGCGGCGTAGCGGCGGACTCGAGCAAGGTGCCGATGGCGGTGAGGCGGGCCAGGAGCGGGACGAGGATGTCCTCCTCGACGCCGCGGGACGTGGCGGCGTCGCCTCCCTGAGCTTCAACGGACATGGGCCACATGGCGCGCGCTGTCGGCGTCGATCGGGAGGGAGGAAGAAACGATGGATTCAAAGGGAGCGGGCCCCGCCAAAAAGAAAAATGTTTGATGGTCTCGTCTCACCGCGTTTACCTCGCATTTCTCCCGGCCCTATCGCCAACGACGAGTTTTCAAGGAACAATCCAAGCAAAATCGCATGAGGGATTATGTCCGACACAATGACCAACTATCCCGACAAAAGAACACGAGGACAGAGCAGCCAACTGGCTAGTTGTGAGGTAGGACGTAGGAGTAGTACACTGTCTAGATGCTTTTCAGACTCTAGTTGTGAGGTAGTCCATGTTTTGAGTTGACTGGAGAGGTGTGTCAAATTCAAACTTAAGGGTGTATATATCGTGGCATAGCTTGTATGCAAGAATTTGAAGTTTACTTATGTCTATAAATTTCTCACCCTCAACCCCTAACACGAGAAATCCTTATGGATTGCCGGGTCGTTACAGGTTCCATGGCATCCTTTTCTTAGTCACGAAGGAGAGAAGGTATTGACGACCTGATGAAGTGACTTGAGCACGGAGTCAACAACGAAATTTCATGAGTGAAGGTGATGACATCGAAGGAGTATCAAACTGCGAGCGAAGATTCCAAGCAACTCTCCAGTTGCAGCAAAGGAATTGAATACTGTTTCTTCTATCAGATTGTAACGCCACACGAGCGAGTGATAGCCATAGTGCCAAGTCTTTCTTTGCCAGCGAACAAAGATGTAGTGCGAAGATTCTGAGCAACTCTCCATTGTTTGACTCGAATGCTGACTAAATCTTTTGGGTCAATTTATGCCAACTCTTTTGTCGAACCTAGCTTGTGGCAAACGTGGATGACTGCCATCCCTGCTGTGGATGCTCGTATTCCCTCATAACCAATAACCTGAACTTTGGACAACACCCGGAATGTGATAAAACTGTTAAACGTTTGATATTCAATCCAAAAGTTTGAGAGCAATAAACTTAAAAGAACAGCTTTCACCAGTTATTAGGCGACTGTCATCATAAAAAATCTCTCGTTCACCTGAATTTGGACTTTAAAATATTTTTTTGAAGGAAAGGACTTCAAAATATTTAGATTAGGTAGTTGGTTTAGATAAAAAAAAAGTAAGTTAAGTGCATAGTATATTATTTTCCAGGGAATCGGTTTGAAACACAACACGTCTCGTCTGACAGACACCGCCCACTTGCTGAATGGTACACTCAGCGCCTCGGTCTCCAGGACGGCAGCCGCGACAACTCCGCCGACGACTTGCCTTCCAGCCGCCGCGGACTTGCTCTGCGTCTCCTTCTGTTTTCCTCGCCACCGCTCCCACCGCAGCTAGCCAGCCCGCCGGCGCGCTCCTTCCCCGGCCACCGGCGCCATGACAGACAGCTGCTCGCTGGTTTCCGTTCCTTGGAAGTGCTCGATCGTCAGGCAGGGAGAAGGGGTTGGATAAGGTAAGGGAGCGTCAGTTTCTTCTACTTACATCACTGCAATTTTGCAATTTGATTCAGTAATTTCTTTTTGTGCAAGAAAGTTACTAATAGAAACTCAACGCAGTTGCAGAGGAATTTGATCGGGCGAGTTCCACCGGCAATTTGTGCAACTGAGGCCGTATAATTCCTATTGAAAGAGGTCCTCCAAACAATGATAAATATACAAACTGTTTTTTAAAAATTTTGATCTTGCATATAAATACAGACACTCCCGGCATTTTCTAATGTTGATTGCATACCTCCCTTCCTCTGTTTTCTGCAGCACGACAGTGGCCCGTTAGCAGCGCTGGACATGGACGGCACCGCTGATCTTCGGAGAGTGCTGGACATGCTGCGTCCAGGCCACATGGAGCAGCAGTTCCGGCGTCTGCGCGCGGGCACCCTGCTCGCGGAGCTGCGGTCCGCCGTCTCTCTCGTCCACACCGATGCCACCGTCTCCAGGGGCGGCGCGAGCCTGAAGCTCATGTTCTGTGTCCGGTCTCTCGCCGCCCCCCTGCGTGAGCTGCTGGAAGAAGCTCTGCACACGGAGGTGAGAGCCGAGGAATGGCACCAGGTGCCCGCTGCTCTGTACAGGTACCACGTCTTCCGGTCGGCGACCGTTCGTGATCTCAGGCAGTTCTTACGCAAGTTCAGGTCACTGGCGTCCTTCGTCCGGCAGGAACACACACCGCATCGCCTCCTGAGGCATGACAGCTCCTCCTCGTCTGGCAGTGATGGCGCCCGTGCTCGGGACGCGCTTCGGCAGCCAATGGTGGGGAGATCAGAGCTGCTGGACAAGATGGTGCGCATGTTGCTGGCCGACAGAACCAGAGACGGTGGCCTGTTGGTGATGCCCATTGTAGGGGGTCCTGGCGTCGGAAAGACTCGCCTAGCCAAGGCCATTCTGGACGATGACAGGGTCAAGCACAAGTTCCATGCCCGGATCGTGGTGCCAGTCACACGGTACTATTCCCTCGAGAAGATCTTGATGCTCATGGTCCCCCCGGATCGGCGTGCGGATGTTCGATCTTCTCCGGAAGCCATAGCAAACCACATTTGCGGCATGCTGAGCGAAGGGGACTATCTGATTGTTCTGGATGATGTGTGGAGTGACAACGAGGGCAAGTGGAAGGACATAGGAGCTGTAATGCAGGCCCTGCCTTCGAATGGGAGAGTAGTCCTCACCACCCGGACACCTGACATTGTGGCCAAGCTTGCCACCATTGTAGAAACTGCTGATACCAAGCCCTTCCACTTGCAGCCTCTGCAGCAGGAGTTCTTCCCCTTGTTCGTGGCTAAATGGATTGCCGCGTACCATGGTGACTGGCCTCCTGAGCTCGTTACAGAAGCTGGCAAGAAGATCGCTGATAAATGCTGCGGCGTGCCCTTGCTATTGAATTATGCGAGTCGGTTTTTCTGCGAACCGCAAGGCATGCGGTTCTGGCAAGGATTTCTTGAAAATACTGATTACCGGACTGATCCAGACATGTTCTGGGAAGAGCTGCTGGCATGCATTGATGATCTTCCCCATGAAAAGTTCTGGCAGCAATTTCTGGGGCATTCTCCTGAACATCCTGCGGGAAATGTAGTTTTGGAGAGTGCTTCTGCCAGCTACCAACATCTCCCATCTGACTTACGGGGTTGTTTTCTGTATTGCTCCATGTTCCCTTCAGATTACGACTTTGATGTTGAGGAATTAGCTGATCTTTTGGCAGCCGGAGGCTACATACCGCCCATAGTGGCCAAAGCCCAACGGAAAGGATTTCTCTGTCAGCTCCTGCATGAGTGCTTTTACCCGATGCAGCAACATGAATACGGAGACAGGACTGCATACAAAATGCACAAGGTACTACACATGTTTGCACAGAACATGGATAGGAAATTCAGTTTGATTATGAGAGCTGATCAGGCAAATCAGGATACTGCTGAAACTAGAGCTCAGAGTTCTATCCGTCGTGCATCACTAATTGTTCATCCTTTGACTGCATCTTTTCCTAGAAGCTTGTTTTTATGCAAAGACATAGGAGCACTGATATTACTTCAAGAAAGAACAATGGGCCCACCCGAGCAGCTGCAATGTAGGATCACCGAGATTCCTCAAAAAGATTTCCAGTTATTTAGGCTTATACATACATTGAGTTTCAGAGCTACTAAGATCAGAATGCTGCCTACTAGATTTCTACAGCCCCAACATGTGAAATATCTCAACCTTTCACAGACAGATATTAAGAAAATTCCCAAATCAATTTCTAGATTGCACTCTCTTCAAACACTCGTACTCTCACACTGTGACAAGCTCCAAAAATTGCATGGGAACACAACCAAGCTTGCACTGTTACAGAAGTTGGACCTTGAAGGTTGTTGTCATCTTGTTAAGCTGCCTCGGGACATGGGTAAATTGAAAAATCTTGAGTATCTAAATGTTGCGGAGTGCTTATCGCTCCATCAGTTGCCCCGTGGAATGGGTCAACTGAAAAGTCTTCAAATGTTGTTGGGGTACATTGTATCCCACGCTGATGGCAGTTCAATGTCAGAGTTGCAGTCGTTGGGAAACCTCCACAGGCTAAGTCTGCAGAACCTGGAAAAGGTTTCAGACCTTTTAGATGTAAGGTATGCAAGGTTGCAACATAATACAAAGCTTGAGTCATTATCATTGTGGTGGAATACGGATGACTCAAATGATTTGACACCAGCTTCTGCTGTACTTGAATCTCTTCAGCCTCATAGACGACTGAAAGCATTGGAGATTGTTGGATATCAAGGGACGTTCCCGTATTGGATGACAACAACTGAACCATATCTCATGTCCTTGGTAGAGATCAAGCTGATTAATCTGGGGTCATCTGAAAATATTTTGCCCCCACTAGGGCTACTGCCATGTCTGAAGATTGTTGAGATAAGTGGCGCTGAAACTGTCAGTTGTATCAATGATAGTTTCTATGGCCATAACGGAACATTTCCCTCACTAGAGAAACTTACTTTCTCATATATGCAAAACCTTGAAGTCTGGGAACAGGTAGACCGGGCGGATATGTTCCCCCGCCTTGCAGAATTGTCAATCATCCAATGCCCAAAATTTCGAACATTGCATATGGAGCTCCCGTCAGTGGAGAAGTTGATTCTTTGGATGAAAACCAAGGTGCTGAACAGTGTGAAGGGAGCCCTGCGAGGTGTTGCAGGGAACCTTGAGCATATATCAATTTCTTTTAGCGATGAGCTGATAGCTTCTTCAGACTGCAATGGTCTGAATGATCTTTGCAAGCTCACCAAGCTGGAGATATGTGGGTGTGATGAGCTGACATGCCTCCCACAAGGTTTGAAGCATATTTCCTCTATTCAAAGCTTGATAATTGAAAACTGTAGCAAACTGGAGACTTTACCAGATTGGTTGGAGAGCCTACCTTCTCTTCAAATCATGCGTTTATCACGCTGTCCTCTGTTGCATTATATTCCTGGAGGTTTGCAACAACCCCCTTATGTCATTATATACATCGAGGATTGCCCCAGATTACCATAACATACTATTTCCAATTTCCCAGCACAATCATCAGGTATGTTGAAGCTTGAGTGCATTCTATATGAGTCATGTTGAACTACTTTAATGTTAGTTGTTATTGTCGTAGTTGTCTCAACTAACAAATAGTGTCGCTATTTTTCAAGAAAATAAATATTTGGACATTTTCTCTGAATGTGGTCAATCATATGTTTAAAATGCCACTTGCTACAATTGCATCTATGGGCAATGCACTTTGTTGCGCTTTTCAACTCAATTTCTGCTGGCAAAAATATATTCATGTTTTAAGGTTTAAACTTTTAACCCATGCATTTTTCTACTTTCAACCCATCTTCATTCTAGGAAAACCAGTTTCTACTAGAGTAAACGAGGGCAAGGGAACCATCACAGAATACTAAGTTTCTGCAATGTTTCTGTCATGCAGGTGAAGGCTAGTAGCTTTCACAAATCATGAAGAGTGCTCATTTGTCCTACACTCCCTAGTCCCACTCTGAGTGAAAAATGCCTGAACTCAGACTATAAAAGGAGAAAAACAGAGCTCCGGGTTACTTACATGCTCAGATTTGCAAGGATCCTTTCGAAACTGGTGGCAGTGGGATACTTGACGCTGGAAGTGTTACTGCAGCAAGGATTCATCAGGAGATGCGATTCCAGGATAATGGTTGCCTTTGTTCTCCTTCTCCAGCTACAAAGCACCTGAAAATCAGAGAGCGTCTTTAACTTCCCGTTGTCTATTCGTTCACTGTAAGCACCTGACTGACATGGAAGTTTCCCGTACCAGGTTTCATGTCCTCTTGAATCTTGATTACCGGGGCGCAGATCTGTTGCAGGTGCGTCGGTCCCTCATCAGCTAGCCCCTCACAGAAATCATCACAGCTACTGGCAGCGGAGGGCACCCACAAGGCAGCATATGTCAAGTGGCTGTTGTTGGGTTGGTGGTGAAGTGATGCAAGCAGCTTCGCTAGCAAGTGGAGGAAGGTGATACAGGTTGCATCAAAAAATTAATAGCCTCAACCCAATGCAGATGTGGACACCATATACAGTACCCCTGGGTACAGTCGCACCTTCTGAGTTCCTGGAAGCTCAATTTCGTATTAAAAAAAATCAGTAATTAGTAAGTCAACATTTCCAGGTGCTCAAATGTAACTTAGTCCTCCATCTTCTCTTTGACTAATAAATAGAATTTGCCATCACTCAGAAAGACAGAAATAAAAATATTGTTATTAATACTGTCACACATAATTACAGACAGACTTACATGAGAGTTCGTCTAAGGAAGACTAAAGAGGAGATCCTTCCGTTTCATCTCATTTGTATACCAAAAGCTAATTGATCCCTCTCCTCGAAAACAGAATGTGAATGGCACAAATCCTAAAGCACATCAAGAGGTGGATTTGCAACAACTCAGGGCTCCACGACAACTCTTAGTGATGATGCTCCAAGGTTTGGACTATTCAGTTTTTCCAAAGAACACATAACCACCTCTTTTGTAGCCCATTAAAAACTACAAATCACGGGAACATGCCCTCAAGGTACTCTTCGAAACCTTCGTCATTGTTGCCTTGATTCCTATAAGAAGCCCCCTTCCGATCTGCGAATTTCCTTCATGTGTTAGTTTGTTGCTAAAAGAGTGCATCATTTATGACATTCAACAATGCACAGAACAACAAACTCAAATAATACACACGCAAACACATCATTAATGAACGAAGCATTCTCTTCCAAATGGTAGTGCATGGTGAATGCAAATGATACTGGATTTCAATAATGTATACAAAGATTTCTGTTTCGAGTAACAGGAAGCTCTCTCTTCCAAATGGTAGTGCGTGGTGAATCCGAATGGTATTAGATCTAAAACATGTACACAAAGATTTATGTTTCAAGTAACAGGATGCATTCTCTTCAAATGACAAAGAAAATGCAATCCACTGTACCTTTTTTCTTTCTGCTACGTTTCTCAGCTGATTCGTCCTCTGATGTACCATCACTTTCGCCATGCTCTCTACAGTTAGAACAGCCAAGTGAAATAATTTGAAGTAATGAAAATAGTGAGGGTGAGTAAGGGGTAAACTACCTTTTTCTCTTGTCCCTGTCTTTCAACTCAATTTCCTTTTCATCAGACAGCTCCTTTTCTTTCTCTTTCTCCTTTTGCCTCTTATAAGCAAGCTTTTCTGCACATCTTTCATCATGTACAGCAATCAAGCTAAAAATCAATCAAGCGTCTGCTTGAATAAAAAAAAAGGAAGTACACAAAATAGAGCAAGAATAAAAAGGCCAGAGCAAAGAGTAGTGTAGTATCACAATTTCAAAGCCGCAGCATATCGAAACTGGATTCAAACAAATCCTAATATGAAACAGGGGATCAAGATATAATTCACTAACCTCTTGCAAGCTACCAATTTCACCAATGCTTGTTTTTGCTCCCCTGCTTCAACGTAAGAAAAGTTTACCTAAAACACAAGGAAGAAAATAATGTAAGGGTCTCAAAGATTAGCACAAACAACTTAAAAGAACAATATTTCTATGGTTTTTTTTTTTTGCATCAATGACGAAAATATCAGCAACCAACATACCTCATAACTACCTAGCCCATGTTTCTCATCACAATGCCTATTGCCACAGATAAACTGCCCTGTAGAAGAGCAGATATATTGAGGAACTTTATATTGATTTAACCAAAAAGTTACAGATCTAGTTCGAAAGAATGACATTATTATGATATCACTTTTTCCATTATTTGAAAAATAAGATAAGAAAACTGCAATGGAAGTTGTTTAGTGCAGGTTTCCTAGGCCTAGATATGCCCTTCAGCTTATTTAGTTACTCTTGGTTCGAGAATTTCATAGATATGGTATGTTATTTAGCAACAAATAATCACTATTTAGATTCAGCCACATTATCATGTAAATCATTTTACAAGGTTTTGAACAGATGGGATTACTAATGGGATACCTTTTCCAGATATGACCTCCTTTTCCGTTCTCCATCTCAATCCGACCTGAAACAAAATATATCCTTAGAATATGCTGTTCACATGCCAATGATACATACGATTTCAGCAACGGAAAGGTAGACAGATGTCCATTCTAATCCTGTCACTTGTATGCTTGGCTCCCATCCTTAATATTTGTTATTCACTCTAAATTATATGAATAGTATGACTAGACGATTTTAACAAGAAACAAGTAATTGGGATATCCTTGTATCACAGTATGTGTGCCTTCTAGAACTAACATGAAAAAAATGGGTAGAATGGCTAATGTAGTTCTTGCAATATGCACATTGATTCAGATGTGGAATCAAGGTCGACCCGCAAGAATATCACAATTGGTAGGTTATCATTCTTTTCTTCGGATGAAGATAGCCCTAAACATACTAGTGTTTTCCCACTTTTATGGCACTCAAGAGTAATAAAGAGAAACTATGTCAAGAAATGGTTTTCATTGAAATATATCTGTAACATCATACCTTGCCCTTTTTGTACTGGGTCATGTCAGCAATGCAATATCTGTCTGAAGTTAGGGACCCAAAGCACAATAGATTTCAATATAAAGAATACACAACCAGCAGAACAAACATCAAACATAGTTTCCATGCATGCAAGCACTGAGAATCCCAGATAGCAGTAACCCTAATTTAGTGAGAAACATGAAGTGATGAATGTGTAGGCATCGATGTCCTTAATGGGCATAGATCACATTGATGTGCCTTATGCAGTTATGCCCCCTAATTATGTTACCAGACTATTATTCTTGCTGTGTAGAGCAAATTACTACCTGCATTCATGAATGACTGTAGTAGTACACAAAATTTACAAAAACAAATTTTCAAAAGCTATCAGGCTGCTGAAGTTGCGCAATGGTAAGAAGGAAAAAAAAAAAACAGCAATATGGCAAATACAGCATGCATTAAAAACAATTTCATATGCACAATTAGCTTCAGAACATAGGGACACATTACTTGCAAATCATCTGATAAAAAGCCTAATGTTCACCTAAAAATTTCCCCACAGAAGAAACAAATCAATAACGAATATACTGAAAAGGATACTCCTTAAAAAGCTTGTCGTAGTAACGTTTGACCAGCCTCTTTTCCCAAGTTGAGTCCATGTCGTCTTCCTCGGAAAGAATGAATCTTTTACATTGAAAAAGGAACTATTCCTGAGTATCCAAAAACGAAAGGCACACATGAATACTTGACAGTGGATATCAGGGGTTGTTCCTACCTGTATCCTTCTCTCAGAGTATCTTTATCAGTTTTGATAGGTAAACTACTGTCCAAATTTTTGTCCTGGCCATAGAACTGAACTGTTGAAAGAACAAAATAAATTTCAGTGGCAATATGATATACAACACAAGGACAGGTAATGTTCAGTGTATTTTGCTATATAAAATATTGAGTGTGATCGCCAGAACAGTTATCTCTTGTGCCATTGTTTTCGGAGCTGAAAAACATCAAACAGCAAGTTTCGAATGCATGAAATTCCATTTCCAATGACAACCAAATCAATTATCGAAGAAACCATACAAAATCCAAGTCACTTGAATGAAGTTTCTAATCATTAGACTTTCCCAAAAGATTATGTTCTTGAAAAAGAAATCGTAGTCAGCTACTTTCATAACTCACACCGAAAATCCGGAATATCAGGACATGAACTCCTATGTGAAAATGAGGCATACTTGACTATGTTCTGCATTAAGCTAGGGCTGGCAAGTTACACATAAAATTAAATGAACCATGTATGGATAAAGGTAGCCCCCAATTCTTTCTAAAGTAAAGGGGACTGTTCATCATCCAGTTGATTTTGGAAACCAAGAGCAAGCAAACAAATAGCTCATTTACATGCCATTATCCCAGTTTCCTTGTTACTGTGAAAGAATTGTGAGATCAATCCATATGTTGGCATTGTCGGGCAAAGAACCATTGCAATTGTGTTATTCAACAAATTGAAGGCCTGGACATCACTCCTAGTTTTATCTAAAAAAAAAGTGCAAATTAGGATATGCTCTATATAATGCTAGGTGACATTACTGATGGAAGTACATAATTCATGTATGGGAGAAGGTAGACCCCAATCATTTCTAAAGTAGAGGGGAGTGTTCGTCACCCTGTTTCTCTTGGAAACCAGGACTAAGCAAATAAATGTCTCATTATATGCCAGTGCCCCAGTTTCCTTATGACTATGGAATGATATTCACAATATATAATACATTGGATTACATCACTCCTAAAGCAGGATCACCACAATCACCAAACGAGGGTGAACAAGCCACAAAGCCAGAAACTCTATACAAGCCAAGGATATTTCAGCGCATGAGGGTTACTGAATTCTCTAAAGAATTCAGCACTCTAGCTAATAAAAAATTTCGTACTCAGAGTGCATGCAGCCTGAAGCATCAATTTTGAACCATCATGATGGGCACAAGAATAGACAGTTGGTGTTGTAATATCAGAGTTGCAGCTTTTTTTCAGATTAGCAAATTAAAATGCAGCATTTCTTTCCTGTTTCCTCCCTGGATAAACAAACTAGTGCTATCAAGTATAATTTGGTCTGCCTAACATTACAATTTCATTATCTGGGTATTTCTCTAGAAACATTTTGCTCAACAGCAGTTACTATCTTTATCACCACCAGCCCCCTGGATCAACCAAATAAAAAGAAAATAAGAAATGACATACCATAATCTTTCATGAACTTCTTATGGCGATCGTACGCGTTGAGCCCCCGGATGTGCGATTGGTATTGCCTGCATCGATCCAACTCTCATTTAGACTCACAACACGAAAGGTCAGCTTAAATTCGCATGCAGTGCAATCAAAGTAATGAAAAGCATTTCACAACATATCCCTTTGACAGGAAATTTGACCTAGCCTAACTGCTCCCACGAAGCAAACATGTCGTTAGAAGCAAGTTAGGTTCCATGGAAACCATGAACGGGAAAATTCCCACCGAGCCAGCAAATGTAAAATTACTCGTTGAGAGCTTTGGCATCATGGATTTCAGAGCAGCCGAAAAAAGATCTAGTTTTTCCATTCGATTCGAACCATATGAATCGAGGAAAGCAAAGATACGCGAAGGAGACGGGGTATCGCGCGAGAAGCTTACATCTTCCTCTCCTCCCGGTCGAAGATGGCAGATTTAAGCCGCCCCAGGGACGCCATCGCGCCCACCCTCTCCGCCTTGCCTTCGCTTCGTCCCTCGGCAGCCGCCCCGGGTCGACAAAGCTTCCGCCTCTGCCAACCGCACGCTCACCGATGGCAGGCACCAATCACCACGACAAGGCCCGGTGTCTGGGGAGCGGCTGGATGGCGAAGCGAGAGCACCTCGTGGTGACGGTGGCGGCGGCGTGACGGTCGAGAGGAGGCGCTGTGCCGGCGGCCGCCGGAGGGTTGAGAAGATGATGAAAGGGGACGAGGAAGCTGGGCCGTGGCGCTTTTGATTTTGCTGTCTTGCGGAATCCGGCTCATACGAGGAAGATAGGCCGTTGAAGTGCGCGAACCAGGCCGACTTTCCCAGCAGGAGACAGGCCTCATTTGGCACGTCTTTGGATGGGCCTGGAAACTCAAAAAAAATTTGGAGCATTTGGCATCTCTATAGAGTTTTTTTTTTCCCTCTCAACAAAAAAAATAGAGGTTTTTTTGTGAGCCGCTCAAAAACAATATAGTTTTTTTTTGTGTGTGTGTAAATTCTCTGGTTTAGTTCATGGAGTGGTGGTATTTTGAGAATTTTTAACAGATGTTTACTTTTATGCATGAGTTCAACTTCCTTTCCTCTAGAGAGCTTGTATCTATGCATATAAAAAGTTGAATGGATGTGTTGAGGCAAGTGTTTTTTCTTTACGCTTGAAATAGAGAGAAAATGAGTGCAGATGTTGCATGGAGTGTTCAGCCCATGGACTAGGGTACTTTATCATTGATTTAGACTTCCTTTTCTCTTATTGGTTTCCGTTTCTGCGTCTGCTTGTCGTAAAAGAATGAAACAAGACAAAATGAAAAAGGCTTAAATCCCGTAAAACTGTAATGCAACATATGTTGAAAATACAACCATGTTCAAAATGGCCTATGTTTGAAGAAATAACTATATGCCGAAGTACTTAAGGAAATGGATTAGATTTTGAAGAAATAAAAACACATAACAAAAGCGATACATAGTAAAAAGGTTAGAAAGTAGCATATTTTTTTTTACGCTCCAATTAAGATAGCAAGCCGTGCATGTAAACAATATATACAATTAAAATGGTTTTGGGTGTTCAAATCCATGCCCAAAACACCAACAAACTACTTGCTAAAAAAAGCATACGTCAACACATCTGTATTTGATGAAACATTCAAACCAAGTCCAAAAGCAACAGCCCCCAGCCGCCACAAAAAGAAAGATCTAACAAAAATAAATGAGAAAACAACTCTTGAATGGAAATCCATGGATAGCAGATTTTTGAAGAAGTAACCTATGTACAATTACTCAAGAAAGGGGAATGAACTTTTGAACCAACAAAAAAAGTAATTGCAAAAGTAAGTAGCACACAAAGAATTACACTCGAAATAGGATAACAAAGCCGCAGATAGATTTAATAATTTCATATGATTAAGAAGATTAGTGAGCTCAAAACCGGCGGCCCTCAAAACCATGTTGAGAACTCCAAAAGTATACTTGTCACTTAAAAAATGCATACGTCAACCGATCTTATTTTGCTGAAACATTCAAACCAAGTCCAAAAGCAGCAGCCGCCACAAAAAGAAAGATCTAACAAAAATAAATGAGAAAACAACTCCTCAATGGAAAATCCAACAAATGGTCACATCATTCCACAGCTGTCCCACCTCACATACACACGGCTCACACTAATTTACCAGCTCAAAAATAATTAACAAAAATACGAACAAATGATTAATTACACGTGGCGATGACCCATTGGGCCCTGCCTCAGACCCACCCCATCATTTCTCTATCACCATCACTTCTCTTATAAACGCCAACCAAGCAGAAAAAAACTAGCTCAAAAATAACCTCCAAAAATCAATAATTACTCCAACGCCTCCAGGCGCCTCCTCCTCCGTCCCTCAGATGCCGGCCACGGCGAGCGGCGGCGCGCGGCCGGAGGAGGCTACAGCCCCGCCGTCGGCGTCGACGTCCGCGGCGTCCTGCATGGGTACGAGGCCGGAGGAGCTGACGGCGAGGCTGGCGGCCGCGGGAGCCTCCGCGGGCGCCGGCGGAGGGGAGGTGGAGCACGAGCGGGTGCGCGCGCTGCGCGAGATCAAGAACCAGATCATCGGCAACCGCACCAAGAAGCTCCTCTACCTCCGCCTGGGCGCCGTGCCGGCGGTCGTGTCGGCGCTGGCCGAGCCGGGCGCGTCGCCGGCGGCGCTCGTGCAGGCGGCGGCCGCGGCGGGAAGCTTCGCTTGCGGCGTGGACGACGGCGCCCGCGCCGTGCTGGATGCTGGCGCCACGGGGCACCTCACCCGGCTCCTCACGCACCCCGACGAAAAGGTACGGCCAGCTCCGTTCGCTCGCTTGTTGCTTGTGTCCGCGGGAATCTGATTGGGATTAGGAGAAAAAAAGAAGCTTCTGTTGCGGATTTCTTGCTCGTTTGGGAAAAGATCTCTTGCGTCCAGAAGAGTTGACGGAAACTAGCAGCAACAGCTACTGCTTCTTGCGTTAGATTTGGATGTTTGTCAGTAACTATGCCTTGACTCTTAGCTTGAAATGGGTAAAATTGGGCACAATTGTATCATTCACCTGATAATTGGTGAAAATGTTTACCTTTAGTTCTATATCTGTAGGAATGAGAAGGTCTCTGACAACTGCATCATTCTGTCTGTCGTGAACATATTTTGTGGTGTAAGCGTTTTGGGATGAGTGAGAATGTTGACCTTTGGTAATAACAAATGGTAGTTTCATGGTTACTGTTTCAGTTTTTTAAAATATATATTTTTTATATAAGAAAGAGCGAGCTTTGTCTTAGAGGATCATGATTGATGGTTTGTGAGGCTTGGAATGGGCGATTTATTATAGGTGAACTATTGGAGAATCTGTTGGTTTAGTTAAGGTGAGAGATACTGGTGGTTGTTGTCATTTCCTTTTCTTTCTGTTCCCTTCTTTCCTCCTTCATATTTTGGTTGAAGTAGTGAAATTATCATCATTCGTTTGTGCTGGAAATGTGGACAGTTTGGTGGTGGGTCAGTGGTTAGGTGTGGTTGTGGAGTGGATGTGCTGGAAAGTTGTCTTCTTTGTGTGTTGGATTGATCATTAATTTGTCTAGACAGATTGATGGATTCGGTCTTCTTGGTATGAGCACAAATTAAGAGAGTGATAACACTGTAGCCTATGCTTTATGCTTGAAATTACAATTTTGATGGACATGGAATGGTTGCATTCTGACCAAGTTTGTGTGGATTACAGCACAAAATCCTTCCTCATAAAGTTGGAATTTAGCTGCCACAAACAATCCAAACTAAACAAATAGATCACATAATCCGTAAAGTTGTGTTAAGATGAATTGAGGTTTAATTAATTGTGATGTTGTTACTTAATGCATCAACTGTGTAGTTTGGCAATTTTTGCTGTTTGTTATTCTCCTGTGAGGCCAATGATTGCTACTTATGTTAGAGTGGCTATCAAAGAGGGAACACAACACGGTGATAAAGATAATAAGAAAAAAAATGAAAAAAACAAGAAATGACTACTTTGGTAGCTCTCTGCTGTCACATCTCAACGTCTTTCCATAACCACCACTGTCGGGCATTAACAATATTGGGACTCTTTAGTAATTATGCTGCACAGTTTATCTGATATGATGAGTTTCCTCTTGTTGTCTTTTCATCTTTTAGTCTACTATATGACAAGGTAGTTTCTGTTTTCTTTTTGACACATTCAGGTTAACCTGTATTTTTTTTCGCAAACAAAAATACAGGTTAGTTTTATATCTGCATATTCCGGACATAAATTGTGTTATATGCCATGATGTGCAATTAATCTTATGCCTGTACTTATCACCTTTCGACCAACCAAGCTTGCACCTGATCTTTTCACTTTAACATTTTGTCAGAAATACGCATGTTTTGCTGCCTCCTCATTATTGCACTTAGTGTAGCCCATTTATGTCCCATCGTTACAGAGTTATCAATAATAATTCCTTACTAACCCAATGCCCGTGCATTGCCGCACATAACAAATCAGATAATTGCATATTCATGTAGTCAGTGGCTGCGAAGCCACGTTATGCTACCCTGGAGCACTGGCACCAGGGTAGGCAAAAAAATTAACACTAACAGTCTTGTTTTGACCAGCTAGTTGCTTAAAATTTAAGCATAAATTCAATACCGGCACCATGGTAATTTGTAGTCTAGCTTCGCCACTACAAGACCACTACAAAATTCTCAAATCGGACCAAGGATAAGTAACCAAAGGAGTAGTAAAAATGCATTCACTCTATATTTGTATACAGTGGCAATGATGGGTATAATGTAGGGTTGGAGTAGTGGTGATGGTAGATTGACCATTACCCCAACTCCAATTTTTAAGATGGTAGAGATAGTCACTAAAATTGTCGACCATCATTTAATTGTACTCATGTAAGTTTTAGCACAAAAACTCATGAGAAGTTGGATCCAGACAGCCTTTGTCGGTTGAACTCAGTATGCATATTGTGCTTGGGTGCCATGCCTGATTAATGATTTACTGTTTGTTTCATATAATTTGCCTGTAACCATTAATGCAGCATGATCTGAGATCGTCATCTTTGCTTACAGGTCGTGGATGCAAGCGCACGTGCTCTCAGAATGATATATCAGTCAAAACTAGCTCCGAAGTTTGATGTCAACAATGAGAAAAACATGAATTTTCTTCTTTCCCTTTTGAGCAGTGAGAATGAGAATGTCACAGAGCTGGCTGCTACTATCATATCACACTCTTGTGAAAGTAATGCAGAACAGTTGGCCCTATACATCGCTGGAGTTCCACAGAGACTTGTTAGCCTTTTTGGAGGTTCTATGAATCTACGAGATGCTTGTTTAGATTCAATGACTGCAATCACTAGAAATAACAAGGAAGTTGCCTCAAGATTTGCATCCATGGACCATGGAAAAGCGTTTCGTTCAATAGTTGGATTAATACATGATCGGAGTCCACGCACAAGACTACTTGCTTGTCTGTGCTTGATTGCACTTGGGCATGCTTCTCCTTATCATTTCCAGGATAGGCAAATTAAGACCAAGTTGATTCTGGTCTTACTTGAGCTTATGGAAGAACCTGGTCATGTTGGAGATGAGGCTCCCTTCGCATTAACTACGCTAATAAAAGATAGCTTGGAGCTGCAGAGGCAAGCCCTTTCAACGAATGCAGTAGAGAAGCTCAGCAACCATCTTCTAGCTAATTCACTGGAGACAAGACGGGCAGTGACCATACTGCTTGCGTTATCTGAACTTTGCTCAAAACTAGAAGAGTCAAGATCTCAACTTATGTCAGTCGAGGTGTGTGAAGTTTCAGAGCTCTTATTTCTTATTTCATAATCTCTTGGTTCATTCAATTGTTTGTGTTAAGCTCTGAAACCCTGATAAGTCAGTTACCTGACCCCATATCGACTCCCAGAATTTGATTTGAAAGAAGTGGAGTAATAAGGTCGTCCATTTAACAGATAATCTGTGAATACTAACATAATGTCTTGACAGGTATCAACCTTAATTCTTGATGCATTAAAGCATGATTGTGCGGATATCCGAGTTGCAGCTTGTTCTTGTCTAAAGAATATATCAAGGTCACCAAAAGTAAGGAGCATTAATCTTTCCATCCTGACCTTTTCGTTCATCTCAACTGATCCGCTTTATGTGTTTAATGTTCAGGTACTTAGTGGAGGCCAATTATCTTGTGATACAGTTATCGGACCCTTGGTTCAGCTTTTATATGACTCGTCTACTTCAGTCCAGGTAATGTGAATCCTGCACTCTTCAATGCCCATACTGCTAAATTGTAGTTTTCTAGAAGGTACATTTTCCTGAGCTGCATTTCCAAGTGTCCTTCCAGAAAGCTGGCCAAATTGTTAAATTGTGGTTTTTAGTAAATAAAAAATACGTTTTCGATGCATGATGTGGTATACTCCCTCTGTTTTTATAATGTTGATGTTCAGAGATGGCGGTGTAGTTTAGTTTAAGTTGGTTTCTGTTGTCGGAAATGACTACAATTAACGAACGGAGGTAGTATTTGAACACAAATCTTGTGGCCTCTTGGATATAAAGGTGCATGGTAGCTGAAGTACTTTTTCGCTTTACCCAGTTTTTCATAAAATCCCTGCAGAGCTGACAGTTCTGTTGTGTAAAATTGCATATCAATGCACAGTTCCACAATAACAACCTTAAAGGTAGGAGCCAAACTGCCGTTTTTGGTACCATGGTAGCATTACGTTTCCCAGCTATACTACTGGAATAACTGTTTCATGCCACTGAAGCAAAATTCGATGTCAATTAGGCAACTAAGTAATGAACATCACGACTTTAGGTCTTTGAGCCGATAGGTCTCGATGGCAAACTGTGTATCATGTACAGTTGCAACAGAACGATTCGAAAAGGTGGCAGGTAAGCTTCCTCTTTAGGTAACTTGTACTCTGCATATCATTCCCTGGCTCTGTGATTGCAGCAACCTATTTTTGCAACTGATGACATTAGCCTTCATGTATTTCAGAAATTAGGCAGGATAGAGAAATAATCAACGCAATTTTGCACGGGAACAATTTAGAAGCCACTCGTAGAACTTCATTTTTGTATTTTACACACTGTCTACCTTTTTGGAGCAACCTTTTTTAATACGAAGGTGGCATTAAATTCAGTACCAATTAGACAGTTAGCTGTATTGTTTTGTGAAACTTGAGTATTTTATTTTGTAAGCCACTAGGACTTGACGTGTCAAATATGTCTTGTCCAATCATTTATTTTTGTCACAGGTTGCTGCCCTTGGCGCCATTTGCAATATTGCTGTTAATTTAACTCCCAGGAAATCAGTTCTTCTTCATTCTGGAGTTGTCTCACAACTTGTTCAATTGTCGAAGTCTATGGATCCTACATTGAGACTAAAATCTGTATGGGCTCTCAGAAATATTATGTTCCTTTTAAGTCCAAAGGATAAAGACTTCATTATGAAGGAATTGACCTTGTCTACTCTTTCAAGCCTAATATGTGGTAAGTCTGAAGCCTGAATGCAATACTATGCCATTAGGGAACTGCTATACTAGCTTCACTGATAATTATAAAACACTATGCAGATTCTGAACATTTTGTTCAGGAACAGACCTTGGCACTTGTACACAATCTTGTTGATGGATATGTGGACTCTAGCCATTATGTAATTGGTGAAGATGGAATGATAATAGATGCTATTTCAAGACAACTGAATAATGCATGTGCCCCAGGCGTTTGCATTCAGGTCGTTTTTCCTTTACCCTCTATTTAGTTACTTGCACCATGTATACTATATTTTGTTTCACATGCATATTTGAACTCTGGAGGAGCAGGGGGGAAAGACACATCTTTGTGATGAACTGCATAATTTTGTATCTTGTTCTTTGATATTTTGAGATGTTTTATAAAGAGTGCAGGTAACATAATATGACAACAACTGATCTTCTTGTCTCCTATCTTCAGGGTATGTTTGTGCTTGCCAACATTGCAGCTGGAAATGAATTAAACAAAGAAGCTGTGATGAATGTTCTAGTTCCTCACCGAGGAGATCGTGTGAAACCATCTTTTGTAGTGAACTTCCTGCACAGCAAAGATAAACAGTTGCGAGTTGCTACCTTGTGGTGTATCCTGAACTTGATTTACCCAAAATGCGAGGCCGCATCGGGTCGAGTTGTTAGACTCCAAAGTGCTGGTGTAATACTGCAAGTAAGAAGCATGATAAATGACCCCTGCCTGGATTGCAAGGTAGCCCCTCTCCTTCATCAATATTTGTTTTTGTATGACTAGCATTGCTTGTGTCTGGTCAGATGTTTCCTTACAATTGTCCTTGAAATAATCTTGCCACATTGTTGTACCTAACATGCAACATGTAATCTCTTCTGCAGCTTAGAGTACGTATGGTGCTTGAACACTGCTTGGACAACACGGATGATTGTTTCATGTAATCAGCTGGCATTGCACCGTGGCCACCGAAGTCCACCCAGATTGGACAAAGAACCAGCATGCTTCGCGTTCCGACATATGCCTTGGACTGTGAAACACGAGCACTAGCAGAAAGCCCTTGCTGCTCTTTTCCTTGTCGTCTGGAGGTAACTGCTGTATTTTTGCGCCGTAGGATCCTGAAACTGGCATCTGTTGTGCATATTGTTGATCACCTTGTTGTAACCATGCTGCATCGAGAACACGAGCTGCCCGCTACCCGACTGAAGGTTTTGAGGCACTAGTTCATGGGAACCCATTTTTCCAGTGCTTTCCGAAGTCTGAACCCTGTGCTTCTGTTGCGATGATGAGTGTATGTAACATCGAGGAATTACAGCTGTTGTTGTACAAAAACTGTACTGTATTTCGTTTTCCAATAATGCTGTTTTACATTAATCTATGGGATGCTGTCCATGGATTCCCATGTTCTGAGAAAAGGAAAAGATGCAAGAGCGTTTATGTTATGTTTGGATTACACATCGAAGTTCGTTGTCCATGGATTCTGTTAGCTTTTGACAAGAACTGGTTGCTGTTTGACCAGAGATTTCAGTGAACTTGCATGTCTAGACTATACAAACTCTGAAACACAATCTCGAGGATTATTAAGGACTCAGAAGCCCAACCAGTTTACGTGAAGTAGTTGTAGCCGAACTTTGTTGGTAATTAGGCTTTCGCGTTGCGTGCGGGATTCTGCCCTGCTTTGGACGGCACTTGGCCTTTGCCTGGCTCATGAATGGATCCCCGGTGGGTGCGCGCGAGCCTGGGTGGAAGTGGTGAACTCGCTTCCAGACTGGACTCGGGCGTTTGTTTGTCTTCATTATGCTGGTCGCATCCACGTCTCGGTGGTTGAGTCGTCACGAGGATTCTGTTCTTATGAGGGATCCTGTGCCTTTGTCCGTTTTCGGCGTGGTCCTCGATGGTTCGGGAATCTTGGCAGGCTTTTGTTGGCGGTTCTTATGCGTATAATTAATATTCCATTAATTTCGCAAACGCATGGAACACCATTGTAGCATTTCACCTTGGAGTATTCCAGAGTTATCGTATTTATTATTTCCTCAGGGAAGTAGAGCGATAGGAAGTTGAAATATAACAAAGTAGATATTTATTGTGCAAAATAACGATACCTTACTTAAGACGGGGTAAAAGGGTACATGATATATGAGTGGCACTCACCATATAATCCAAGAAAATAAAATAGTATAATAGAAGTTACATTGAGAGAATAACGAGATAGAGACAAAGATTCCTATGTGTTAATCTTACATCTATTTACTTCTAGCAGTTAGTTCTACAAGGTTATGTACTATAGCTAAGGTTATGCACACTCAAGTCATGTTGTTTCGGAGCACGACCATTATACCAAGGTTGGTACTCAACCCCAATTCTGCAGGTTCCCTTTTGGGACCTAACCGCTATTGAAAACCCGGTTGGTTTGCCTTTGAACGTGGCGGATTGCAGAGGCCTGAACACGCCTGTCACACGTGGGGCTACCGTCCTCCGTAAAGATAGACGCCAATCGTGCATAGGTATAGTTCTAAGCACCACGCTTACAACTGTCCTAGAGGAACTATCCTTGATCGAGAGAATAGCCCTATCTAAGAATGTAGCATAGCTTTCACTAAGCGCGAACTCCATTTCGGCAAAGCACTCACTCATACTACTTAGACACAATCACGAAACCCACAACAAGACTCTTACGAACACTAGCTTAACTAAGTAAATAAACTTAAATAGAAAATAACTACTAAAAGAAATAAATAAAGAATAAACTAAATAATTATAGAAATAATTATATAAATAAGAAAAGAGTAATTCTACAAGAGTTAAGATACAAGAATGTGACACCCCGTGTCACTATAATGCTAATAGTGCAAACAACCCAAAAGCAAATTGAACTCAATTTCAAATCAATTCAAAATTCGAAATCAAATGTGCAAATAAATGTGAAACCAATGCTTGTGAAGGAACTCGAAATTTTCAATAACAACTTTGGCTACCAAAAATACCAGTGGATGCAGGTCAAAGAGAAACAATTTTGGAGAATTTATCACGATTTTTGAAATTCGTTTAAAGGCTCAAATAAATCCTGGAATCTTAGAAAGTATCCTACTTTGACCAGCTTCCATTTTAAATCCTTTTGGATTCCAGATGTGCTGTTGGCCAGATGGTAGAACTTTTCAAGGGCTTTCCAACGGTACCAAATGTGCAAATTTTAGAGCTCATTTGCTAGCCCAATTCGTGTGAGTTTGGGGAAAATCTCAGTTTGAGAAATTCGGTAAATGGAAAAGATGCCGTCGGGCCCACTCGTTAGCCACCTCTCCCTCACTGCGCGCGCGGAAGGACGCCGCCGCGTGGACGCCGGCGTACGGACGCGCCGTGCCGCCCCGACCCCGCTCCCGACCTGCTGCCTCGGTCACAAAACGCGAGCCCGCTCCCTCCCGACTCGCTCCCTGTCATTCCCTCGCTCCACAGCCCCCAAACCCTAGACAAACTGAGCCGCCACCCTGCGCCATTGCCGGGCTCGAGCTCCGCCTCCACGCCGCGCGTCGCCGTAGAGCAGCTCCGGGCCGGGACGCATCACCTCGCACCAGCGCCGCGTTTCTCCCGAGCCCCACCAGGACCCCGACCCTCTTCTCGCCACCTTGAAACCGCAAATTGACGTCGTCGTCTCCACACCCGGCCACCACGACCTCGCCACGCCGCCGTCCGATTCGTCGAACTTCGGTGAGCTCCACATCTTCAAGTTGCTTGCGCGGGTGCGCCACTCACATGCGCGTCTTCATCGCTCACTGGATTTCCTTTCCGCAGCCCAAGGTCGTCGGAATTGAAGTTTTCCATTCCGTCGTCGTTCGTCACCGCGGCGTCCCTCCGACGAACTCTCCCTTCCTGACCTTCCCAACGTCGACACCACCTGCGCCGTGTTTCCCCGCGTCAAGGCGAAACTCGCGCGCCCACGTCTGCAGCTGGAGATGCCCGTCACCCCTCTTGCCTCCGCGCCGAAGGTCCGCCACCCGCTGCCGCTCGTCGCCAACCAAGCTCCGACCACCCCGCGCCCTTTTGTTCAGCTAGGTGAGCTCCCCTCCCCGCGTCGAACCTTCTCGTGGCCACCATTGTCCAAGGCGTCGCCAGAAATCTTTCTCCGGCGAGCGCGCCGCCCGTCTCCGGCGAACTTCCGGCCAGCGCACCGATGCCCACACGACCCGGATCCAGTGCGGCCACGCGGGATCCTGTGTGGCCGACTTTGTGTCCCTTTGTGTGTCCTCATTTCTGAGTGGCCAGATCCTTTGTGCCCAGTCCAGATCCGGTGCGGTTCAAACCTTGTGGCGCCCTATGTGGCCATCGTATGATTGGCTCGCCCCAAATTCAATTCATTTCTCGGTTTAGATAATTTCTCAAAAATCGCAGAAACTTGTAAAATGCACAATAAATTGAATACAACTCAGAAAATTATGAAACCAATTTTGTTAGCTTCCTTATGCTCAGATCTACTCAAAATCTTACGACTCATTTTCCTGTTTTCTGTAAAATTATAATTGACGCAAGCATTGTTAATTTCTAATAAATTTTCTGTTGCTCATTAAATCATGAACTGTTGCATGCTTGTTAAGATACTGATAACCTACTTACAGAACATTTTTCCACTGTCATATGATGTCTAATTAATTTCTTAGGATGTAAATCGTATTTTGCATTGTTAAATTATTATGATTAATCTGTAAAGCAACAAATTATCCAATTTCACCATAAATCACTTCCAGTGGTGACTTTCACCAGAAAAATGCCACTGGACATAAATATATTTTCCAAAAATCAATTCACTTATTTAATCAACTCAAATCGATTAAATGGTTAACTTAAACAAAAGTCAATGAAGAAAATACTTCAAACGAGAGTAATTAACAAAGTTAATCATTTGCACTTACAGTGAAATGACTGTCCTATCAGATAATTAAATATCTTAATTGCATCATGTTATTGCATCTAACTTGCATTTCCTTGTTATGGCATATAGCTATCGAGATGATCCAGGAGCAGGTGGAGGACCAAGATGCTGAGCCGTTCAGGAGGAGCCACTGACTGATCCCTTGCTGACTGTGCTAGTGATAGCGTCGTTCCTGAGCCAGGCAAGCTCCGGTGCATGCCTCCCTATTTAGGATTTTATTTTCTCACTTGATTGGGGTTAGTACTTGTTTGTGTATTAGGTTTATTAGGAGTTGATGTGAAACCTTAGAATTGCATTAGGACTACCCTTCCAGATTTACCTTGTGTCCTATTTTTGTAGATGTGGTCTAGGTAACGTTAGAACTTGCTAGGCTTAGTGGCTAGCGGACGGTAGAAGACGAGTGGTAGGTCCCACTCGCAAGGTAGGAATCACCCTGGATTGTACTAGATGAATTTAGGATTTGTTGAGACCGGACGGGGAATTATTTGTGTAGGATGGTTGGAGAAGGCTGGGCCTTCACGGTGGTAGCCCCGTCTGTGTCCGTTAAGGACCGTCCGTTGTTGGCCCCGTTGAGCAAGTTTGAACATACTGATCACATGCTAGTGTTTTTATGGGCCTAGTAAACTTAGTAACTTGGGTTGCCCTGGTGTCTTGCGGATACTTGCATTTTCTATCATGGTACTTGGGAGAGAAAGGATGCTTCCCAATCGGGGCGTACGTCTGGGACGGGGACCGTGCGGGAAGGCTTTTCTCGGGAGGTGTGAGACCCAGCCAGGTCTAGGGGGACCCTTGCGAACGGTTGCTGCATGCGACTTTACGCGTGTGCGGCGTGTGGTCAGGTTTTTCTCCTGCAGGATGTACATCGATGCCGCCGCTCTCGGTCAAGAGCAACCTTGTTCACTGCGCCACATCGTAGTGTGATATGATTGATGATATGATCATGCTAGTATTATTGTTATATTCATATATCTTGCTTATTGTACACTGCTATTATCTGATGTATTGTTACTTTATATCTGTTTTAGAGATAAGTGCATTGTTTTATTGGTTAAGTACTTAGCTTGAATTAAAAGTTGAAAGTAAGGACCAAGTAATTAGTGCATTTTTATGCAAGTGAGTCAGCCCAACCCTTGTAGCCTTTGCATTCTAGGAGTCGGCTGTAGTTAGCCACGTTGACGGTTAAGTCTTGCTGAGTATTAGTTGCTCAGGGTTTGTCTCTTTATAATTTTGTGCAGGTAGTTGTGCTTCCGCCGTTGCTTGGTGGAGTTTCTCAGCAGGTCCACATCGCCGGGCTTCGATGTGCGGCCATATATCGTCGAGAATTGTAGTATTGTATCTTTTGACTTCCGCTGTGCTACTCACGTGTTTTAAATCATTTGAGACTTGTTGTAATAACTTAAAGATGTAAAATTCGTGCTTTTTATATGTTGTACTATTGCGTCTGTTTATTAACGCTTTACCGACTCGATCCTGTGAAAAGCGGAGACGCTTCAGATGCGGCTGCTGCTCACCGCGCGTATCGCACCTTCATCTCTGTCTGATTTCTTTATTTGCTTTGGTTCTCTTCGGATCACCATGGCAGATAGAAAAATATGACGAGAAGGGTGGAGGGTAGGCTACGTGCACACGAGGTTTACACGGCGATCCTACTGCTGCTGTAATTTTTTTCCCCAATGTGTGATCGGGTTTTGCGTCGCCCACAGCCGTCGACCACGCGTGCCTCTACTCCGACAACGGCATCGACTATACCGGTATGCACTCCGTCTCCAACACATATGGTGCAGCTGAACATTGGCGCCCAAAGGACGCCTTCATGCATTGTTGTTCAGCTACGTCTCCACGTCGCTTTGTCGTCGCCGCCTTCTTCGGGACGTCCTTGACATCGCCGCCACCACGTTATTAACCGTGCAGTATTGTCGTGTTCCCGCGCACACATCGGTCTGATCAGCCGGCCCTGCGTGGTGACGTCGAGGCCACGTACCACGCCATCAAGCTTCGGGCTGCAGCTGCGTCGCCTCCTCGGGCGGTAGCGCCGCCGCTTGTGGTTGCCACTGACTTGAGAAACGCCTTTCAAGGCGTGACTCCGTCCATTGTGGCACTCGTTGTTGCATCTCCATCGCCGTCCTCGCGCATCGACGACCACCAGATCGTCTACGCGCATGGTCTTCGTCACACTTCTTCGCCAACATCGAGCATCGCCGCCGCGCGTCTTCAGGCTACCCGCATCGCCTCTTCTGGCCGCCGGTTTAGCCACGTCTTCAGTCTTCGTTCACCATGACCATGTCGTCAGAGTCTTCGTCTCTTCCTCGACTACTTCGTCTACTCCGACAATTGCGACTGCGCCGGCACTCTCCTCCTCGCTGATCTAAGCACCGCGACCGTCGTGGAGGCCTTCTCTGCTCATCCCCTCTGACACTGGTGTGTGATCGTGGATGGTCCCTCTCTGCGTGCGCCCGGTATTGGCAACACCGGTGCGTGCCTTCGTCTCTGACGCGTTCTCGGGCCTGGCAACCCAGACGCACGCCTCGCCTATGGCGGTCTTGACAGCGTCGACTTCGGCATCAACCTTCTTCCTCATGGTGCATTAGGTGAAACCAATCGATAGAAAAATAAATACAACTCAGAAAAATGTGAAACCAATTTTGTTAGTTTCCTGTTTTCTACAAAATCTTACAACTCATTTTCCTGTTTTCTATAAAATTGTAATTGATGCAAGACTTGTTTAATTCCTATAATTTCTCTGGTGCTCAATAAATCATGAACTCTTGCATGCTTGTTAAGAAAATGATTACACACATACAGAGCATTTTTCTACTGTCAGATGATGTTTAATTATTTTCCTATGATTTAAATCTTTCCTGCATTGTTTAAATTAATATAAATAATATGTAAGGAAACAAATCATCAAACTTCACAGTAAATTACTTCCAATGGTGGGTTTCACCAGAAAAATGCCACTGGACATAAATTAATTTTCGAAATCACATTGTTCATTTAACCTACCCAAGTTGATTAATGGTGAACTTAATTAAAAGTTAACGAAGGAAATACTCCAGACGAAATTAATTAACAAAGTTAATCATTTGCACTTACAGTGTAAATGACTGTCCTATCACGAAATTAAATTATTAATTGCATCATATTCTTGCATCTAACTTTGCATTATTCCTTGTCATAACGTGTAGTGACAGAGATGACTCCGGAGACGCTCGATTTCCAGCTGCCGGAGGAGCAGGCCCAGGAGGTGCAGGAGGAGCAGCCGCAGCAGGTCACTGACCCCGCTGACCCTGTTAGCTACGCTCCTGAGCCACGCAAGCCCCGGTGCATGCCTCTCTGTTTAGGATTTTGTTTATCACTTGTTTGGGGCTAGTAATTGATTGTGCATTAGGTTTATTAGGAGTTGATGTGAAACCTTAGAACTGCATTAGGATTAACCTTCTATATCCTACCTTGTGTCCTATTTTTGTAGATGTGGTCTATGTTGCGTTAGAACTTGCTATGCTTAGGGACTAGCGAATGGTAGAAGTCGAGTGGTAGGTCCCACTCGCATGATAGGAATCACCCTGGATTGTACTAGCTGGATTTAGGATTTTTTTGAGACCGGACGGGGAATTGCTTGTATAGGATGGTTGGAGAAGGCTGGGCCTTCACGGTGGTGTAGCCCCGTCTGTGTCGATTAAGGACCGTTCGTTGTTGGTCCTGTTGAGCAAGTTCGAACGTACTGATCACATGCTAGTGTTTTTATGGGCCTAGTAAACTTAGTAGCTTGGGTTGCCCTGGTGTGCGGCGGAAGCCTGCCCTTTCTATCATGGTATTCGGGAGAGAAAGGATGCTTCCCAATTAGGGCGTACGTCTGGGACGGGGACTGTGCGGGAAGGCCTTTCTCGGGAGGGGTTGGACCCAACCTAGCTTCAGGGGGATCCTTGCGAATAGTTGCCGCATGCGACTTTACGCGTGTGCGGCGTGTGGTCAGGTTTTCTCCTGCAGGATGTACATCGATGCCGCCGCTCTCGGTCATGAGCAACCTTGCTCACTGAGTCACATCGTAGTGTGATATGATTGATGATGATGATGCTAGTCTATTACATTACTGTTATTTATATATTTTGCTGTATATACTGTCACCGTTGATGTATTGTTACTTATACCTATTTTAGATATATGCACACTGCTTTACTGGTTAATTACTTAAATTAAAATTTGAAAGTAAGGACCAAGTAATTAGTGCGCTTGTAGGCAAGTGAGTCAGCCTACCCCTTCGTAGCCTTTGCATACTAGGAGTCGGCTGTAGTTAGCCACGTTGACGGGTAAGTCTTGCTGAGTAACTAGTACTCAGGGTTTGGCTCTTTATGTTTTTGTGCAGGTAGTTTTGCTTCCGCTGTTGCTTGGTAGAGTTTCTCAGCAGGTCCATATCGCGGGCTTCGATATGTGGCTTGGATCGTCGAGTGTGGTAGTATTATTGTACCTTGTAGGCTTCCGCTGTGTACTTATGTGTTTTAAATCACTTGACTCATTGTAATAACTTAAAGATGTAAAATTTGTGTTTTTTATGTGATGTACTGTTGCGTCTGTTCATCAGCGCGTACCGACTCGATCCTGTGAAAAGCGGAGACGCTTCAAAGAACAATACCGAAACTCCGAGAAGACTTCCGGAACCTCGAGAAGAGCTCTCACTCTACTCTACTCTACTCTAACTCCCAATACTAACTCTACTTCTACACAAATGAGTAATGGATCTCTTGGATGAAGTGCGAGTTGTTCCTGCAGACCCCAGGGGTATTTATAGGGTCTTTAGGACAGGGGGGATCTTATAGCGCGAGGTGGAGTGGCGGGCGCGCCAAGGCAGGCCGGCCGGCCTAGTAGGGGGGCCGGCCGGCCGTCCACTGTGGCGGTTCGCCACCACCTCTTGTGTGGACGCTCTAGATCGCCTCCTGATGACGGTTGGATAGTCGGTTCCTTCGTGGGGGTGGCAGAAGAGGAGTAAGGGCCAAGTTGAGGTCCGAACAGCCCACCTTCTGGAATGTCGGTGGAATTCTGCCGCGTGGGTTTTGGTTTCTGCGTGATTGACCTGTGTCCAGCCCACTGGAGGAAGACCGAGGCCATTGGGCAACAAGTGGGGCCGGCCGGCCTAGGTTTTCTTCTGTTCAGGCCTAGTTTAATCTAAAATTCACTCCTGCATCCAAATATCACCAAAACTCTGTGTAAGTATGTTAGTTCCTAACTACTATGCATAGAATCTTGGTGATTAGCCTCTATTTACCGATATGTTAGAGGTCGAAACGCGATTTAACGACCGCCAACAGCCTTCGCAACCCATGACCACGTTTCAGGCTTTTCGCACCTTTTCTCCACTTGTTCTCACCGCGCCTTGCCATGGCGGGTGATCGAGTGATCAGTTTGCGACTTTCGCCTTGTGTAGGCTACTTTGAGGGGTGCGTTCTTCCATCCATGGCCTCCTCCACGATCTCTATTTTGGGCCCTCTTTTCTGGTTTCCCAAGAGATGTTTGCTCTGTTCGACGCTATCTCTCCTGTAGTGCTTCTATCCGGGATCAAGCCCCCGACCCAGACCTCTCCCAAGGCCGCGGGCATCTTTGCGGATGGTAAGGAGGCTGTTCGACGCCAAAGCAAGCCTCCTTCGGGCAGCCGCTCCTTCCTACCGGAAGGTGAGGCGATCCGGACCCGGAGTCGCACCCGACACCACTAGGGATAACGGCACCCGCCTCGGCCACCCTCAAGGCCGAGTCATGTGTAACCCGAGCCCTTGTTCCTCCATATTATGGAAGAATGAGGGCCGGATCAGGAATCGCACCCGAGGCGGCCGTCGCGGGGTCGGCCTCGTCCTCGGGATTGGGGACCGTCTGTGAGGCGCGGAAGGGACCGGCCCTTCGACTTTCGCGAGCTGGTGGTGGTCTCCGTGACGCATCATCCCGAGGGTAAATTTGTTTGTGTAATTTGTAAAGAGGTTCCCTTCCTGCCCACCTCCAGGTGGTCGAGGGCTGTTGTTTCGATTTGTATTTCATGAAATAAAGGATCCCTCCTTACTCACCGAAGCCACGCTGTTGGCCCGATTCGCGAATGCGAGCCCCCGAGCCCCCGTTCGTTATGGAGTCCGACCGAGGGTCGTTTTGTCTTTTGTTCGACTTCCCCCGCATACCACTGCGTTGTGATAGGGGTGCTGAGCCGTCCTGTCCGTTCCTCGATGGTCCGACGACGGGTGCCTGGTTGAGTTGCTAGCGGGTGAGTTCGAGTGAAGCCCTGGCTTGACCTTAGCGGGGATCCAACTGAGACCAGCTGGGGTCGACTTCATATGATCCGTGGGGTCAGTCCAACTAGTTCCCAAGCCCTTTCGTTCGGTCTTGAGGGCCTCACAGCCTCCCCTCGATGGGAAAATCGGACGCAACCGACAGAGGCACGTGACGCTTCGCGCGTCGGGGTACTGGCCGCTGGGACCCCTCTTTGGTCGTCCCTCACTCTTATTTGCCCAGAGCAACTGTCGAACCCATTTAAAGGGCCAGTCTTCGCACTCTTGTGCCGGAAATGGGCCGTCGGGGCGTTTTCAACCCCTAGCCAACGTTACCTGTGGGCCTCATCCGGCTTTCCTGACCGGTTGGGCCTGCGATGCTCGTGGGAGCCGAAGGGATGCCCATGTGACCTTACGATGGGCGCGAATCTCGGGGCGCCGATTCGGTGCCATGCGGATTGCCTTGGCTTCTGTGGGAAGGAAAAGCAGAAACAAGACAACAGACACAGCGCACGAGGCAGGAATTTGAAGAGACGTGGCGGGTAGGGGGATGCCGCGGCGGTTCAGAGGCTATAAATGAGAGCGGCCGTACCTGGGGTGGCGCCTTCTCGCACTCACCATTTTTCCCTCTTTCCTCGCGCTACATTTGCGCTTCCATTCCATTTCGCAGCAATCCGCTGCGATTTGCTCCCAATTCGCTCCTCCTTCTGCCGCGCTTCGCGGTACCACCTGTCTTCTCGGGACAATTCCGTGGAATGGAGCCCCCAACGGTCGGATTCGCATGCGGTCGATGCCCATGGCATCGAGGGTCTCAACGTACAGTACGTTGAGGCCGCTCCCCCCGTCCATGAGTACCTTTGTGAGCCTCATCGATGCGACGATGGGGTCGACAACCAGCGGGTAGCGCCCCGGTCGATGGACCCGGTCGAGATGATCGGAGAGGTCGAAGGTAACCGCGGTACCCAACCACTTGAGAAACTCCGGGGCCACCGGCTCCGCGGCGTACACCTCCTGGTGCTCCACCTTCTGTCGGCACTTAAGCAGGCAGGCATTCGTCCCGCCGAAGATCATGAGAACCGCGTTGGTCTCGGGAAACGGGCATTCAGGTTCTTTGTCGCCTTCGCCGCCCTTGGAGTCGGAGGGCTTCGCGTCTTGCTTCTTTGAAGACCCAGCAAGGAAGTTGCGCATGAGGCCGCAGTCCTTGTACAGATGCTTGACGAGGAACGGATGGTTTGGGCAAGGTCCCTCGAGCAGCTTCTCGAAGTGGTCGAGCGTCGCCTCATTGGTGGCCTTCTTGGGTTTGCGTTCAACCGCCGCCTGTTGACGGTCGTTACGGACCAATTTCGACCGTCAATTAGCTCAATAAATAAGAAGGATTGGACATTTCTTACACGCATTTTATTTAAGAATAACCTATTTCCACATGTACCTCTAGATTTTAGTGTGCAGGTGGAATAAGGGAGAAATCCAGGTGAAATCATGGCCCAAGGCGACGAAACAACACTTTTACAAACACGATGTTCGCCGCGGGCATACAACTCCAAGACAAAAGGCCAAATCTCGTCAAAGTCCAACACAACTAAGGCCAAATGCACCTGGACCAAAGAAGTAGACCCAGAGGGGGAGCCACCTGCCAAAGCCCAGCCCAGGAGGGGCCAGGCACAGGTCGGCCGACCCCCCCTGGCCAGGTCGGCCGACCTGGCAGGGTGGCCCCCTGGGCCCATCTTTTTGTGGCGGTTTGTAACCGACCTCTGGAGGTCGGTTCCCCCTGCATTAAATGCCACCGACCTCGGGAACCGCCTCAAAGTTGCCGACCTTCAAGGACTATATAAGGAGGGGTGCCCCCCTCCTTTACACACACACACACACACACCACAACAGAAGGATCATTCCCTCCTCTCCTCACGCTAGAGCTAGAGACTCTTTTAGGTAGTGCTAGGCTGAGTAGTGGGCTGCCTTATTGCTCCCAAGGTCTTGTGGAGAATTGGGTATAGCTCTTGTATCCTCTCTTTGTAAGACTTGTTCTTAGTATAATGGAATACATTCGTTCGTATAGTTGTTATGTGCTTAGTAGTTTGATCATGATCCTGCATGAGTGTTCATCGTTCGTTCATGTTTGTTCATCGCTCGTTCATGTTTGTTCATCGTTCGTTCATCGTTCATCGATGATCGCTAGTAAACATACATCGAGCGTTCCTTGTTCGTTCATGCTTGATTATCGATTATTCTTGCACGTACTTAATTGATCGTCGTTCGTCGCTCGTTCTTGAGCGACGAACGCTTATGCATAACTTAGTGCTTGCTTTGACCCTTCCGTTTAACTCATGCTAGTTAGGCTAGTTGTTCTTATGTTTTGGCATCGGGCCTCTCTGTCCTGCAAAGGTGCTCTAGATTTATCACCCCGTCGATCCGAAGGGTTGGGGGTGCCTCGAGGGATCTAGAGTTGTGGTTAGTGACGCCGGCATGGTGCTGGGGTTGTCTCTCCACCCTTGAGTATGTGCGTGTCCCACGGTTTGTAAAGGTAGGTGGCAGGAAGTGATAGCCCTGTCCATCCAAAGGAACCCTCCACGTTCGGGCACGGCATAGGAGTATGTAAATGCGCCGGAGTCGCGGGGCAGACCCTGCGTATGCCGGACCTCCCGAAGTTGCCTAGATATAAGACGCTTGCTTGCGCTTGCATGATCTTAGATGATAGGTAGAGGCCTTGCACGCTCTATGAATGTTGTACTTTAGGAGTAGTAGCTCACTAGTCTAACTTAGCATTGCTTAGAATTGTCTCTCGCCCTTTTATTAGAGAGAGTGGGAATACCTTTGTGTGTGTCACACTATCCTCAACTATTGAACCTTACCCCTGCTTTGGAATGTGGTTATATCATCTATCATTTGTAACACCATGAACATAAGTACTCTTGTCAACCATGTCTTCCCTTGGGAAAATATAAATACGATACCCTTGGAATACTCTCGGGTGAAATGCTACAACGGGTTATCCGTCCGCTTGCGGATATTCAATTAACATGACAAACCTTATAATACATATCTAGTACTTGTTACTAGACGTGGATTATTTGGTTAATAGTGCAAGTGACTCAAACCATAACCCCCGGCGTCTTCCGCGGTCGCGTATTTTCTGCGTGACCGTAAGAGACGCCAACACCGCCACGAGTGAAGCTTCCTGTCAATGAAGGTTGCTCTTCTTCTTCTTCTTCTTGCCTGACTGGACCGAAGGTCCTGCGATGTCGGCCGCTTCCGTCCTCTTGGCCTTTCCAGACGGACGCTCAAAGATGGCTCCGACTGCATCTTCTCCGGAGGCGTGACTTGTGACGATGTCCAGCAGCTCCTTGGTGGTCGAGGGGCACTTGCGTCCCTACTTGTGAACCAGCGACTTGTTCCTAGTCCCCGTCAGGAACGCACTGATGGCGTCGGCGTCGACGATGTTGGGGAGGGAGTTGCGCATCTTGGAGAAGCGACGGATGTACTCGCGCAGCAACTCGTCGGGCTTCTGCTTGCAGTTGCGGAGGTCCCAGGAGTTTTCGGGTCGCTCGTACGTCCCCTGGAAATTCCCTTCGAAGATCTCCTTGAGATCCGCCCAGCACTGGATAGAACCTCTCGGGAGGTGCTCTAACCACGCCCGGGTGGAGTCGGCGAGGTAGAGCGGCAGGTTACAGATGATGAATAGCTCGTTGTCCGCGCCACCAGCTTGGCAAGCTAACCGGTAGTCCTCCAGCCACGTGGCCGGGTTAGAGTCACCGGAGTACTTGGTGACGTTTCCGAGTGCGCGGTACCGCTGAGGGACCGGCGCGCGCAAGATCTCTTCGTCGAAAGCTGGGGGCCCGACGGCGGTGGACTTGGGCTCCGGTCCTCACGGGGGTCATAACGACCTCCGCGTCGTGGATGGTAGCCGTGGTTGACAGCTTCGCGCCGCTGGTCATGGCCTTGCGCGCGACGGCGCGCTTCAAGCAGCACTCGAGCGTCTCTGATGTCGCCGATGCGCTGATGGATTGGCGGCAAGTTCCACCCTCCTTCTCTACGTGGGGACTGCTGAACAGAGGCCTCCCCATCGTGGTTGCTCGTGGTGGGAGCGTTGGAACTGTGTCCCCGTCGTCGAGACAGGGAGCTTTCGGCCTGCTCTTTCACCGCAAGCCGGAGGAGGCTCTCGAGCTCCTTCCGGTCTTGTTGCTCAGCCGGGGTCATCGGCGGTTGCATCCGACAAACCAGGGCCGCCGCCGCGGCGATGTTGCGGCTCGCCCGCGGAAAGCGCGGGAGGTCGCCTCCGACGTCGTCGACGATTTGCTGCTGTACCCGCCGGGCCCTAGCTCGCGCCTGATTCCGGCGTTGCGCCAGCTCCTGCTTGATCGCTTCACGCTCTTGCCTCAGGAGCCGTTCGTGGTCCTGAAGCTCCCGTTCCCGCGCGAGAAGTTGACGAATGTCGTGGTCGTGAGCAGCAGTTGCGTTAGCGTCCGCCATCTCAACGTCGCGATCCGCCCCTGCCGCGCCAGCCGGCGCCAGCGGGGCGAGACGGGGGGGGGGGGGGGGGGGGGGCGTTCTAGGCTTCTCCTTGCTCGGCAAGCATTGGAGGAGGTTCGGCCCCCACCGGGTCGACGTTGTTCTCGTCCTCGTTTTCCTCTTCTTCACCGCCCCCCAGGTCTTCGACATGGCCTTCGGTGCTACCAACCATACAGCACTCGCGCGCAGGGTCATGGCCGCCGAAGTCGAAGCACTCGTTAAGGAGGTCGGAGTCAGAGTCGGAGTCGGTGTTGGAGTGGAGGGCGCGGACTCCGGGCCATCCCCCGACCGTGGCAGGAAGGGGGGTTGAGACGGCCGGGTCGCGTCGCATCGCCTCAGCCATGGATGCGCTCGCCCATGCCATCGTAGGGAGGCGGCGGACGAGCTCGCGCTCGAACAGGTCCGCGACGTTACGGAGTCCGTAGGGTAGAAAGGTGCCATGCCGCCAAAATTCGGATTCTGGCGGGAGGCGCCCCCAACCCTCAAGCTGCACCAAGATGTTTGCCAGCGCATAGAAGACACGTCGGCACTCAGAGGCGCGTGGTTCCGAGCCGAGATAAGCTTCGATGCGGCAAGTTAAGCTGCCGCGGCCCCATTCGCGGGGGATGGCGGCATTCGTAGTCACCATCCTAAGCGCGGAGGGCGGCGACCGCGTCCGCGCCACCTGTAGAGATGGCGGGTCGCGGGGCCGACTGGCTTCGTGCCGTGTCGGGCCCAGATGGCTCCTGGCCGCTGAGGATGTGGGCGAAAGGTGGGTGGTGTTCAAACGCTCGAGCGACTGGATCATGCGTCGCAGTGCTGGCGGGAGCGCGTCAGGGCGCCCCCAGAACTCCTCTGGCGGGTACGGTAACTGGCCATGGAGGTGGCCGGCCGCGGCCGCGAGAGTGTAGTGCACATGGCGATACTCATCGGGCCGCGGATTCGGGCCGAAGTGCGCTTCCATGCGCACCTCGTGGTTAGAACCATCCATGTCCCGAGCTAGCTGGGGACGAATGGTGAAAGGTCCCCTCCCGAAGCGGGGTGGGTAATCCTGCATCAGCTACAGGCAGCCGGTGTGGTCAGCCTCGAATTCCAGGCTTCCAAATCGGATGACCTGGTGCTCCGGGAAGAGCGGAGTGGGCAGGAGCCCGCTCCCGCTCCAGTCGGCGGCGTCGCGGACCACTCGGCGGGCCGGTCCACGAACGCTGCGGGATGGCGACGGCGCCACCATCGGGGGTGGCGTGGATCACAACCGTAGCGCGCAGAGGTCCCCTACCTGGCGCGCCAACTGTCGGCGTTGAGAAACCGGTCGACGAGAAAATTTAGACTACGTGCTTGGTTGGTTGGGAAGAATGTGGATTGACACGAGGGATTATACTGGTTCGGGCGATCAAAGCCCTACATCCAGTGAGTTGGTTCGGATTATATTGCTCGTAGTAGGGGTTACAAGCTCAGCGAGAGAGGGAAGAACTCCCAAGTCTCTAAGTGTTCGTGTGTGTGTTCGTCCTCGCGTGTCTCGCAAGGCCGAGAGACAACACGCAAGAGTGTTGTGTGTGAAGTGAGATCGGTCCCCCAGTCTGGAGTCAATCTTCCCTTTTATCCAGCCAAGGGAGGATTGACTGCTTACAAGGATGGGGGAAAAAAGGAAAAAGAAAGTAAGGAAAAGTGTGTAGGTAGGCGGCTTGGCAGGGACGGGCGCTTCCTTCCTCGACGCCTCCTTTCGTGAGTGAGGGCGGTGACGTCGGCTGCAGTCCCGCCGCAGCGGGGATGTCCGGGTCCTGTTCTTGACTGTTCATGCTCTGTTCCGACCCTGTTGGGTTACGGTCTAAACTGTTACCGCGTTGGGTGATGGCTTGGCCGCTGTCAAACGTCCCTGTGGGACGTGCGGGGCAGTGGCTCACGTCGCTTGATGGTTTAGGAGGACGCCCACTTGCGTCCCTATTAAATGTGATCCACCGGTTGGGTCCCGACCTCTGCCGTCCGACCGCTTCCTGCTTGCGGCTGGAGTCGGGCGCCTGGGGTCGGCCGAGGCGGAATTTTTTCCCGACCCCTCGGGGGTCGGAGGGATAGCCATGGGGTCGGACCGTTCCTTGCCCGCGGGATCTTCTTTGGACAAGGGCCGAACACGGCTGCGGGAACCGCTCGGGCCATCCCGACCCCGTACAGTTGGCTGGGCTCAATCACCATTACTTTGGCGGTGGTGACGGCCTTCGGCCTGGCCCCTGGTGTTTACGCATAACCGCAGGGTTTATGTGGGTAATCGCGGGTACCCAGTTTTAGGTATCCGACAAGCGGTGTTTGGAGTTGTTTTTGAACCGATTCAATGAAGGCCTGCAACTTTCCTTGCTGGGCCTCGACCTCCTCCTCTGCAGCTGACTCGTCCTGGGTTGGGGGCCATCTACAGCGTTACTGGACTTGATGGCCGAAATAGATTGTTCCTGGGCCTGATCTAGCGAAGGTGATTCTGGCCCAACTGGGCCCAGTACCTCACCAACCTCGTCCCTGGATGATTGGGTTTGAAGGCCCTCACACTCCTGCGCCCGACCCGCTGTGTGGTCCTCTCCTTCCAGAAGATTCTCGTTTTCCGGCCCCACTTGGTGACCCAACCTTGGATCCGGGACAATCTTGGCTGCTTCCTGGCTCTGGTCCTCGGTCTCCAACAACAGAATCAGCTTTGGGTCCGCTGCTACCACCGCCGGATCTCCTTTTGATGTGGTGGCTACCAGCTCTGCATGCTCAGCTGGCCCAAAGGTGATTCTGGCCCAACTGGGCTCAGTACCTCACCAACCTCGTCCCTGGATGATTGGGTTTGAAGGCCCTCACACTCCTGCAACCGACTCGCTGTGTGGTCCCCTCCTTCCAGAAGCTTCTCGTTTTTCGGCCCCGCTTGGTGACCCAACCTTGGATCCGGGACAATCTTGGCTGCTTCCTGGCTCTGGTCCTCGGTCTCCAACAGCAGAATCAGCTTTGGGTCCGCTACTACCACCGCAGGATCTCCTTTTGATGTGTTGGCTACCAGCTCTGCATGCCCAACCGGCCCAAAGGTGATTCTGGCCCAACTGGGCCCGGTACCTCACCAACCTCGTCCCTGGATGATTGGGTTTGAAGGCCCTCACACTCCTGCGCCCGACCCACTGTGTGGTCCTTTCCTTCTAGAAGCTTCTCGTTTTCCGGCCCCACTTGGTGACCCAACCTCGGATCCAGAACGATCTTAGCTGCTTCCTGGCTCTGGTCCTCGGTCTCCAACAGCAAAATCAGCTTTGGGTCCGCTGCTACCACCGCCGGATCTCCTTTTGATGTGTTGGCTACCAGCTCTGCATGCATTGGGTCCCCCAGACTGCTGCTGCGGAAATCCCGAGCTGGAAAGTGTTCCTCAAAAGAAACAACTTCTGCCATGGAACTGGCACACGGCGCCGCGTTGCTACAGATGGTTTGACACACGTCCGCCACCTCTCCTTCCTCCTTGTCTCTTTCCTTTTCTTGGCAAGAGGAACAGATGGAAGGCCGCAACACTGTTTGAGCCTAGGGATGGCAATGGGTACCCATAACCCGATACCCGATGGGTTTTTTTCTCTATTAGGGTGTGGGTTTGGACCTATTTCTCGCCCCATGGGTTTGTTAATGATCATTTTTGTCACTCATTGGGTACAACTGGTATGGAGACATTCTGCTACAACCCATACCCATTTTCCCATGGGCCCCCACGAAATCTATGACACGTGGGTCCATCAGATGTATATAAATAAAGGAAAGGATCAGCGAATCCTACTTATTATTTATTTACCTTTGAACAATTTAGCGTTTGATTGTGTGAACTATTAGCGTTTAAGTGGTTAAATTTATTTACCTTTGAACAATTTAATTATTCTGATATGTTACTATATGTAGTTAGATGTTAATTTTTTTATGCCAATTAATGGGTATGGGTAACCCGATGGGTACCCACACCCATATGGGTGTGGGGATGGGAGAAATTTGAGTCCCCAGGTGGGTATAGGGATGGGGACGGGGCATAAAATTGTAGACGGGGATGGGGACATTCCACCGGCCCTCAGTGGGTAATGTACCCATTGCCATCCCTATTTGAGCCTGTACCGCCACCTTTTGCTTTTCCTTTTCTCCTTTTGCCGCTGTGAGCACGTGGGCCATCCGGATACAGCCACCGCCGCCTCCCATTGGACCCGTTGCCGGCGGCTGGTCGTCAAGGAAGCCACTCCGGCAGGCGAACCCCTGAAGCCGCGGCCCGCCCCCACCAGAACCCCCGAACTCTCCGCCGTGGTAGCCATCCTGGCCGCTGTCATTGTCGTCCGACGGCGGCGACGGGCCGGAAGTCGACGACGACTGCGGGTTGAAGTTGGCGACCACCTTGACTTGGATGATGATGGGGTAGGTGGTGAACCGCGCCTCCCTCAGGTGTGTGATGGTAGGTTGCTGAAGATGCGTTGCATGATTGGATAAAAAATTCAACACCTGTTTCTGTTCGAAATCAAGAAAAATATCTGATTGACACGCCACGTGTAATCACCAGCTGGCAGGAATGTGCATTAGATGTTCTTTACGGTAAAAGCTTTTGAAAGATGTTGTTGACAGCACTAACAATGCTCAAGTTTCTGCAGCTGCAAGTTTAACACAATTGATCAGAATATGAAATTTGCACGTCATGATCTAACATGTATATAGTTACTTTACAAATTGTAACTCAAGAGTTTGTTATTAACGTTTCAGATAGGAATCCTCCGTGGATGTGTTGACAAGCATTTGTATGCTATTGGTCAATCTGTCATAGCACAACAATTCACATAACGCACAAAGATGTCATGTGCTAGGAAAGTAACTCAAGACGATTCCAACTGAAACAAGAAATTTCTACTCCCTCCATTCTTTTTTGGAAGAAGTCCGAATTTCCTACCTCAACTATCGCCGCGTTTTTCCTCCCTGGCTGGTTCCATCCCAGTTTTCCTCCCTGGCTGGCGTCTGCGGCTCGTCGGCGAGGTGCGGCGAACTCGCAGTCAGAGTTGGGCGCTACAGTCCCGTCTGTAGCCGGCCGACGTGCCCGCACAGCGCCGAGATTCTTGCTAATTGGAGCAACGGCGTGTCTCGTTGGGCCTCGCGTTCGTCAAGGCCCCGCTCGCCGTCGCGCGTAGGTGCCTGCGGCGGCGGGGCGAGCTGCGGCACAAGAAGCGGATGCGCGACATGTACCCCGCCGCCGCTTACAAGCCTCACGGGCCGAATAACTCTCACACGCACACTAGCAGTGAATCAACCTTGGGCCACTTTGACGGGCTCCTCTGTTGTCTTGACACTGTCGCAGGCTGCTCGAGGCAGACGCGGACGCGTGGAAAGGGAAGGCGGGGATGAGGCGGGCGAGCAGCTCGTCGTCCTCTGGATCTCGCCGTCGCCGGCGCCGGCGAGCTCGGCCATGGCGCGGCGTCTCCTCGTCCAGCCGTCTCAGCCAGCTCGGTTGCTCCTCTTCCATTGCTCCCTTGCCCGCTCGCTCGATTGCTCGGAGGTGAAGGCCTTGGTGTGTTCATCCCTCCACGGCACGCCGTGCCTGTCGCCTCGCATGCACGCCGCGCGCTGCGAGTTGTCGAAGGCCCGCGGCTCCTGGGCGAGTCCCGTATTTCATCGAGACTCCAGTGTCCGCAGCCGCACCATGGCTTCAAATTCGTGGACGATGGGTGCGCAGGCTTGCAATTTGGCAAAAGCAAAACGAATCCACAGACCACATGCAACTTTGTAAGAGCAAATCAAATCGGCAAGCGTGATTGATGCATCTTCGATTTCAAAAACTAATCGACGCATCTACAGACAGCTCGTCGCCGTCATGGGAGCGAAGCGCCGGGCCTCAGATCAAGAGTTGCAGGCTGCCGCGTGTTGCAATCCAGCGTGCACGAGCTCCCGCTCTGTCTCGAGTAGCACAGCAGCACGACGACGTCGATTAGCGTCGCTGCGTGGGAGGGGGGGCGTCGGCACCAATTGGAGATGGGGAAGAGCGACGGTTTGTGCCGCCGGAGCTCAGCTCCGGCGAGTTCGCCGCCCCTCGCCCAAGAGCCGCAGACGGCACATCTACCAAAACCGGGATAGAAGACAGCTACGGAGGAAAAACGAACAGATTTAAGAGTTGAGGGAGCAGAGTTGCGGGGTATTGTAATTGAGGGAGCAAAACTGAACGGCGGCGATAGTTGAGGGAGAAATTTCGGACTTCTTCCTTCTTCTTTTTTTGATGTCATTTAAGACAAGCTTTGTGTTCATTTTCAGTTCATTCTTGTCTGAAACGACAACAAAAAGGAATGGAGGGAGTAGTTCAAACGGATAACAAGTTTAGTGACTCTCAACAAACTGCGTGTCAAAATGTTTGCCTTGATGAACCCTGTTCTATTTTACACTGCAGGAGGTTACATGATAGGCAAAGCAGAAACCTATGTGGCAACCCGATTTGCGATGGTGGCATCCAAAAATACTAAACTCACTCCCTTTAATATTGCAAAGGATTTTATCTGCAATGACAACACGAATAACTATTCCTAGGAAGGAAAAACGAGTCAGCTGCAGGCTGATTGTGAGCTCCTAGTTGCTGGAAGCAAGTTTGCAATTGCATCCGCATTTGTGCGCGCTGTGGGTTTTGGTAGTAGTACTACCCTTATACACCATGCCACAATGGTTGCAGATTGACCAGGTGTACTCCTTCCCATCAGGACCTCGTGCTTTTATCCTTGTGAACTTGTCCTTCCAAACATCAGCTCGAAGATGTCTGTTGGTGTCACTTGCGATCCCAGATGAACGCGGCAAACCGTATGGATTGTAGTCATGATGCTCTAGTAGCAAAAAAAAACGATAAAGTGTATCCGTTAATGATCTTACTGCAGCAGGTCAAGTCATGGATTAGAGAAAGTGAATATAAGCAGAACAAAGCTTGTTGAAATGCTTCAAACTATTAAAAACTATGTTCCATAATTTGTCAGTAGAATTAATTCGACCATCCAACATACTCACCCAGCAAGCTAAAGTAAGTTGGGTTACTGGCGATGGCTTCAAGAATCTCCGCGCGAGATTCTACTTGCTCTGGATCCACGTCCAGTATTGCTTTTTGTTCTGTTTCAGCGATTAGTAATATACATATCACACATTGACAAAAAAAAAGGAGAGAAAAATGATCATAAAAGGAGAGATGCTTTTACCTTTGTTCAAAATGTCCATAAAAGATGGTAGCGGTGCGCATTTAGGGCGTGGGTTGTAGTTGTCCATGTCCTCGAATACATAGCACCGGTACAAGGGCTACAATAAATACAACAAAACAGTTATTAGTACGACCAACAAAGATCAACACGCATGTTTCTTTGTTGAGTACTCAACTGCAATCCTTTTTCTGTTTTTTGAGTTTTAGTGCATCGATATCGTTACCTTGACGTAATTATTATCATCGATGGAGGCGTGCACGGTCATGAGCCAGTTTCGGTTGTGCTCGCTAGATTCATTCGCCTTGTAGACATAAGTCCTCTCCCAACTGTCGAATCTCTCAGGCAACAAGCCCCTATGCCTATGGCCCCAGCCCTGTCCACGGTCAAGCTTTGTCCAGCACCCATGTGGTGTGCTCAGCTTGTCACGGGTCAGAAGATCAATGTTATCGCCGTAGAAACACCTGACGCCTGCAAGGAGTTGTATTCATTTTTTGAAGTCCTGATAAATACTCATCCTATAATTAACTGTTGATGCAGCCAATCCAAGTACTCCCTACCAGTAGGCGAATCAAGAGGGATCTCCTCAGGTTTCCTTTTGAGGTACTCAGGTTGAGGATACGGTGATGAGGATGACGAGCTCTGCGGGTAGATCGTCTGCTTACGAAAGCTTTTACATGAGGAGGAATAAGCATCGTGGCTTCCAGTTGGCGGAGGAAGAGGAACCCTGTTAGGAGACTTGAACGAGTGACGACTGCTCGCAATATGTTGGCACAGGTCAGTACGTAACTCAAAGTGAAATAATCAAATGTAGTACTTATGCACTTCAAAAAAACACATACCCTAAAATTCCTAATTCCACAGCTGCTTTATACTGTTGTGGTATCTCCATCAATGCAGATAGAGCGAATGCAGCCTCTTTCCTTGATTGTTGCATATTTTTGGACATTTTCTCCGAAAAATTCACAAACTAGAAACAAAATATTTTCAGTGTTAAGAAAGAATATATCATCTAATACAAATATGCGTTACATGAAATCATTCATACTAACACATATGAACAATCAGGTTGTGACACCCCGTGTCACTGCAGCCATAAACCTGCAGAAACACTCCCAAAAAAAAAAAAACTGAACCAAATTCAAATCAAACCAAATCTGAATGCAAAAGCAAATGTTCGAATAAATGTTAAACCAATGCTTGTGAAATGACTCAAACTTTTCAATAACAACTTGACCCAAACAAAAATTCTGTAGCAAGCACATTAGAACAGAGATTTTTGGAGAATTTTCCAGAATTTTTCAAATTCTGGAAGTGCCCCTAAAAATTCAGTGAAGGTCATGCAAATCCTAGCTACAGAATTCCCCATTTCCGCCGGCACTCCCGCCCCCATTGCCGGCCACTCCAAGCTCCAAGCCGCTCGCCGTCGTCCACCTATCTCCGGCCGAGCTGCGGTGCCTATAGCTGGACCACGACAGCCTCGAGCCAGCCATGGCCACGGTTCTTCCCCATCCTCCGTGATTCGCTCGAATCGACCTCGTCTACCCCAAGTCCGGCCACCGTCTCTCCTCGCGCTCCGTCGCTTGATTCGCCCATCTCGGTGAGTCTTCCCTCGATTCGCCGCACCTGTGGGTGCGCAAGCTTGTTCCGCCCCTCCCTCACATTGCTTCTCTCTGTTTCGACAGATCACGAAGGCGTTGTGCCATTTTCTCCCCCGCCTGTGCGTCGTCGTCGTCAAGCAGCCCCAAGTCGAGCTCCCTCTTCCAGCCCTCCTCCTCGACAACAAGCTCCGGGACGGACTTCAGGGCCGTGAGGTAAAGCTCCACAGTCTTTTCCCCCTCTGTTTCATGCCTCCGTTCATGAGCACAGCGTCGCCGTAGTAGTCTGAGCCGCTGTGCTCGCCACCGGCCATTTTCCAGTGGTCCTTGTCGACCCAAAACACCTCAAACGGGTGAGAAATGCGACGTGCTTCGCGCCGGTATTTTTATCGAAATTTTTGGTGACCTTTTGGTCGCATTCCGGCGAGCCGTCGCCGCTCCGGTGAGCTCCGGCCGCCATGGCTGCGCTCCGGGACGACCTGGTGCTGGCTACACCAGGATCTGGTGTGCCACATCAAGGTGTGGTCCTCAGTGCGGCTCAGTTCCGATTGGTTCGCGATTTTCTTTATTTTCAGAAATGCCTACAACTTGTAAAACACACAATAAATCATAGAAAAATCAGAAAAATATGAAACTAATTTTGTTGGCTTCCTTGTAACCTTATCTACCCATCCAAGAGGCAAAAGCACCAAAAATACTTTATATGTTTTCTCTAAACTTTTATGAATGCAAATCTTGTTTAAATCACCATCTTTAATCTCATGCTCAATAAATCTTGAACATGTGCATACGTGTCACCTAGATTATGCTCTATAACTCTGAATTGTGTTCTGGTCATAACTGCTTCTAGAAATTTCGTAGGATTTATTTTCTGCTACGACTTTGTTTTAAATTGCTAAAATAAATCCATATAGGATAAAACCATGCATATAGCCTGTTTCTTGCATGCATCTAGATTCTGGGAAGTATTCATGACCAGAATGCTTAACAAAATGGTTTAACATGAATTTTCATTAACTCTGTTGTTAATAACTTAAATAGTTAACTTAAACAAAAATCAATAAAGGAAATACTTCATACGAAAGTAAATGAAAGCAGCAGAACCTCGCCACTTCAATTAATGAATTTCACTCTTCTTAATACAACGTAAATGACTGTCTTATTAAGTAATTAAATTCATGATTGCATCATATTATTGCATCTAATATGCATTATTTCCTTGTCATAACGTATAGCTCACGAGGTGATCCAGGAGCAGCTGGAGGATCAGGATGTTGAGCATTTCAGGACGAGATATCTGCTAACTTTAGCTAGTCGCTAATACTTGAGCCAGGCAAGCCCCGGTGCATGCCTCTCTATTTAGGATTTTATTTTTCTCACTTGATTGGGGTTAGTAATTGATTGTGCATTAGGTTTATTAGGAGTTGATGTGAAATCTTAGAACTGCATTAGGACTACCCTTCCATATCCTACCTTTGTGTTCTATTTTTGTAGATGTGGTCTAGGTTACGTTAGAACTTGCTATGCTTAGTGGCTAGTGGACGGTAGAAGACGAGTGGTAGGTCCCACTCGCATGATAGGAACCACCCTGGATTGTACTAGATGGATTTAGGATTTGTTGAGACCGGACGGGGAATTGTTTGTATAGGATGGATGGAGATGGCTGGGCCTTCATAGTGGTAGCCCCGTCTGTGTCGGTTAAGGACCGTCTGTTGTTGGCCCTGTTGAGCAAGTTCGAACGTACTGATCACATGCTAGTGTTCTATGGGCCTAGTAAACTTAGTAGCTTAGCAATCGTGGGGACGACATCACCGCCTGCTGCTACGGGGGAATGAGGGAAGCCACCCACGGACGATGGCTGGGCCGGGTGTTTTGTGGGCCCAAGACTTCCGCCGGGAGCAGCAGATTGAGTCGGCTTTGCGGGGGCTTTGTAAAAGGTTGCCATATGTGGACTTTATGCTGCATATGTCGTGTGGTCAGGTTTTCTCCTGCAGGATGTACATCGATGCCGCCGCTCTCGGTCAAGAGCAACCTTGTTCACTGAGTCACATCGTAGTGTGATATGATTGATGATGATGTTCTAGTACTGTTACATTATATCTCATTATTGTTATATTGCTTACCTGATGTACTGCTTTTATATCTGTTTTAGAGATAAGTGCACAGTTTTACTGGCTAAGTACTTAACTTGAAATTAAAACTTGAAAGTAAGGACCAAGTGATTAGTGCGGGTTTATGCAATTGAGTCAGCCTACCCCTTGTCGACTTTGCATATTAGGAGTCGGCTGTAGTTAGCCACGTTGACGGGTAAGTCTTGCTGAGTATTAGTTGCTCAGGGTTTGGCTCTTTATGTTTTTGTGCAGGTTTGTTCTTGCTTCCGCTGATCTTTGGTGGAGCTTTCAGCAGGTCCACATCGCAGGGCTTCGATGTGCGGCCTTTGTATCGTTGAGAGTAGTAGTTATTTATTTATCTTCAGACTTCCGCTGTGTACTCTCGTGTTTTAAATCACTTGTACTTGATGTAATAACTTAAAATGTAAAATTTATGCTTTTTATATGATGTACTGTTGCGTCTATTCATCAGTGCGTACCGACTCGATCCTGTGAAAAGCGGAAACGCTTCACAGGTCCCATATCGACTTACTTGGAAATTGTCAAAAGCTCGAGCAGGAATGTTGTCATCAAATTCCTTCATCATGTCCCAGGGACCATCACCAACTCCTACTAACACAATGGACAAAGGCAATTCACTGCAAACAAAAACAAGAAAGACCAATCAGCAGCGTCCATGACACGGGAAGCCTGGTAAATTATTTTAAACTTGAAATAGTTCTATCTCTAACTAATGGCTGGGGTGGATTTCAGCGTATATGAAAACAAGGTAATGAAGGACATTTGTGCAGGTTTTACCTGGCCTTCATGATGGCATCAAGAGTCCTTCTCTCTTGCGAACTCAGCTGTCCAGATGCAGTATCTACACTCCTCGTAACCTATGTAAATATATAAGTTAATACAAAAACAGGACAAAAGATATTTACTTCCTGAAGTATGTACTACAAGTTGAGTACAAGTGATTAACAATAAATGCAAATGTGAAACATTCAACTAATGGATTCTATTGTGATTAGAGGACTCAAATTTACATAAAAGAAAAGAAAAGAAAGTAAAAGTGAAAAATTTCAAATAAAACAGGTTTCTGATATTCTTACATTTTCACGAATTCAGGAACCCATCATCTCTACAGTCTCCATACACAGATGTAATTTGTGAGCTCAAAGCTTTAGAATTTGATAATCTGTAAACACTTGATTTCACGAACAATATTGTATCTCATTGTTGCATATACTGGCATGCTGGATTTGTGCAGTGATATACACGTAAAGGAAAAGGACATTTTACAATTGGAATGCGACGACTAGTAAAGTATGCACTTAATCGCAGGATCAGAAAAACTCGAAGAGCTAACATGGCACCTGCCCATCTGCGATAATCAACAGAACGTGGTATTGTCCACCACTTTGCTCCACAATGGTCGTAGCCATCTCAATAATCGGCGCAAAAGATGTTAGTTCTGTCAGACACATTGTGAAAATTTGAATTAACAAACATACACAAACACAATCCCCTCAAATGACAAAACAGGCAAGAGCACTTACCAGCTAAGCGCAAATGTGGTACAAGTTGCCTGTATCGGTCCAGAGCTTCTGAGAATCCATTGCAAGGTCTCTCATCAGGGAAAAAACAGAAGACATCCTGATCAAGCGTTGATGCTGAAAACAAGTGTATGTTTGAATTAGGATTGAAATATTAAAAATTATAAATTGTGTTATTATAAATCATCAAATAAGACAGAAACGTTACCATCTCCAAATCCGAAGCATGGAATCATATTATCTTCATCAAATTTTGACAATGTTCGCCCAATAATGGAGATGGCTTGTTCATAAGGATTTGGTGTGCTACTAATGTGATGTAAACTGCGTCCATGGAAGGAGAATTTCCCTGATAAAGGAACAAATCATAAGCACCGGAGAGTGAGGCAATGCAACAAACTAATAAGCAATGAAACAAAACCAACAGTCCATAAGCACTAACCTGTCCATTCATTACTCTTTGTGAAATCAATGCCAACGATAAGATTGGACGATTCAAGTCCTGCCTGAGCTAGAGCATCAGTAACCTGTGAAATGAAAAAAAAAAATCTGATCTTCAGAAAGACAATTCAAGTGTATAAGAGCAATAACATAACTGAAATCTAATATTGGTCTATGTGCTCCTTTCTTAGACTGATGAAACCCAAGCTAGATAGAGAGAATGAAACAACTCAGAGACAATCAATGCATATTAATTTTGCATCTATGCACAATCAATTTTAGCAGTAACCTCAATAAAATGCGGTCTAAACTAAAAATATCAGATATGTAGGTCCGGTGAAAAGGGTTCATCCCAGTCTTCCCGAGCCCCATAAGTGAAACAGATTGAGCCAGCCACTACTTTGTCCCGATACATTGCATAAGTTAATCACAATCTGGCAACCTTGGTGATGGGAAGACCAGGCAACGAAGACCAACTCTAAGCAAAGACAACAGCAGGCCAAAGCTGGTGCCCGTTGGATAATGCCAAGTTGCCAGCCATACAAAAATAAAAAAATGTTAGCTATACAGCAACTAGTGATAGCTTGCAGCAATGCTTCAGCTAGAGAATGAGCACCGTAGATGAAGGAGAAGGAGTTCTGTGTGGAAGCTAGAATGCTAAAACTGATTTACTCCATGCATATAAGGTGCTATTTATACATGGTAGGGTGCTACTGGACAGCTTCCTTACTCACTAAGCTAAGGAAGAAAAAACTGCTAGGAAACTACTTGCCTTACTCTCTAAGGACTGGACTGGACTGGACTTGACCTAGACTTGGGTTGATTTACTCTAGAGGAAACTACTAGGAAATTACTAAGCAGCTGCAGGTAAACTACTAGGAAACTGCTATGCTAAATCACAAGGATTACATATCTGACAAAAAAAAAAAATACTGTGTATTATTTCAATGAGCTGTGATATCTGTTTTCGTGCGTTTGAATCCTTCACAACAGTAATCGATGGTTGGTCTTAAAAAAAAAAAGTAATCCATGGTTGACTTCCAATTAAGAGCCTATCTCCATCTGAACTCTGAAGTTGTATAACATCAAATAGGTTGACCACATTATGAATCACCTTACTCTCCATTGGAAGTTTCTACTGATTCCAGATTGATATAACTACGAAGCACAATTCGTGGACCATGCCCCAGAACTAGGTAGCAAGATGAAAAACTAGGGACTTCGAGGTCCATCTACAAGGCCTACGCGAGCCGCTAAAATTCAAACTCCACGCACATCCGATTCAGTGCTTCTACTGTAACAAAGATCCAAAATCCAAACGAAACATAGGCAGCTGCTACAATTACAATTTACTAAAATCTACCAACGCCAATACAATCGCAACCGTACCTGTTCCACGGAGGAGTGGTAGTCGTCGGCGATCCGCGAGTATCGCCTGTCGAGCCGCGGCTTCGGGGCCCCCGTGGGCTGAGGCACCGGCGCGGCAGCGGGGGCCTGGTACGCCGGGTACGGGGTCGCGTAGCCTCCTCCCTGCGGCGGCGCGCCGTAGTAGCCCGACTGCGCGTCCTGGCCGTAGTACCCTCCTCCCAGCGGCGGCTGCTGCTCGAAGGAGCGCGAGTAGCCGTATCGCCCGACGCCACTGCCATCCCGCTGGCTGCTCCTCGACGGGCTTTGCCCCATGGCTCTTCCTATCCCCGACTCTGTCTGTCTCTCCACCATGATGATCCATCTTTATATACGCCGCCCAGACGGGCGGAGGTAGCGAGGTCGACCGGGGAGAGGGGGATCATATATATTCTTTTTGAGGAACATCATCATCTTTTTTCTTTTTTTTTTTTCTTTTTTTTGAGATCAACGCCATCTATTTATTGATTGCTCACGGAGACGGAGTTACAAATGCCTGGAGGCGGGTTTAGAAACCAAACAAATCTACCTACTGACTCATAAACACAGTACTTCTAGCTAAATTGTGTGCATCTTCATTTGATCTTCTTCCCTCGTGCACAAATTCCACCGAGGTAAAGTTCAACATCCTGGACTTGATCTCCTGGATAATTTGGCCGTAGGGCCCCATTCCCATGCCCTTGATGTTCTTGACGATGTTTGCACAGTCGCTAGCAACTATGAAGCTCTGAAGGCCAAGGTCAGCAGCAAGCGCCAAACCTTCTCGACATGCGATGGCCTCCAGCTGTTCCGGGTTCGACAAACCTGTAGTGACTACAGCCGATGCCCCCAAATAGAATCCTTCTCCATCTCGCGCTATTGCAGCCGCCGAGCCAGTGAGGGATACCTTGGATAAGGCTGCATCCACATTGATTTTCATCCTCCCTTCTGGCGGAGGAATCCAGCGAGGAATCACTGTCTGTTGTTGCACTGGCCGCTGCTCCCTCGCTACCGGTGTAGCCATATCCAACTCAGAAATAAATCTTTCAATGAAGCAATGAGTGGATAAAGGGCTCTGAAATGACTGCTCATGGATGGCCTTCCGTCTAGCATACCAAATCGCCCAAAGAGTCACAACCACTCTCGTCAGGTCGTCATGGGTAAGTGTGTCGGTTAACATTGCAAGCCACCCTCTAGCATCCTGATGCTCGTTGTGACAAAGAAATTCTGTTAGTTCCTCCTTCTCAAGTGCCCACACGCATTTTGACAAGTTGCAGTCTAAGAGGGAGTGCCTCCACGAGTCTTGCAATCCGCATATAGCACAAGCACTACTGGTTGCCATATTTCTGTGATGTAACAGATCCTTTGTGGGTACAGAATGCTTAGCTAATCTCCAAAGAAAGACCCGAAGCTTTGCAGGGACCTGGACTTTCCAAAGCGCAGTCCAGTCTTTCTCATCTGCTTTTGTATCTGATTTCCCTGCTCCACTTTCAAAGTATGCGGTCCGCCTTTCACGATTGTGAACAAGCATGTGATAAGCTGAGCGAACAGAAAATACTCCAGTTCTTCTCTCGTAATGCCAAGCCCAAAAGTCCTCCTGTCTGCGATTGCACAACGGGATATTTAAAATTACCTCTTTGTCCATCGGAGTGAATGTAGTATCCAGGAGTTCATGTTTCCATGACCCCATCGTGTGGTCGATTAAATCGCTCACCAGCTGGGGTCGCTCCCCATCATGAACACAACAGATTGGTCGAAGTATACCATCTCTAGGAAGCCAGTTCATGTCCCATATACGAGTTATTTCCCCTGTGCCGATGCGACGAATAATTCCTTGCTCTAAAACCTCCTTCCCGTCAATTATTGCACGCCACACCCGTGATGGGTTAGCGCCAATTTCAGCCTCCAAAAATCCTGAGTTCGGGAAGTAAACTGCTTTCAGAACACGGGCGCTCAATGTATTTGGCTCCATCAGCAGCCGCCACGCTTGGCGGGCAAGAAGAGCCAAGTTGAAGAGCTCTATATCACGAAAACCCAGACCTCCCAGGTACTTCGGCTTAGTCATCTCGTCCCAAGCGACCCAACATGTTCTCCTCTTGCCCTCCTTGCTGCCCCACCAAAACTGTCTGAGCAGTCCATCAATATGCTGACACAAGCCTCTAGGTAACCTGAAGCAAGCCATCGAATAAGTAGGCACCGCCTGTGCAACAGATTTAATTAGTACCTCCTTCCCCCCAGTGGACAGTGCTTGTTCCATCCAACCTTGGATTTTCTTCCAGACTCTGTCTTTGAGGTATTTAAATGCCCCGTTAGATGACGTTCCTACATCCGTAGGCATACCCAAATATTTCTCACTTAAGGCCATGTTGTTAACATCTAACAACTCCATAATCTCATCACGGACAACCTGGCTGCAACCCTTTGCAAAATGTATAGAAGACTTGTCCATGTTGACTTGCTGCCCCGAGGCTCTGCAATATAGAAGACATCATCATCTTTTATATACACGGTCATAGTCATACACGAAAAGCTAACCCGGACCGAACCCGACCTTTCAGGTTGGGCCGAGGTTGGGCTGCTGATTGTGACTGCTACAAACGGCCCAGAATCAAGAACGGGCCGCCTTTTGTTTTAGATAATTTGTTTTCTTGGATATAGATAATTTGTTTTCAACTAGCCTATCAACCCGTGCAATTGCACGGGCTAGCAAGTTTATCAAATTGTATGAAATGGTAAAACAATAAATTGTATGCTAAAGAATTAAGATTCTAAGGAAAGTATCTGCATTCGGACCGACTAATAAGATAATGCATACACGATTACATATGAAAAGTGTAGGCCATTGCATATTTTCTTTCAACTTTTCACTTGTTTTCAATATCTGACTTCATTGCCACCTGAGTAATCATATTATGTACTCAAGCCAATACCGCAGGGCATTATGCTCGTATAACATGTATTTTAGCGTGCTGCAAATGGTGCTAACTGTTTATTACGTGAGACATATTACTTAGAAAAAAGAAGAGAGACCTTGGCTGACGGACCTTTAGATTCCGACTTATTTTCTTGACTATTTTGACATACTAAAGACGATAACCTATGCTTGTATTTGTGACTCGAACATTAACACATTTGCAAAATCAATATGTTTTAAGCAAGATCGTCTGGTTATAATTTGTTAGGAAAGCCAGTCAACCTGCATGTGTTATATTTTAATTAGAAATTTCTAGCATGTTTACTTATTTTCTTATTAGCTTATCTGTATAGAGTAGCCTGGGGCAGATGATAATCAGCACATAGGCCATGGCATATTATTCTTTCTTTGGACGGACTGTGACTATCATGTATATTAATTAAATTTATCCATTGGCCGTATCTGAAATGTGCTTTATTGATACGACAATATGTTTGCTCCCTCTGTTTTCTTGCTAACTTATTGTGGATTACATTCCAACATTTTACTCACACATATCGCATATGCTTGAACGCACGCTGGATCGATGTTTGTTTGGTAGTCTAGTAGTATAGAGTCATGAAGATGAACTATAAAATCCAAGTCAAACTCTCTGTCAGAATAAACAATAGAATATGCCCAGGACACACACGCTGCCTGCGTTCCAAAGTTTCTTTATTCCATAGCACTTCTCTTTTATTTGTACACCTTATACTTAGAGATTCATCATGCATCAAGCTTCTCCCAGAACTCATGATTTCACCTTCCATATTTTGAAACTCTGTTATTCTACCAAATATTATCCTTGTTCTAGAATATATGTTTGACTGTTTTCATATGTGTATTTGTATCTTAATTCAAAACTGAATCTTAAATCCAAAAGTTTTATTTTAATGATATGGACTACTAAATCGAGTCACATGAATAATGATAAATCAGATTCCTTTTTCTCCAAGATATAGAATAGAATGCTGTATGCGTACATGTATGCATATGATTTGTTATACAGTGGGAACGTACCTTGTATCCAGCAAGGTTAATGGCAGCCGTGGTCAGCTCGGCCATGTTGGACTGCTTTTCAACCCCCACCTGCAGCTTCTTGTATGTAGGATGATCCGTCTGGTATCGTCACCGCCGCAATAACTTGTCCCGATGCGTACCTCTCCTGAGCATTTTGTTGTACCTTCCCAGATTATATGCATCCATCGACTGATGGCATGCTACTGCATCACATTCTCTACTTCATGGTCACGTGACCACGTCCAAGGATCCTGAAGAACTCTATGGCTGAATGGACCACAGGAACGGCCGGTTGCCGCCGGCGAGGCCTCGCAAGAGCTCGTCTAGTACGTCCATCCATAGAACTTCAGATTTCCGAATGCGTATAGGACGGATGGTTGCGGTTTGTGAGACCCAACTCGAATCACGCAGAATAGTACAGAAGACAAAGAAACTAATTGTATTTGGAGAAGTCTGCAGATTTCCACCGTGATGGAGTTTGGTTTCATAACCTCTGTTGGAGTTAGGATGCTATACGCAGTTCTATTGCGTCGTCCGCCGCGGCGGCGAGATGTGTGGCCCATCAAACTCCCCGAATTCTTCGATTAGAGCAGCGCCGCCGCCGCAAGGCAAGGAGATCACGTGGCGTGGACTCTAGGGGCTACAGCCTGATCGCAATGGGGACGGCCGTACCAAGCCTGGCTCCTGGCGGCCGTCTGGCGGAGTCGTTCCTTGACCTCATTGGTGAGACGACGCCCTGCAGCCGTCGCTCCGCGATCGTCGTGGGGAAACAGTCCATCTAATCGTCGTTTAGTTAGAGAGGAGTCCTACCTGAGATGTACGGGAAGAATCACATGAGATCTGGTGGTCACGGGTTATTAAACGTCTAAATTAACGGCTGGATGTTTTTTTTTTCTCAGAATTTCTAGGATTTTTCACCGATTAACGTGAGGGCTTCAAAAGAAGCCTCCAATTAGTAAATATAAGATAGTATTTCGCTTAGGACTTTTTCTTATTCTTCTTCGCGGCAAGAGACTTTCATGAGAAGAACAAAGTGAAAAACTATGGAAGAATGTAGAGATTGTATCCAAATCAACTTGACAACCCAGCACCACATCCTGTTGTGATTGCAGCGCTTCTGTATATATAAAGTTGCGGGGGTTATTGTACTTGTATGGCTATGAGGATTGTATAGGTATTCACTTACTTAAAATACCACACGTATTTCCTCTCATACTTCCACCAGGCAATCACTTAGGGTACGTTTGGATCTGAGCAAGAAACGTTCTAGCCTTGCTGAGCTAGGACGGGCATTTGAAACCTTAAAAAATTCCTCACTTTGCCAGGATACCTCACCTCACGGGGCCAGAAAAAGCTTGCCCCTGAGGGAGAGCCGATTTGGCTAGCCAGCCGCTTCAAGTTGTACGCGCAAAGCAACCGCTGCCTTTTTGCAATCAAACCAAACGTGGAGCACTGGCAGCTTGCCGTAGCTAGCAGGGGCTAGTTTGCCTAGCTAAGCTAAAGCTGCAGGTAGCAAAGCTACCAAACGCACCCTTATGCTTTGCAGCAGCCTGCAGCTGGGGTTCGTTTGGTTCCAGTGAGGCAGCTGCGCCCAAGTAGTGATCTCCTCTGCACGCACTTGAAATCGAGCACCTGAGAGAGCTACCTGGCCAGACAGCGATTATGCAAATCGGACTCCAACCAAACAGCCTCTAATGTGTAGCATTATATTATGGTGAAGCTGGAACACTAGCGTTCCTGAATGATTATCATTGGCGGAGACTTCAGATTCTGGCACAAGCAAAGGCGATCTTTTTTTCATTATTATTAAAAACATAAACACACAGACTTCAATTTTGGTTGAAGTCTAGGCCCTCCTCCATCAGAGCACCTTTCACCTGCAAAAAGATGGGCATAATCCCCGAGAAAATACATATGGTAGATTCTAATTCCTCTTCTTTCAACCAAGATAGGTAAGGTATGTACACCCAGAACTATAGGTAAAGTCATGTTTTCCATTGTTCATCAGCGCAAAAAAAAAAACTTACTGTAATATTAAACTTGAACAGGCAGGCATCGGGGTGAATCCATATGATCAAGCATGTGTACACAGTGGCAACATTTTTTTAAAAAAAATACAGTCCCCTTTCTTTACACTATTGAGTGGCAGACTACACTATTCCGGTACTCGAAAGGTTGATGGAGCAAACATGCTGGTGGTGCAGAAAAAACGGCAAAGCATGGCTTCCATTAGTCATATTCCTCCACCCTGGGAAGAATCTGCTGCAGGTTCACCTGATCCAAAGCATTGAGCTTAGAATCAGGAACAGCACAAGCTTTGCCCAGTGGTTTCAGATTAGTTACCTGCTATGATGGTCTAGTTGATGTCCCCTCTGGCATTGCTAGGGAGGCAAAGACAGGACCAAAAGCATGGCGATCCTCAGGAGAAGAGAAGGTGAGCTGTCCAAGCAAGGGTGCAGAAGAACTTGAACTGTCAAATTTGCGCTTCTTTGGATTGGTTAGCATCTCAGTCATGGAGACATAGTTTGGGTCCTCCCTGGCAGCCAGTCCATCACTGTGAGACCAACCATCCTTCTGTTGTGGAGAAAGATTGAACACAAACATTGTTAGAAGGGAAAATTGCAAAATCCACATACATGTCAGGGAGGGAGGGGGGGGGGGGGGGGAGGGTCATATACCCACCTAAAGGAAATTTTGTGACAATCCCCCCCCTTTACAAATGTTTTTTTTGTTTTCATAATCCCCCCCTGATGATATGGCTCTTCTGTAGCCTTTACGATTATTTCTAAAGTTTCACTATAGCTCCACTATACTGTAGTTATCATCTAATCATATGTTACACAGTAAAAAAATATCATGCTATCATAAATGGCGTTCAAACTTAGCCGCGATACTATAAACAAGATATAGGAAATTAAACCTATAGGTTTCAATGTCTATGTATTTACACACCATCAAAGAGTGTAGAGCAGCCCGAAGCCGCATCGGAGAACATACACGACCTATGTCGTCCGGTCAAAGAGGAATATGAAAACATATGGACCCGTTGCAAAAAAATTTCTAGATAGGTAGATGAAAACCCCCCTGACTTGCAAGTGGGTTTTTGCAATTTTTCCTTGATTATTGGAAAGAGGGGGGGGGGGGGGGGGGGGGGATTAAAGAAGAATGAGAGTTCGTACCTCATTCTGTACAACAGCCGAGTCAACCATAACTATTTCACCTCCTGTAAGCGGGCCCCGATTGGGCTTTGGGTAGTGCAATGGAATCTCTTCATCGAAGTCCACATCCTCTAGCATGCGTGCCTTGCCTTTCTCATCCTGGGTTCCTGGTACTGCAGAGAACAGGGGATAAGTATCCGAATGTTCCAACATGTCCAGCCAATACTTCTCCCTGTCAGAGAAGAAGTCGTTGTCCTTGTTTCTACCGAAATTAAAGTCTCCACGCGGTAATTCAGGTTGCTCCAAGACCAAGAGATAATCTTCAGTGGAACAGGCTGCACTGTCTGGGTGCTGTGTTTGCAAGGGCATTGACTACTGGTTCAACATCTGTATTTGATCCGGATTCACAATATTATTTGACTGGACCGGTAACCTCTGGCTGTTGCATCTCCACGGTACTATTCTGTTGACAGATTAACTGATTTTGGTGTAAATTTGGTTGAGACTGCTGTAGAGAAGGCTGTTCATGCACAGAGGATTGTGGATGCCGTTGCCGTCCCACAACACGTTGTGGAGGTTTTTGGTGTAATGATGTCACAGATTGTTGTATTGTGTTAAATGGACACTGCTGAATACCACTCTGAGTGGGTAACTGAATGGCCATCGACTGCATCAGTTGAATGGAAGATTGCCCAGACATACTTTGGAGCACAGATGTCTCACCAGGACTAGAGTGAGGAGACTGTGGAGATGTTGAAGTATTCTGCTGCTGGATCTGTTGCTGAGACATCGAGGTGACTGTTGGTGAATGTGCAGGATGATTGCCTTGTGAAGCGAGGCCAGGGGCTGTTTCAGAAATTACATCATATGTATGTTACATATCTTCTGCACTAACAAATAATATTAATCTTGACAGTGTAATGAGCATGTAGAGGCACTCAAATCAGTTACACAAAACTGATACAATAGTGAGCATTTGCAATTTTGTATTTCAGGAAGAGCAAAGAAGGTGCATACACTGAAGCAAGGATTACTCTAGTATAGGTCACAACACGGCAATCGGGATGTCAACTAAGGCCCTGTTTGGATCCACCTTTTAAACTTTTAGCTAGCTAATTTTAGTCAATTTGCATCCACACATGACCTCCTAAAATCTCATAAACTTTTAGCCCACCCCCTCCTAAACTTTTAGCCTCTAGTCACCTCAAAGCTACTAAAATCGACTAAACATATAAAAAAGGCAAGAAACACATAGCAAAGACAAGAAAAGTACAAAAGTCAGAGACATTAGTCAAGGATCCAAACAAGCACCTCCTAAAATTAGTTGGCTAAAAAATTAGCTGGCTAATGTTTTAGTTGGCTAAAACTAGCCAGCTAATGGATCCAAACAGGGCCTAAATCTTTTTTTTTGGAGTAGTCACCTTTTGTAGCTTTCACCATAAAATGTGCGCAGCTAATTAATGTAGTAATGTATAGCTGAAACCGAACAGAATGTACTGCCTTAAATTGTCTTACATTTTCTCTAATATTTCAGGAACAGTCACATAGAAAGCATATAAAAGTGCAAATTTGGTTTTCGGTATGATATGAATACCTGGCTGGCGGTGATTTTGGTATGGACTCTCCACATAGAGCATCATCAAAGAAATGTTCCGAAAATAATTAAACTGGGCAAACCAAAAGAAAAAGATTTAAGCAGTAAAACAAACGGACGTAGTTAACCCTTGTCTAATGTCTGATCCAAGATAAAATTAAGCTAACTGTACCCGGTTCGTGGCTGCAATGAAGGAGTTATTTTCAATTCCCACAGCTATTTTTTGAAGCCTAAAATGCCCCGCTGGATCTGACATTGGCAGGTGCTTCTTCAGAGCCTTCAACCTTACACATAGATAGAAACATTACATATATATCTTGAAGTTGAAGGACGCAATGCCTACGAATAAAATTGAGACTAAGTGTCCAAGGTGAAGGCCGTTGAACTGTAAAACATACATAATGCATAAAAGCAGGGCGGAGCTTCTTGATGGCCAAAGGGAGCCATATGGTCCCTCCTACATTGACAAACTGTTAAAGCAAAACCTGATTCATATCACTTGCTTACAAAAAGAAGCACTAAATTGAGCATGGATATATGGCTCGGCCCCCTCTACTAATTTGTCCAGGCTCCGCCACTTACGAGGGTAATCTTTTTCTGGAACAACACTAGCATAACTGCGTAATAGGTAATGTGTTTAGCACTACAGGCTTGTTTTGGATGGGAGGGGATCCCCTTCTCCCCTTCTATATATCCACAGCAATCATCTATATGTCTGGTCAAAAGAGTAAGTGCCCAATTTACCTGCCAAAAACATGTATTACTAGCATCCTAGCTCCAGAAATGGCAAGGGAGGAACTGAACCAACAAGGAGACTAGGAGAACCGAACAAGAAAATGCAGGCATCTTTAAGTTTAAGCACAATAATTAATCCGCCGCGACACATAGGCATGATTCCGGGGAACAGGTGCGTACATGGTACTGATGATCACGGCGCGCGCCCTTGGATGGAGCTGGTCACGCCAGCCGCCTCCGCCGGGGGCGGCGGTCGTCGCCATGATACCGCCGCCGCCCGTGGCGGGTGGGTTGAGGCCGTCCATGTGCCGCGCGCCCCACACACTCTGCCGCTTCTCTCGGTCGTACGGACTCGATTGATTTGATCTTGTTTGGGAGATTTGATTTGTTCGGCCGGGAGGCGCGAGCAGCTGCGACCGAGGACTCCGACTCAGGAGGACGACGGAACCGAGGAGAGAAGCATGGAAGAAAAAGAAAACGAGTCAAGCTGGCGTCAACGTCGGAGCTCCGGCCACTTGGGCAGTGGCCGAATGGGCCTGCTATTCTTCTTCGGCCTACACGGGCCACCGAGGCCCATGTGCCCGCCCTTTCGGCAACTCCAACGTCTTGTTTGGCACAGCTCCACTGTCCAAATGTAAATGTATTTCTGATTCGTATGCAAATGTATTTGCATTGTTATGGTCGACAGCATGATCATCCTATAGATAAACGAATTGTAATAGCATTTTGGACGAGAAGGATAAAGATGACCGTGTTGTGTAGGAATTAGGGCAGGTACAATGATGTTGTTATATAGGCCGTCTCATACAATCTACGTAATCTTCATACGGTCTATTAGACCATAATCTTCAGACGGTCTATTAAATCACCTGTACAATGGGTGATTGCTTTATTTGTCTTATAGTAATTGTATTTTTTTTTAATTTGTGGATGAACAAAGGAATATTTATGAGTTGCGTGACAACTATAACTCATACAATGGTGTGTAAGTCGTCTCATACTCCTAAATTTTACCGTTTGAGGTGGTTGGTTCGCGAAACAACCGTCCCTTTCTCTCACCACCCTCTCTTTCTTGCACCTCATCAAAAATCCCACGTGCGTTGCATTGGACGGGCTATGAAACTGCTTACGTATAGCATTGTACGTGCTTTACGCTGCAGCTTACTAGGCCAATTTGTAATTCTCAATAATTCTTGAAAATCTTAAAGGTTCATTCATGCTTGATGAAAAGTGCAACCCTTTAGTAAAGTGCACACTTTAGCCTCACCTCACTGGGCGTGGCTTGAGCGTGTATCACCTTTGCGAATGGTCCACCGAAATCCAGTCCGATGGCTTGCAGTAGTGCGGCTTTCTTCTGCAATTTTTTTTTACGTGTCTAATACATTTTTATATAGAAACCGATTCGGTTTTGAAATGCCTTAAATCTAGCGGTTCTCCCTCTATAAAAACGTGCGGGCCGTTGCCACCTAAGCATAACCATTTTGTTTGGATGAATGCCAACAGGGCTTATTTGGTCCAAAAAAAAAATGTGCGGAGGTATTGGGGTATCAACCAACTGAGATTGGAATAATTCAAAGAGAAAAGGGCAGGGATGATGGCCTACGACCTCGCTGGGTGCCGCTCTCAAACTGTTGATCACAACCTGTCGAGTATACCTTGATTCTGCTGCAATTGAGGGCATAAGAAGAGATGAAAAGAAATGAGGGTTTAAGCAGCAAAGACGAAGATATTCCTGAATTCAACTGTGCTCTAGCTAATGAATAAATCAAGTATCCATGTTGGTTATTTGTATTCTATGAATAGCACAAGATTAATTTTTTCCATGGCTACGCAATTAATGATTATTTCTCAAACAGGCCTAGGCGGTGATATTATCAGTTCAACAATTTATTCTGAATGAGACCAAATTCCATTTTGCTAAATCAAAGAGAAAATATTCTTTACAATGTAGAAGATTGTACACATATTATTGTGTATTACAATATTATTTTGGCATGGAGCACTCTGGTCCATCCATGGTGGATATTTGGGCGCGGCAAGACTGCGCACTCTATCTTGTACAAATTTAAACGGGTTGGCTTAGGGTTGGGTTGCATTCGGGCTGGGGTTAATTATATTAACCTCTTTCTATTTTTTCCCCACCGCTATGTATGCACAGATTTGTCCTGATGCTTTTTGGGTTTTGACCCTATCTTGACTAGCTATATGCTTGTCAAACACAAGCAGGTTGGCTTTGGATTGAGTTTCTTGCTTGTTTTCGTGTTTGGAATAAAAAATGCTAGTACTGGATTATTAGGCGATAGTCAAGCGCAAGCGCGTTGGGTTTGGAGTGAGTCGAGCATTTCCTGCTTTCATTTCCCTTCGATAACTCCTTAATTAATATATTATTCCATTCGTTTGTTAATTTTTTTATTATACAACTCAGACACTCACGACGTATGTACACTTACCTCTATGAACATACGTATGTAAACCCTACCCTTATGAGCATCTTTGAAGACTGAGCCGGCAAATTTGATGAAGTCACTTTTGACGCATCGCTGTCGATTGGTACGTCACGTCTCACTGAAAGCACAATGCTGTTAATCCTAGAAAATTTGCTCCAAGAGGAGTTAAAATTAGAATCTTTAGGTGTTACTGAGGTCCTTATAACCACTAGGCTACAAACATTTTCGCTTTGTTTGTCAACTTATTCCATACGGCCTCAAAAACTTATCGTTTTGACTAAGATTACAATCAAACTTTTACAACTTTGACCATTATTAAACTATAAAGTATTTAGTCTGTAGATATGTAGAATATATGAATAATTGTCTTAAAATGTACTTTCTAAATATCATATAATATTAGATTGTATATGTATTGTACTCCCTTCGTTCGCATATTCTTGTCACCGTTGAATTAATTTGACCATTTGTCTATTCAAAATATATAAAACATTATCCTTTTTTTATAATCTTTTTTTTGAAAGAAAATTGAAACATAACTAAGAACTTGCAAATTTGAGCTAATATTTTGAATAAAACAATAGGTTAAACTAACTCAAAAAGTCAACGGCGACAACAATTTAGAATGAAGGTAGTATATTGTAATAGAAAATAGTTATCAAAGTTATATCTTAGTGACTTCGCAAAAAAAAAGGAGTTATTTTTAGAGTCCGTCATTGTGTAAAACATCAAGCTTTTGAGGAATGGAGGGAGAATATCACATCCGAGTTCTTGAAATTGTTAAACAATTGATTTGTGCCCAATTATGAGGATTGGCGTGACATATTATATTACTTGTGTGCACAACTTTTTATTACCATTTGTCGCACAAATTAAGAGAATAGAATCAAAGTTTCATGTTGATGACTGACAGATCATGACAAACGGAGGTAGTAGATTACTAGCTTGCACATCAACACACGAATGGGTTGGGTCTGGGTTGAGTCAAGCATCAGTTGTTACGTACTCCTATATTGCAGGGACCCTTGGTGCCTGCATGTGTACGTGTACATGATTGCAATCGATTGTGCGACGAGATATATGCAACATGTTTTATCTTTTTTTCTGTCCTGTTGGTTTTGGGCGTCCTATTTTTATTAGTCCTCGACCAACTTTAATTTTGACCATTTTAGACGACAAGGACAAACACGATCGGGTCGGCTTAGGGTTGGGTTGCATTCGGGCTATGTCCACATTTGCAAGCAAGATTATTTGCCTTCTTTGGGCCTCGGGAAGGCTTGTTTAACCCCTGTCGTGTTCGTTTTTGGCTCGTCCTGATTTCTTATTATTTCTAGACTAGCTTTTGATCTTCAATTTAACCATTTTGGACGGCAATGCAAGGAGCTAATAAGACGACCGGGTTGCCCCTGGGTTGGGCTCGCATCGGGTTGGACGACAAGGGCAAACACGCATATATGTTGGGTCGGCTTCGGATTGGGTTGCATTTGGGTTGGGTACACTATATGTACACGTACACGAAGCTCGTGCACTAAGCCTCATCATCACCAATGGAATGGCGTTCCCGGCTGAACTGATGGAGCAGATCGCCGACGCCCGCCACAGCGTGGCGAGGCTACGCGCAGCGCTGATCTCCGTCGGCCTCGTCCTCCTCGCCGCCGCGGCGGCGCTCATGGTCTTCAAGACGCCTGAAGGCGTCCTCCTCCGCCTGCCCGGCCGCGCGCAGGCGCTCGTCTATTACGGCGTGCTCGGCGCAGTGGCCGTTGTCGGGGCGGCAGAGGCGTCTTTCGGGTACTGGGCGGTGCCGCGCGCCATGGACGGCGACTGGCGCGCAACCGTCGGCAAGACGGTGCTGTGGATCTCACTCTTCCCGCTCGCCCTGGTGGCCGCTCTTGGGGGCTTCGCCTTCCTCTAGTACTCGGCACAGCCACTGTTCGTTCTGCCTCGTCGTCGTGTTCTCTTGCATTGCATGTGTCGTGTGTATCCATAGTTTTCGTACGAAAAATAAAAACGAAGAATCGTGTGTCGTGTGTGGGCTTGATGTTTTTAGGTGTGTTGTAGGCCTTGTTTAGTTCTGATTTCCGGCATACTTATGTCAATGGGCCGCAGATCCGATCTATCAGGCCATCCAAACAAGGTCCGTAGCATGTGTGGAATCGAGTCTGTCTGTACTCTAGTGCTACTACATGTGGTGTTTGCTTGTCTCGTATAATTGTCTTTTGTAGTGCCCTTTTCGTAATTGCTAAACGTCATTTATGTTTCAAGTCAAATTTTTCTCCAACCGCGTGTTGCCACGTATGGTTTTTTTTTTTTTTTTTTTTTTGGGAAACACGTATGGGTTTTTCTGTCCGATTGATTCTCGCGTTGTTGGTTCCATTTGGGCCTAAGACGGGCGTTCGGGCCTGTAGTGTTTAGTCTGTCTTCCCTCAGTGCGGCCCAATTTGAATTATAATTTTTGCCGATCGAATTCATGTTTCGGCCTTTCGGGCCTGTTTTATTTCGTACCCGCTACCGATAGGACAAGGTGCCCGTGTTCAGACTTCAGAGAGGTCCGTCGCGGCCGCGATGCGGTCAGCTCAACGGCGGCTGCGTCGAGGGCGACGGGCAACGGCGACGCTCTGCTGGCAGAGTTCACTGAGAGAAACGACGGTTCGTTTGCTTGCCCATGCTTTCCGAAGTCTGAACCCTGTGCTTCTGTTGCGATGATGAGTGTATGTAATATTGAGGAATTACTGCTGCTGTTGTACAAAAACTGTACTGTATTTCGTTTTCCAATAATGCTGTTTTACATTCATGAATGGGATGCTGTCTTTGGATTCCCATGTTCTGAGAAAAAGGAAAAGAGCGTTTATGTTATGTTTGGATTACACATCGAAGTTCGTTGTCCATGGATTCTGTTAGCTTTTGACAAGAACTGGTTGCTGTTTGACCAGAGATTTCTGTGAACTTGTTTGTCTGACTTTATACACTACAAATTCTGAAACACAATCTCCGGTATAATTAAGGACTCGAAAGCCCAACCGGTTTACGTGAAGTAGTTGTAGCCGTGCTCTTCCTTTTTGGATGAAGTTGTTACCGAACTCGGTCTCTCTCATCCTTCGCAGTTAGTTATATATAGCGGGAGGGCCATGCCGGGACTGCTCTTAGATTACGCTCTGCAACCAGAACCATCAGCCTTCCCGACGTTCCCGTGACAATGGCCACGACGCCACAGATCAATCGTGAGACAGAGATGGTGGCGGCGCTGCCGGAGAAGCAGACGAAGCTGGTGATGGTGAAGCAGGGGAGCATTGACTGCATCCAGGAGCGTGGAGTGCCCACCCTCAACAGCGACCGTGAGTGTCATTACCGGAGAATCCAGGCCGAGACCGTGGCTCTCCTGAAGAAGATGCGGGACGAGGACGATGCCGTCATCCTTCAGTTTGATGCCGCCATGGGGTATGCCATGAAAGAGATGGAGATCAGGGACGATGACGGGGAAGATGACCGCGGCGGCTCTAGCGACGACGAGGAGGAAGGGGTTGTGACGCCGGGCGCCGTGGCGGGGCACGGAGCCTTTTCCTAAACGGAATTAAACTCCGTTTAAACGGCGTCTAAACGCTAGACAGGTGACCACCGTTTAAACGCCGTTTAGCCCGTTTAAACGCAGTTTTGCCCCGTTTAAACGGTCGTTTAAACAGATTAAACACTAAACGATGGTCAACCGACTGTCTACCGTTTACCGTCTAGGAAAACATTGGCACGGAGTTTGTAAGCTGTAGGCTATATACGTGCTCACGTACTACGAGATACTAGTAAAAATGCACGTGCGCCACGCACGTGAGCAAGAAAAATGCAACACTTGGCGGGACTTTTGTAGCTTAAATATTCGTGACTTTATTATTCAGGACTTTTGCTCAAGAAAAATATTCATGACTTTATTACATCACCATTCAATCACCGATTCATCAACAAACCATTTCACCATAATGTTCAAATTGAGAAATTTTCTGATGAAACAACAACATAATAAGGCTTGAAGCGATTAGGCCTTGATTTAAACTACTACGGCGTCATCTTAGGAGTGGACATTTTTTTGCCTCATCATGTGTGTCCATACTTCGGAGTTACTCCTGAACCTCAAGAGTTGGCTATGAACCAGTGAACCATTGACACTCCTCAACCTGCAAAGTGCGAAACACCCCATGGGATCTACACAGTAGGGGCCTCCCTTGCTGTAGTTTCGTTCAAAAAAAAAAAAAAAACACCCCATGGGGTTCAGCAGTGGAGTGAATCCAGTGGTGAGCTCCTGCAGCACCATCCCAATCTCTGTTGCATGATTTTGTATAATAAAATAATTTGGATACATGAGTATGTGCAATAATAAAAATTACATGGCATAAAAAAACAAAATCAATCAGTGAGGAAAGAGCCCTTCTATTTAAGAGTATGTGTGCCATTTTCAAATGCTGGCCACAAGCGAATCAGCAACCGCTAAACTGCATACCAAATTCAGCATCATATGATAAATTATAAGAATTTGCTTACTAAGCAACACAGTATGAACATGTTGTCCAGATTTATAGATTAAAGGGTTGTGGCACTCTTACTTTTGAACAGAAAACTACCCAATTATAGGCAACATGCTTATCAGATTATGATGAAGGCAATACAAACATTACCTGGCTAAGCTTATTTAGTATCTTGGGCTGCTCCTGATGCCGAAATAGGATATTTTGCTCTAGAGGGCTGTATTCATCGCTTAGTTATAAAGAAAAAGCATAAAACCATGTCACAGAGCACTAAAGTGAAAAGAAAATCGATGAGCATGGCACTTGAAAAAAAAACCTGAATAGAGCTTTAGATAAATTATTTGAAAATTTCAATCAAGCCATTGGTTAAATGGAATTGTTAGTGAAGTTACTAATAATAAACATGTATCAATACACTGCATCAACAGTTGGAAGAAAAGAGGCAATTGATAATATAAAATTATTATTACCGTTAATTTCATCTGTTTCATATATGTACGGACAAATACAACCTGCAATATTTCAAAAGAGGCAAGAGAAGACAACACCTGAACATATTGTCTCATATGTGACACGGCAGCAGCAATCGCAATCAAATTGGTTTCATCATCACCTTCAATTCCATATGGTTTTATCTGAACATTCTCCCTGTTGCTTTCCGATATATGTACCCTGAGAAGCAGAATAACATCTGATGGATAAATAAAATAGCTTTGAGATTTTAATAGGGAAAGTAGAATCTAATATCATGAGTTTTATAGTAAAACTGGGTCAATTAATTGAAAATGAATGTGCTAGAGGCTGAATATTTGTCAATATATATAAAAAACTATTCACATGAGACTCAGACGGAAGAAATGAATATTAATGCATACATTATTAGATATATACTTGTTATTAATGAAATCAAGCTGGTTCGGGTCAATCTCATATTTAGGAACTTCAGTCTTCAGATTATCTTCAACACCTGAACATAACAGCGGATCAGACGAAAGGAAACACATGAACAATGTAGATACCTGGAAAAAAAAAACAAAACATGAACGATAGAGTACCTTAAGCTTGGAGTCATGGTTCTCTATAATCTTGATCACCCTCATGGTTCTCCCTCTGGAGCACCTCATGGTGCTGGTAATGCGCCCCTCTGCCAATGGATGCCAGTAGATGTAGCAACACTCAACTAACGCACTAATTCACAACAGAACATACATGTAAGGTCATACTGTATCCCGCAGAAGTTCCAAATCAAAGTCAGATCATTCTCTAACAAATAAAGTCTAAGATCCCTATCCAACGTAATGAAAAAGGAAAAAAGTGAAAGATTAGTGCAGCACCATTCCATTGAGTCTCCGCCCCGGTCACCACTTCGCCATGGGCCTCCTAGCGGGGCTTGTGCTTGCCGCTGAGGCCTTTGTCGAGGGGTCGAGACTCGAGATGGGACGTAGAAATATGCCATGCCTTACCATTCGTTTCCTGTGGGAGATTGGATCCGTCGTATGGATCCTTGCCACGACGGCCACCGGCTTACCGAAGAAAAATGCCGCGTGGCCTGGTCACTGTGAGCTCGCCGCGGATCCACCTAGCGCTCCTCCCGATCATCGAGCCGTCGTGGCCTTGCTCACCACGGCCTTGGTCACCGAGTCGACGCTAAGCAGGGTCCTCGACATCATGCCCGGCGATGGAACTGCTCGCCCTCAAACTCAAAGATCTGATCCCACCATGTCGTCGTCGCCATGGCAGCGGATGGAGACCGTCATTGTCCCGCTTTCGTAGGCCGCTTGCTGTTGCCGTCCCAGCCCGCAGCCGCAGCCAGATCGCCATCGCGAGGCGTTGCTATCCCTGCCTGGCGCATCCCTATCTTGGAGAAAGAAGAATGGAAAGAAATGGAGAGGAGGAAGGAAACCAGGGCGTGAAATCTACAAGGAATTTGATGTGCCGGATAAAAATGGATTCAAAGTGCCTGTAAAAGGGGAAAAAGAATAATTGTCACCGGTAATCAATGAGGATGTCCCTTTTTTTCCTTGCGCCAGCAGTAATTGGAGTCAAAATATCTGTAAACAAGGAAAGAATAACCATGCCCCAACGTGACTTAACTTGAGAAGGAACCTTCCTAATTATGTTGTGCTGAGCACTAATTGTATTCAAAATTCGTGTAAACAAGGAAACAAATAAACATTACGGTAATCAAGATCGTGGGAAACGCTGGTGGCTAGCAGGGCGTGCGGTAGCAAAAAACTTAGGATCATCATCCGAAAATGAACTAATTTGGACATTTGTCCACCTCTAATGTCCACCCTTCTGCGGACCCGGGTCCAGCATGGCAGGATCCGATGGTAGATATTAGGGGTGACCTTTTAAATCAAGGGTGAATTTACAGGTGGGTATAATCTGGCAGGGTAAAATTGATTTTTAGAGCAACTGGTTCTTTAAGGGTTTAGAGGAACAACTGACAGAAACTTAAGGATTTTTGTCGACCGGTTAATGTCCTATGAAAATTACTACTTATGATAGTTTATTTGTACTCAGAAATCTGTTTTTTATACTTAACATATTATAATCTGTAGGGGCCCGGGCCGCGAGTTCATTAAAAGAAAAACTTTCCCATAAATTATCTCATTCAATGGCGTACAAATTAGTATGGCAGCAGTGGTGCGCGTAGACAAGAAAATATGCGAGGTCAGAGCCGCGCGCTGATTTCTTTCCCTTAGTTATGGAAATTAATTAATGAAATTAACGAATTTGGAATCTTCAAGGCCTACGTTATCTGAATCAATGGCCGGTAACAGCTATTACTGCCAATAAATTACTGCATTACCCTTATTTATAATATTTTCTATTCTTAGATGACCGTATATCCCTCAAGTACCTTACAAGCACTGTAACATCACTCTACCTTATATATAGTGAGGTGCCACGAACAAAACCAGCTCACGCCTAACCTTCCCTCTTCCTTTGCTTTCTGTCTAATATAGAAGAATACAGGGGCAATATGAGAACCGGCGGCGGTGACCTTGTGCGCATGATTTTCATCCTGTTTGTCGTGCTATTCGCCTGCTTAGCACCGCTGTGTAAGTATTCATCACTGTGTGCTCTTTCTGATACGTTAAATCATATATATTTATTAATAACGAACACTAATGTTCCAACAGGTTCTTCTGAGCCACTCAAGGTTGGAGGTAGAAGAAGCTACCCACAAAGTCTTACCAACACAATATCAAATGTTGCAATAGTAAAAAACGCATCTGTAGATGAGACAAAGATCTCCCTGAAATTTTGTCGGGGGGATTATTTATGTGATGGCAAGGTCTGCTATTGCTGCCTGAACCAAAAGCCCGAGTCCTTTTGTTATCCTACGAAGGCCCAATGCATAGCCAGCTGCCCGTCGTGCAACCCCAAGTGCCTGTCAGAACAACTACGTCAAATGAAGAAAGATGGTCGGCTGCCACGTGTTTGAATATTACTATGTAGGAATAAAATATTAGTGATGATAATTGGTGGCACAGCTTAGACTATTTGTATGGGAACAACAAATCAAATATTTGTTTGTGTGAAAAAGAAATTTCATTGATATTAAAACAGATTACACTATCTGACTACATAAGCCACCCAAACAACGCCAAATCTATTGATGGAAGACAAGAAACCTTGAAAGAGCCGCAAATTCCACGGTTTAAGACGACAATCATAAGAGCATCTCCAAAAGAGTCCTATAAACCTTCCTTAAATCAAAATATTGGGATTCAATAAAAAAAACTATCTCCAACAAGATACCAAAACCATCTCGAACGTCGTTGTCGCCGCCAGAAGCGACCACTGCGGGACCTAACTGCCTAGACCTTCCAATGAACAAGATGAACACCAGGTGCCGGGCCCCACTCCTCCACCAATGGTGATGCCGTCAGAGATGAGGAGGCCGGGTAATCTACCTTATGTAGGAGCCGCTGGCAGATGGAATTTAATAATTATTGCTTATTAAGTTCCCGACAATTTTAGTATGTGTCATGAACCAATAAGTAACCAAACAGTAGTAGTAATGTATGGTGGTGGTGATGGCAGATGGAACATCTCCACCAATTCTAGTTTCAAAGATTGTTATAAACTTCTGATGTTGCTGCAATGATATAATATTATTGTAGTTGTAAAAATCATACATGTGTGTTGAATCGAGATTACATGAATGAAGGTATTATTTATTAACTTGCAGTATTTTTATGGCGCTTATGATAATTTTTGTGCGACTTTTTACGATTCACAATTCACACGGTACACATTTTCGAGGGTGAGCCGCCTCTAAGTTATTAACATTAGAAGCCCATGGATTGCACGATTGAGTACCGTACATCTAGCCGAGTCCTTTTCAGTTTGAAACTGATTTTTATTCCTGACCCTAACCGGACGTGTTTCTCTTGAACTCTTGATGGTTGGTCAGTCGCCATATTACAATCGAAGGTCTCTACCCTCTCGAATTATTCAAGTTTCTGTTGAACTCGCGATATCTGACCAATCAAACTCGCCAAGAACAGTAAGACATATGTACCAACGAGAAGCCTTACTAACAAGGCCATGAAGCAGGAGATGATCAGCTGCGAGACGGCGATGGCAGCGGTGCCGGAGGCAAAGAAGAAGAAGAAAAAGAGGACGGAGGTGTTGAGGGTGAACCAGGAGTACATCAACTTCCTCCTGCAGCAGCCCCCTCGGCAGCCCTTCCTCGTCTGGAGCGACGAGACAATCGACGGTTTATACGCCGATCAGCCGGAACGTCGAGAGCAGGTCCGCCGGCACCAGGCCGAGACTGCCGCCCTACTGAAGAGGTTGCAGGAGGAGGAAGCGGACGTCCTCCGCCAGTACCGTGCCAAGGGCTATGCCGAGGTGGAGGTTGAGCTCAGGGACGATGACTATGATGGCGAAGACGACGGCTCCAGGCTGGCAACGTAGTAGGACATGATGTAACGAGGTTTTAAGCTGTAGGAAATATTGTTTTGTGTACGGATGTAACACTGCAGAGGTTAATTGATGTAGTCGCTATCAAGGTGTATTGCTTCCCCCACGTGTATCGCTGCGGCAGCAGAAGGAGGGGGCGGATCTGGGTGCCATGGCTGATGAGCTCAAGGAGTGTGCTCCTGCAGGCCACGAACACGACGTACGTGGACATGCAAGGCGTGTTGCGAGGGAGAGGGCATCGGGTCTGGCTGTTGCTATCGTGCGGGGATATGTACCTGATTGGCTGATTGCCTGTGCAAGGCGTGCGAGCTCAGGCTGTTCGGGTTTAGGATTTTTCGCTCAGCCCTACCTAGTCAATAATCATCAACATGAGTGCTGAAGATAGAAATTAAGTGGCTTATTTTCGAAAAAACAAAAAGAGGGTAGTGTCCATGTAGCAAAGTCATTAATTGATCTATGAGTGGATGTCACACCTTGATTGATGCTTCACACAGCTGCTTGTGCTCAAATTTATAGGAAAGAAAAAGGATCTTGTTTGTTCACCAAGCGACACAAATTAGAAAAAGAGAGGAAGCTTTCAGAATGCGGACTGCCAGATTACACCACACTGTATCAAATCCAACACGCTATTCAGATCATACAGCACAAGCGCAAACCAGCCGCCTTGCTCATAGAATCACTGGAGCTCCAAGCAGTTGTTGCCCTACACCGGTAAAGGCATCCTAGAAGCTACAGACAAAGAAAAATAAACTTATGCAGAAGTTATGCATCTCATAAGCATCAAAAAAATTTAACGTGTTCTTGGAGAAATGAATTTTAACTTGAACACAGTACTGACTACTGAATTAGGCTAGCTTGGGCACACATGCATCTAGATGTTTAACTGAATATTTGTAGATCAATATTCTTTTCCGGAGCACATGCATGTGATAAATTAAGGACTCACAATCTAGGTACACTGTCCTAGCATGTCCATTCCTGGGGTCTCCCAAGCCTAAGTTCTCAAGGCATGGATGTCTAATGTTTGGATGCATGGGTGAGTAGCATCAGCTAATCATCCAGGTCGTAGAAAGGAGGAGCTTGGGCAAGTTTTGTTATTTCTAATGTTTGGATGCATTAGTGAGTAGCAACTAGCTAGCATCAGTGATTCAGTTCCAGGATATGTATAAGATCTTCATACCATGGTTTGTCCTCATAACTGGATAGAAAAGGAAATAAAGACATTATTTGCTAGTAGTTGAAGGGAGCATGTACGTTTTTATCTACGTAAGTACCTTTCTTGTTCTACGCTTTTTCAAGGAATCCTGGATCTATATTTTGGGCCTTCTATTTATTTTAGGTACATACAAATATTCATTTATAAAGCTCCTCTTCCTGTAAACTACTCTTAAATATCTATCTAAACTCTAATTTTTGTTCTAGAATTCGAATCATACTCAAAATTTTGAGGAATTTGGTTTAAAAGCAACACTTATAGTTCAAAACATTATGCAGCATTGGAATATGTGCTTCCTAGTGTTCAAAACATATTATATGTCATAATACATATATGTAGTGTTCTGTCGACACAAGGAGACTAGGTAGTTTCGTACTAACTAGTTTCAAGTGTTACCATTGGTTACGTGCATATCAAACATAACTTTTCTCCTTGAACAATTTGCAAATATATCTTATGGTACCTGTTTTGCAAACAAGTAGTCACTGTGCATGTTTTCCTTTTCTTTTTATGGTCACCCATGCAAGGAGATATCCGAGAGTATGGGGGCGCCATGGGAAACAAGAAATGTTCTAAATGCGATGGCACTCTAGCCCGAAGAGTCACGATGCCGAGACAGTGTCTTTGGTGACATGACGCCATCTGATCGCGATTGGAATGACGACCTCATCTGGCTCTTTCAGCAGAAGCACCATGGAGGCGAGCGTGCGCAGAGCAGGCAAAGTTACCTTCTGTCATAAACGGGGCACCATCTGATTAAAGCATGACAGCGTGTCCATTCCTGGTGTCTCCCAAGCCTAAGTGTCAAGAGATGCATGCATTTCTAATGTCTGGATGCATGGGTGAGTAGCATCAGTTTAATCATATAGAAAGGAGGAGCAAGGCAAAGTTATAGACTGTTCTAAAATGTTCACTTGAATATATAAGGCGCTCATACCAAAAGTATCTTGGTTATTGAAAGAAAAAGCACATATACGAAGGAAATGATTGGCTAGTAGTGGAGTGTACATTTCCATCCACTCAAGTACATTTCCTGGATCTATATTTCTGGCCTGAAAAACACATATTTATTTAAACAGATTTTTCTCAGTGAACTCTTAAGTATCTATCCAAACTCTATTAGTTTTAGATTACTCAGAATTTCTGATCCACTGGATTACAAACAAGAATAATACTTTTTTTTTTCGTGAAAACAAGAATAATAGTTTTGATTCAATCACCTAACATATATGAAAAAATAAACATTGGAGATGACCATGAAGAGTCTGGACTGAACTATAGAAAGTGACAATTAGTAGTTACATTTCAACATATTAGTTAACATCCATGTTGCCACTTCTTATCCCTATACCCACTGGTTGCTGAAGCCTACATGTTCTGGCCGATAAGTTTGGGCACTCCGGAGTCCAAACCGTGAACAGGCAGCTTGTTCTTTTTGGGACTGAGTCATAGGCTTTCCGTGTAGCACCCGTATTTTTTACCATCTCGATAAACCCTAAAATTGGGCCTTTTCAAAAAATTTCAAATAATAAAAATGGACTAGATCAAAATAGGGCCCAATTAAAAATTTCCCGAATTAAAACCATGCATGGGCATCATGTGCACCTTTTTGCTCTTTTGTTACCTTTATTTATTTGTTTGAGTGTGTGATCCAGTCCAAATTCAAATTTGAATTCAAACCCATTTGAATTCCCTCTCAAAACTCCAATCGGAAATGTTCAAACAAATTTCTTGCTAAATGGGCTGCCGTTCTCATTTTTCCAGCGCGCGGCCCACTTCCCTTCCCTCCTCTTTCCCTTCCCACTCGCCCGCTGGGCCGCTCTTCTGTCTCTGCCGCGCTCCAGCCCATTCGGTCCAGCCCACCTCATGCCCGCGCCCGGTCGCCGACACGTAGGGCCTGCGCGCCGTCGTCAATCTCCCGCCGCGCCGCCGACCGGCCGGTGCGAGGCACGGGAGTTACTGCCCCGCCGCCGTGCTCCCTCTCTTTTCCCCCACGCGTCGCGCGCGCCGCTCTCTTCTTTTCCCCCGTCCGGGCCCCCTTCTCCCATTCCGCCGGCAATATCAAACCCTAGCCCCCCTACGCCATAACTCCGGCGAACTCGAGCTCCACGCCACAACGGCGTCAAAACAACGCGCCCGCGCAACCACACCGCGCCCAGGGCCCCTTTCTTCCTTCTCGACGCGTGGCATTGCTCCAACCCCGTCCCCCACACGAGCTCTCCGCCACCACACGCACCGGCGAAATATCCTGGCGAACCCGGGATATTCCCGAGCTCGACCGCCTCAAACGGGCTATAAAGAAGCTCGACGCCCCTCTCGCCTCGCCCATCCGCTCATTTGCAACCCAAATCGAGCACACCCGCGCCAACCCGAGCTCGCACCCCTCTTCGTCCCCAACTCCGGCCACCGTCGAACCACAGCCTCCCGCCTTTCCCCTCCCTCTCCGAGCGCGTGGTGAGCATCTCCGACCTTTCCTCTTCCCTCTGCGCCCATCTTTCTTCCTCTTCTCGCACCGGAGCATGGTCTCCACCGAGCACCGCCGCCCGCCACCCTTCTCCCCCGTCGCCGGCCGCCGTGGGGGCACCCCCGGCCCAGCCGAGCGCGGCCACACCTTCCCCTCGCGCGCACGCACGCGCGCGAGCACTCAATCACGCTCGCGCACACGCGCTTCTGCGCGCACACGCCGAAACCCCGGCCGAGCTCCGACGAGCTCGCGCCGCCGCTACACGCCTCGCTCACGTGCACATGCTCCACCGCCAGCTTCGCCATCGCGCGTAGGCCACCGGCGTCCACTCCTTCTTCCCTTCCGTCAGCCCCAGTGCTCGCCGGTGAGCTCTCCGGCGAGGCGGGGAACTTTTCCCCCGCCTCCGCCGCGTCGGAGCCGCCGCGCTGCGTCGAGACCGCGTGGCGGCCACGTCGGCGCCGCGTCGGCACACCCCACCACGTAGCGCACACACGTGGTGCACGCGGTCCACGTGCACCACACACACACATACAGGCTCGGTCCACGCCTCTGTGGACCGAGTCCACAAAACAGTAACGGCCAGGGCCCCCGGCCCCACGGGCCCACCTGTCAGCCTCTGCATGCGAGCAAATTTGCTACGGTCACACACCCAGTGTACACGAGTTTCCATTTCAGAGCCCAAATAAATTCAGAAAAATCCCCAAAAATGTCCAAAAATTCCCAAATATATTTCTAGCCCTTTTTCAACACTTGTGCACCTTTGGAAAAATTAGGGTGAAGATTATACCTGCATTAAGTTAATCTCCCCTAATTTAAATATAATCCATATTCTTCAAATATCAATATCTTTCCCATTTTAAATCCAAATCAAATGATTCTTGCGCCAAAATCCATCTAAAATCATCCTCTATCATATCCCATCAGAACCACCTTCAGTGGAGTATTTTATTTTATTTATTTTATTTTAATGATTGTTTATTTCTGTGAAGCGGTAGATTTAGCCTTTCTTTTATTTTATCGTTAGATAATCCCGTCTTCGAGGAGGAGCACGAGGACCCCGACTACGAGGAAGGTCTAGAGGAAGAAGATTTTGGTGAAGGCAAGTCCTAACCACCTTGATCATATTTAACCTAATTAATTCCTACAAAATATCCTATTTAGAGCTTGTTTGCAAATTAAACATGCATGGTCTTTTAAAATGATTTAAATGTTAGAGTAACCTATTATTGATTAAGCCATGCCTTGTTTATTGTTATCCTTAATCCAATGTTAGCCCTAGGTTCCAACATCATTAATCCTTAATGATTTGTTGGAAAATATTTTTGCCGCTTAGGATTTATCACACTGTGTTAATTAATAATGCTGCTTCACATGCTTTTGTGTGAAAATTTGTGAGTGTGACTTGGTGATGCGTGCGTGAAATAAAAAGGGGTGGGCTTAGTAAGTGAAACCCATAGTGGGGGTGACGTTTTTAGACGGGAGTAAGCGAGGTAGTCCTCGGTGGGGAGGCTATCTCTAGGACGCTACTCCTCGCAGGAGGGTAGCTATTGAAGATGCTTGCTTCGGTCATATAAGGACCGGTTCATGTGCCGCCTTGCCTAGCACCTTAGTGCAACCACGAGCCCCTGTATGGGCAGGGTTTGGAACCACACCCTACTAGTGATCGCCCGGTACCACCAGGAGGCAGGGAGTTGCAATCGGAAGCCAGGAGAAGATCTCGACGAGATTGGCGTCGGATCCGGCAAGTGAAAGTTATTGGCTATGCTATGCCTATGTGAAGCCCCTGGTCGTTGATTTTCCGAGGTGGTACCGTGGTGACATTAGGCAGGTACGGAACCATTAGTGTGTCTTTCCGACCCACGACGGTGGGAAGGTCTGGCATGCCTCGTTGGTAAAGTGTACACCCTCTGCAGAGTGTAAAACCTATCCGGATAGCCGTGTTCCACGGTATTGGACAAAGCGAAAGCTATGGCCGTGCAATGATTAGTTTTTCTGTGTGAGTTATCCTTGGCGTGTGTGTTTTTGGAATAACGCCGGTTTGGAGCTGTGTGCTGGTTGTCTGCCAACGTTAAAATTTGGGAACTGGCGGGAAGGATTTATTCTCCCCCAGGGCCACTCAACCCCACTAAGTTCTTATCAATGTTGACTTAGAGCTTTGCAAAATGTTTTGGTTTTCAAATCAAACCACTGCATTGAAAATTGGCTTTTTGGCCGATCAATGAAAACCCTCAGCCTATTCCTTGACAACACCCTTGCATATGAGTCACCCTTGTGTTAGAACTTGTTGAGTACCTTATGTACTCACTCCCCATTTCAATCAATCATTAAGAAGAAGAAGCCGACTACGACTTTCAAGCCGATGGCGAAGAAGACTAGGGTCGTCACGCGCAAGTTTGCCTGTGGAGTGGATCTGCTTCCGCCGTCCGTTGCGTAGAATAAAGTGTGGCATTGCTGCTTCCCAGCGATGACCATTGTGGTGTGATGTGTTGAGTTGTAAGGCCTCTGGCCATATCAAAGACCTTTTATGTAGTAAAAAGGCTTGTAATGAGCTTCGGTAATAAATAAAGGTATGACTCTGAAATGCCATTCTGTGAGAATGTCCGTATCAGCGTCTGATCTAGGGACTGATACGGTGTATTCAAGTACCTCAGAAATTGGGGTATGACAGAGTGGTATCAGAGCCATACTTTTCCGTAGGATGACCCTTAGCATGGAAACGTGTGAGAGAGGAGTAGTATTTTATACAAACTATCTATAAAATTCTACTTCTCTACTTATGCTCTATTTATAAATTATTTTCTCTAGTACTCACCTTTTCTTCAAAATTGTGTGTAGGTAGATGGAGGACCTTCATGCAGAGTTAGCCCAGCTGGAGGAGTGCCGTGCTCAGACTGCCCGCGTTCTCGAGGACACCGCCCAGATGTGGGACGAGGACGTCCGCAGGCTTCGAGAGACCCAGGCTCAGCTTGCAGAGGTTCAGGCACAGCTCGCTGCGTCCCAGGACGAGGTTGCACGACTTACCTCTACCCTCGAGTTTGTGAGGGGACTCTGGGAGGAGGACGCTCTGTACCTGATCAGAGAGGTGGACCGCTGCTACGTGAGGCTTCACGAGGTTGGAGCAGGACCCCGTCGCAGGATGACCCCGAGGATCGGAGGACCAGCACGTCACCTTTACTACGCCTGCCCGACTGACTCAGACCCTGACACTGAGCCGACTGGAGACTCCTGGTCTTCTGGAGGTTCGGACCCGTCTGGAGATGACTCAGGGTTAGGATCTGACAGCCAGGGACACACTGACTCAGAGGACTCTGAGGGCCTTATGGAGTGGGCCGCCGAGTTGGAGGCCGCACTCATGAGAGAGGAGTCCACTGAGGAGGACTGTTACGGAGTTGCCCCCACTGAGGAGTCAGTGGCGGAGAACTTCGTGGACCCTCCGGGAGACGACGACGAGGTTATGGGCGAGGAGCAGCCTGCCTAGACAGACGTACCAGCAGAGCAGGAGCAGCCAGTGCAGTATGTCACCCCAGCAGAGCAGGAGCAGCCAGCACTGTACGACACCCCACCAGCACTGGAGCTGTCAGAGAGACTCCCGACGCCGACCCCAGCAGACCCAGCGGACCCAGCACTGGAGGAGTACTACCGCCTACTCAACACGGATGAGCTAGTCCAGGACCCGTTCGACCTCTTCGAGGAGTGGCAGCAGGCTCAGGGTCTTCGAGCTCGAGGAGCGCTAGATAGGAGTAGCGCAGGAGTCTCGATAGTGTCTAGTATCTAGTGCTAGGCGCTGTCTCGAGTAGTGTCGAGAGTCTAGAGTTAGGGTTGTCTATAGTGGAGTCTTGTGTGATGAGAGTCGTGGTCTAGAACTCCCCTGGTGGTCGAGTCCTGTTGTAGTCTAGGTTGCGTCGAGTCCTTTATGTATATAAATAAGAAAGGACTTTAGTATGTGTGATCGAACCTTGTTATTATGAATGCAGTGCTGTGTTGATGTAATGATGCTGGTTCTTTCTGTTTGCGTGTGTGCAAGATTTCTGGAATCCCTTTTCCATTGATCTTGTTTTGTCATGCCTCGTAGTTCGTAGATCCCGTGAGTGTCCTATCTCACCTTTCTGCTAAACCCATTAAACAGATGCCTCTCAAAAGATCTGTCAGACTACAGCAACGCCGTGAGCGTGAAGAACACAATGATGAAGACAACGCCCAGGATCAGGGAAATAGGCGTGGAAGAGGCAGGAACACTGCCCCGCGAGGTAGAGGTAGAGGTGGAGGTAGAGTTGAGAATAACAACCAAGATCAACAAGAGGATGAAGTGAGCCAGAACCAGGAATGATATGATGAGGTGGAAAATAATAATCAGAACCGAGGTGGAGGAAACCAAAACCGTGGTAGAGGTGGAAGAGGTGGTGGACGAGGTGGTAGGATACCAGGACCACCTGTCACCAATTTAGTGAAAGTAATGGATAATCAGACCCGTCTGATGGAGGTGATTGCTCAAGGATTGTTAGATCGTGCTCCAGGTCCCTAGACCAAGATGTCCGAATTTATGAGGCTCAGGCCCCCGACATTCGAGGGTACTGAGGAGGACCCTTTGGCAGCTGATGATTGGCTGAGAGATATCACCAAGAAGCTGCACTTGGTGAATGCGGATGACAGAGAGAAGGTGCTGTTAGTATCTCACCAACTAAAAGGTGCAGCGAGTGAATGGTGGGATAATTACCGAGAAGGTGCAGAAAATGCGGATGCTATCACCTGGGAGGAATTTCAGGAGGAGTTCAGGAGATATCACATCTCGGAGGGTGTGATTGAGATGAAGGCCGATGAATTTCGCTCACTTAAGCAGGGAGCAATGACAGTAAATCAATATATCAGGAAGTTCATGAAATTGGCTCGTTATGCTCCCGACGATGTCAATACCGACAAGAAGAAGCAGGATCGTTTCCGAAAGGGGCTTAATCCTGGACTAAAAGTGCAGCTGGTCACTCACATATATCCAGACTTTAATACTCTTATGAATCGTGCACTTCTTTTGGAAGATGCACGTTCCCACATTGAGCATGACAGGAAGCGCAAATTCAATGCGCAGAAGCTCAAGCAACAGGAAAGGAACCAGAAGCCAAGGATCAATAGCAGTTTTCAGAAACCAAAGTACCAGCCAACAATGCAATACAGGACCTCAGCGTCCAATCAGCAGAGTTCAGCACCATCATACCGCAATCAGAATTCCGGCAGCCAGCAGAAGAGCGGTTCCAGTGTCGCTCAACCCAACAACAACAAAAAGAGAACTTGCTTCCACTGCCGCGAGCCAGGCCATATGATTGCTAGATGCCCTTATCGGAACCAAAACAATGCTCCATCTCAGCAGCACCAACCAAATAGCGCCAGAACTGCAGCCTCAGGAAACGGACGTGGTGGACAGCAATCCTCGGGACAACAGCGAAGGAACAATCAAACCTTCGGCCAAGGAAAAGTCAACCACATTAATGCAGATGAAGTTGAGGATACTCCAGACGTTGTACTTGGTGAGTACCTCGTCAACTCAATTCTTGCAACCGTTCTGTTTGATTCTGGAGCTTCGCACTCGTTTGTTTCATCGAAGTTTGTTGCTACAAATGGCTTGCCAACTGTTATGCTAAAACAACCCCCTGATAATCCGGACTCCCGGGGCCGAGACCAAAAGTTATTTGGGATGCCCACGGGTTAAGATCCTTTTAAGTGGGGTAGAGTTCCTAGCGAACTTAGTAGTCCTAGAATCTCAGGGGATAGATGTCATCCTCGGAATGGACTGGTTAAGTAAGCACCAAGGCAATATAGCCTGTGACACCCGGAAAGTTACTCTGGTAAACCATAAAGGAATTAAAGTGGTATGTGAACCAAAAAGGTCAAAAGCTACGCCCATGGTTCACAATATGGAAGCAATGTCATTGGAAGAAGTGCCAGTGGTTTGTGAATACCCAGAGGTATTTCCAGATGAGCTACTAGGCATGCCACCTGACAGAGATATAGAGTTCATCATCGACCTTATCCCCAGAACCTCTCCAATAGCAAAGAGACCGTATCGAATGGCAGCTAATGAGCTAGCTGAGTTGAAGGCACAAATAGCAGAGTTGCAGAAGAAAGGCTTTATTAGGCCAAGTTCGTCACCATGGGGATCACCAGTTCTCTTTGTCAAAAAGAAAGACGGCAGTCTTAGGCTGTGCATAGACTACCGATCTCTTAATGAAGTCACCATTAAGAATAAGTATCCATTGCCCAGGATCGATGATTTATTTGATCAGTTGAAAGGAGCCAAGTATTTCTCCAAAATTGATTTAAGATCTGGGTACTATCAGTTGAAAATTAGAGAAGGAGACATCCTTAAGACAGCTTTTGTTACCAGATATGGACAATATGAGTTCACTGTGATGCCATTTGGACTCACAAATGCACCTGCATACTTCATGAACCTGATGAACAAAGTATTTATGGAGGAATTAGATCGGTTTGTTGTTGTCTTTATTGACGACATCCTGATCTACTCTAAGAGTGCCGAAGAGCACGAAGAACATTTGAGAATAGTGCTGGAAAGGTTGAGAGCACATCAGCTATATGCCAAATTCAGCAAGTGTGAATTTTGGCTAAACAGGGTGGCTTTCCTTGGACATATCTTGACTGAAGAAGGAGTGTCAGTCGATCCATCCAAGGTTGAAGCAGTCACTAATTGGAAGCAACCAACTAATGTGACAGAGGTCAGAAGCTTCCTTGGTTTGGCAGGCTACTACCGCAGATTCATCGAAGGATTTTCCAAGATAGCCAGGCCTATGACAGCTTTGACTCAGAAGGGCATGGAATTTGAGTGGACAGATGCTTGCGAAAGAAGTTTCCAGGAATTAAAGAAAAGGTTGACAACAGCACCCGTGCTGACCTTGCCAGACATCCATCGAGACTTCGTCGTGTACTGCGATGCGTCACGGCAGGGATTAGGATGCGTCCTAATGCAAGATGGACGAGTGGTAGCATACGCATCAAGACAATTGAAGACACATGAGCAGAACTACCCTACTCATGACCTGGAGTTAGCAGCTGTCGTCCATGCACTTAAGATCTGGAGACACTACCTGATTGGAAATAAGTGTGAGATATACACTGACCACAAAAGCCTAAAGTATATCTTCACCCAACCAGACCTAAACCTCAGGCAACGAAGATGGTTGGAATTAATCAAGGATTACAACCTAGAGATACACTACCATCCAGGAAAAGCTAATGTGGTAGCAGATGCGCTGAGTCGCAAGGTACCACGTCACCGCGTTAGAACATCAAACGGATGCCCGAGTTACAAGCAGAGATGGAAAAGTTAAACTTACACATTGCCCAGCCAGGCCAGTTGAACACACTGTGTGTGGCACCAACGCTGGAAAGCCAGATACGCACAGCTCATGAGACAGATGAGGAAATACAGAAGCTTAAGAAAAAGACAGGGGCAGACAAAGCCCCTGGATTTCGAGTAGATAACCAGGGAACCCTGTGGTACAAGGACCGAATCTGCGTACCAAGTACGGGTGGATATCGACAACTCATCCTGGATGAAGCACATAACTCTGCCTACTCCATCCACCCCGGAGGTACCAAGATGTACTTAGACTTGAAACAGAAATATTGGTGGACTGACATGAAGAAAGATATTGCAGAATTTATAGCCAGATGTGATATATGTCAGAGAGTGAAGGCAGAACACCAGAGACCTGCGGGACTACTGCAACCACTGCATGTCCCGGTATGGAAGTGGGGCGAGATCAGTATGGATTTCATCGTGGGACTGCCCAGGACCCAGATAGGAAATGACTCAATATGGGTCATAGTAGACCGTCTGACCAAAGTGGCACATTTCATACCAGTCAAGGCAGACTACAGAGGAGACAAGTATGCTCAGCTCTATATAGACAACATCCTCAAGCTACATGGAGTTCCGAGCAGAATAGTATCCGACAGAGGCTCACAGTTTACTTCAGAATTTTGGAAGAGCTTACATGGTTTGCTAAAAACCAAGTTGGATTATAGCTCTGCCTATCATCCTCAGACAGATGGGCAGACAGAAAGAGTAAACCAAATCCTGGAGGATATGCTGAGAGCATGTGTCCTAGTCTATGGAATGGACTGGGAAAAGAGTTTGGCCTTCGCAGAATTCTCCTACAATAATAGCTACCAAACAAGCCTGCAGATGTCGCCATTTGAGGCGTTGTATGGTAGGAGATGCAGAACAGCACTAATGTGGTCAGAAGTAGGAGAAAGATCACTCTTCGGACCTGCCATCATTAGAGATGCTGAAGAGAAAGTGGCACTAGTCAGAGAGAATCTAAAAGCAGCCCAGAGCAGGCAAAAGAGCTACGCAGACACAAGGCGTAGAGAATTGAGTTTCGAAAAAGGAGATTATGTGTATCTCAAGGTATCGCCAATTCGAGGTACACGAAGGTTCCAGATTAAGGGAAAGCTAGCTCCGAGGTACATCGGACCGTTCAAGATACTTGAGAAGATCGGAAAGATGGCATACCGTCTCGAGCTTCCTGAGGAGATGTCCGATGTACACAACGTCTTCCATGTGTCACACTTAAAGAAATGTCTGAGGGTCCCAGAAGAAGTAGTACCCCCTGAAATAATGGACCTCCAGCCCGATCTCCGATATCAGGAAAGACCTATAAAGATATTGGATGTTGCTACCCGGCTAACAAGAAGGAATGCCATAAGATTTTGCCGAGTGCAGTGGAGCAATCACACTGAGGCAGAGGCCACATGGGAACGAGAGGATGACCTCAAGAGAGAGTTTCCATATTTGTTCGAGAGCGAGTCGGTATCTCGAGGACGAGATTCTGTTTAAGTGGGGTAGGTCTGTAGCACCCGTATTTTTGACCATCTCGATAAACCCTAAAATTGGGCCGTTTCAAAAAATTTCAAATAATAAAAATGGACTAGATCAAAATAGGGCCCAATTAAAAATTTCCCGAATTAAAACCATGCATGGGCATCATGTGCACCTTTTTGCTCTTTTGTTACCTTTATTTATTTGTTTGAGTGTGTGATCCAGTCCAAATTCAAATTTGAATTCAAACCCATTTGAATTCCCTCTCAAAACTCCAATCGGAAATGTTCAAACAAATTTCTTGCTAAATGGGCCGCCGTTCTCATTTTTCCAGCGCGCGGCCCACTTCCCTTCCCTCCTCTTTCCCTTCCCACTCGCCCGCTGGGCCGCTCTTCTGTCTCTGCCGCGCTCCAGCCCATTCGGTCCAGCCCACCTCACGCCCGCGCCCGATCGCCGACACGTAGGGCCTGCGCGCCGTCGTCAACCTCCCGCCGCGCCGCCGACCGGCCGGCGCGAGGCACGGGAGTTACTGCCCCGCCACCGTGCTCCCTCTCTTTTCCCCCACGCGTCGCGCGCGCCGCTCTCTTCTTTTCCCCCGTCCGGGCCCCCTTCTCCCATTCCGCCGGCAATATCAAACCCTAGCCCCCCTACGCCATAACTCCGGCGGACTCGAGCTCCACGCCACAGCGGCGTCAAAACAACGCGCCCGCGCAACCACACCGCGCCCAGGGCCCCTTTCTTCCTTCTCGCCGCGTGGCATCGCTCCAACCCCGTACCCCACACAAGCTCTCCGCCACCACACGCGCCGGCGAAATACACGAGGTCTCCGCCACCACACGCGCCGGCAAAATATCCCGGCGAACCCGGGATATTCCCGAGCTCCACCGCCTCAAACGGGCTATAAAGATGCTCGACGCCCCTCTCGCCTCGCCCATCCGCTCATTTGCAACCCAAATCGAGCACACCCGCGCCAACCCGAGCTCGCACCCCTCTTCGTCCCCAACTCCGGCCACCGTCGAACCACAGCCTCCCGCCTTTCCCCTCCCTCTCCGAGCGCGTGGTGAGCATCTCCGACCTTTCCTCTTCCCTCTGCGCCCATCTTTCTTCCTCTTCTCGCACCGGAGCATGGTCTCCACCGAGCACCGCCGCCCGCCACCCTTCTCCCCCGTCGCCGGCCGCCGTGGGAGCACCCCCGGCCCAGCCGAGCGCGGCCACACCTTCCCCTCGCGCGCACGCACGCGCGCGAGCACTCAATCACGCTCGCGCACACGCACACGCGCTTCTGCGCGCACACGCCGAAACCCCGGCCGAGCTTCGGCGAGCTCGCGCCGCCGGTACACGCCTCGCTCACGTGCACATGCTCCACCGCCAGCTTCGCCATCGCGCGTAGGCCACCGGCGTCCACTCCTTCTTCCCTTCCGTCAGCCCCAGTGCTCGCCGGCGAGCTCTCCGGCGAGGCGGGGAACTTTTCCCCCGCCTCCGCCGCGTCGGAGCCGCCGCGCTGCGTCGAGACCACGTGGCGTCCGCGTGGCGGCCACGTCGGCGCCGCGTCGGCGCACCCCGCCACGTAGCGCACACACGTGGTGCACGCGGCCCATGTGCACCACACACACACACATACAGGCTCGGTCCACGCCTCTGTGGACCGAGTCCACAGAACAGTAACGGCCAGGGCCCCCGGCCCCAGCTGGACCACATGTCAGCCACTGCCACGCAGCGCAAAACGCTGGGTACACCCGAGAGTGTACACAGAGATAAAATTCGGGCGCATTTCCAATATCAGAAAAATTCCCAAAAATATCCAAAAATTCCCAAAATCATTTCTAACCCTTTTCCAACCGTTGTGCACCTCTGGAAAATTTGGGTGGAGATTATACTTAATTAAAGTTAATCTACCCCTAATTTAATCCTTTTCTCCTAAATTCAATTATGCATATCTTTGCCATTTCAACTCCAAATTTAATGATTCTTGCACCATTATTCATCTAAAATCATTCTCTATCATATTCCATCAGAACCACCTTCAGTGGAGTATTTTTATTTTATTTTATTTTATTTTAATGATTGTTTAATTGATTGTTAAGCGGTAGATTTAGCTTTTCTTTTATTTAATCGATAGGTGATCAAGTCTTCGAGGAGGAACACGAGGACCCCGACTACGAAGAAGGCTTAGAGGAGGAAGATTTTGGTGAAGGCAAGTCCTAACCACCTTGATCATATTTAACCTAATTAATTCCTACAAAATATCCTATATAGAGCCTGTGTGCAAATTAAACATGCATAGTCTTTTAAAATGATTTAAATGTTAGAGTAACCTATCATTGTTGAAAGCCATGCCTTGTTTATTGCTATCCTTAATCCATTGTTAGCCCTAGGTTCCAACAGCGTTAATCTTTAATGATTTGTTGGAAAATATTGCCGCTTAGGATTTTATCACACTGTGTTAAATAATAATATTGCTTCACCTGCTTTTGTGTGAAAATGTGTGTGTGACTTGGTGTCGTGTGTGTGAAATAAAAAGGGATGGGCTTAGTAAGTGAAACCCATAGTGGGGGTTATGTTTTAGACGGGAGCAAGCGAGGTAGTCCTCAGTGGGGAGGCTATCTCTGGGACGCTACACCTCACTGGAGGGTAGCTATTGAAGATGCTTGCTTTGGTCGTATAAGGACCGGTTCATGTGCCGCCTTGCCTAGCACTTTAGTGCAACCACGAGCCCCTGTATGGGCAGGGTTTGGAACCACACCCTACTAGTGATCGCCCGGTACCACCAGGAGGCAGGGAGTTGCAATCGGAAGCCAGGAGAAGATCTCGACGAGATTGGCGTCGGATCCGGCAAGTGAAAGTTATTGGCTATGCTATGCTTATGTGAAGCCCCTGGTCGTTGATTTTCCGAGGTGGTACCGTGGTGACATTAGGCAGGTACGGAACCATTAGCGTGTCTTTCCGACCCACGACGGTGGGAAGGTCTGGCATGCCTCGTGGGTAAAGTGTACAACCTCTGCAGAGTGTAAAACCTATCCGGATAGCCGTGTTCCACGGTATTGGACAAAGCGAAAGCAATGGCCACACAATGATTAGATTTCTGTGTGAGTTATCCTTGGCGTGTGTGTTTTTGGAATAACGCCGGTTTGGAGCCGTGTGCTGGTTGTCTGCCAGCGCTAAAATTTGGGAACTGGCGGGAAGGATTTATTCTCCCCTAGGGCCACTCAACCCTACTAAGTTCTTATCAATGTTGACTTAGAGCTTTACAAAATGTTTTGGTTTGCAAATCAAACCCCTGCATTGAAAATTGGCTTTTCGGCCGATCAATGAAAACCCTCAGCCTATTCCTTGGCAACACCCTTGCATATGAGTCACCCTTGTGTTAGGACTTGTTGAGTACCTTATGTACTCACTCCCCATCTCAATCCATCATTCAGAGGAAGAAGCAGAATACGACTTTCAAGCCGATGGCGAAGAGGACTAGGGTCGTCACGCGCAAGTTTGCCTGTGGAGTGGATCTGCTCCCGCCGTCCGTTGCGTAGAATAAAGTGTGGCATTGCTGCTTCCCAGCGATGGCCATTGTGGTGTGATGTGTTGAGTTGTAAGGCCTCTGGCCATATCAAAGACCTTTTATGTAAATTAAAAGGCTTGTAATGAGCTTCGGTAATAAATAAATGTATGACTCTGAAATGCCATTCTGCGAGAATGTCCGTATCAGCGTCTGATCCAGGGACTGATACGGAGGATTCAAGTACCTCAGAAATTGGGGTATGACACACGCCCAGCATCCCCTGTAGCTTCGCCTCTGCCCTAATCAATAGTATTTTCTAGAGCATGTGCGTATAATAAAGTCAGAACTTACATTTTTGAAGCATGTAACATGTCCATTCCCGATGTTTCTCAAGCCTAAAACGGTATGGTGCAAGTTTGATTCCATTGTTTGTCATGCAAAGGGTAACTAGCATCAAGTGTTAGCAAGGAGGAGCTAGTCTAAACAATAGAACGCATGAATCTAGTTCCTCTCCAGGGTAGCTGGTTAGGAGGCACACCAATGTAGTGCTATGAGATTGTTTGGAAAATGCTTACCTATTTAAGATGCTGAACATACGAAAAGGACAAGAATGGCTGGTAGAAAACACACTGATGACATAATCGTCTAGTTGACGAAGTTAGTGTGTACGTCTCATATTCGACTTTTTTTTAAAAAAAATATATCTTTCTGGTGCCTTCTATTCATAAAGTAAACAAAATGCATACATGCATTCATAAAGCATTTCCTCATGCCCAGTGAGTTCCACAAATCTATCCAAAGTCAGGAGAGTTTTGGGGTTAATTTCTTCGTAACTGAATTCTGATAAATTGCATTCGAAGTTAGTATAATCGTATTTTTTTTCCTTTCCAACACCTTGTATACGAAAATGTTCTTGCTGGGCCTGTTGGATGATGAGGCCTTTCCTTGCACAAATTGCAATGCATGGGCTGGCTTGCGTTTTGCCTTTCCTCACATGAGGACTGAGCTCTGTGCTTCATGGTGCTCTGTTTTTTTCTCGCCATGAGAAGAGCTGCAGCACGATGACACTGATTAGGATCAACCATCGTGCAGGCAGACCGAGGGCTTGCCGGCAGCTTCGATCTATCTAAAGGTACGTGGCGTGGCGGTGAGCTCCTTCCCGTTTCATGCAAATTTGCGACGAGGGACATTGGGACAATAATGCGGCGGGCGAGTTAGAGCAAGTCTAATAATGGTCGTATCGACCGACACGTCAGCCTGCAAACCGAGCAGGAGGAGAGAGAAAGCCGTGCTCGTCGCTCTTGCCGTCGACCGTCTGAACACGCGCGCCGAGGCTGAAAACCCACGTGCTAAGGCCCACCACCTCTCCTCCGCGACAGCCTTGCCTCGCCTCTCATCTTCCCCTATCCACAAGACAGAACAACGAGTTCTAGTTGCCATGGCGCGGCGCTCCTGCTGCTCGGCCACCTCCATCTGCGGCGTTCCTGTCCGTGTGCACAAGCTGAGGAGGTGGACGAGGTTCTTGTGGCGTGCGAGGCGGACGGAAAGCTCGAGCCGCGGCACGGCATGGCGACCTCAGCCGCGGCGCCTTCTTGACATCCCGGCGCACGGAAGGCGCAGCGGCGCCCAGGATGGCGTGCTCGTTGTGACATCCTGGCCCAAGGCTTAATAGGATTGATAAAATACTCATACCAACAAGTTGCAACTTCTTTTCCGGAAGCTTATCTCGAAAGAACTCCGAGGTTAAGCGTGCTTGGCCTGGAGCGATGGGTGACCGACCGGGAAGTTCTTCCTGGGTGCGCATGAGTGAGCACAAAGTGCGCAGAAAAGACTGGTGTTGGTCTGTGGGGTCAGTCTTGAGATCCTAGAGAGGTGTCAGGCGTAAGCAGGCCCGGCCTCGGCGAGGCGGGACGTTACACTCGTGGATCTGCCGAGACGTGGCGGTGCCCGGAGCAGCGCCTGTAGCCCACCCATCACCGACGAGCCCCACCCCCACAACCTATGCGCAGCGGCCAACGGCTCCCCTACCTTGCGCGTGCCCGAGCTTGCCGCCATGGCGTGGCGAGGTGCGTGCCGAGCTGAGATGGCAAGCACGAAACGAACTAGCTCCAGCTGACGGACGACGAGCTTCAGGTTGAAGGCGGCCATGGCGATGTGTTTGGTGGTGGAGCAAAGGAGATGAAGTGACACGGCCGGCCATCATGTCTAGGCGCGGCAGGCGGCGTGCCCAGGCCGCCATGCCTTGGCAGTGTGGCGCGGCTCTGCACGACGAGCTCGGCAAGCAAGGCGCGGCAGGCTCGGAAAGGCGCGTCGCGGTAAGCTCGGCCGGGCGCGGTGAGCTCGGCAAGGCGCGGCGCGGTGAGCACGGCAAGGTGAGCTTTGCCCGGCTCGCAACAACTTCATCGCGTGATTCTACTCGATTAGGCGCCACGTAGCTCAATTTGAAGACCGTGGAGCTCAATTCGACGGCAAGGATTTTGATTTGAGCTTGATTTTACGGTGGGGTGCTTGATTTGGACGCATGGATTGGCTTTCTTCATGCTCTGGGAGAACTTGGGGTGCAGGACGATATGCTCGGTGGAGAGAAAGAGCATGATGTTGTGGGGCCGGTGTGGTAGATAAAAAATACTTTTCAATAGCCTATGTAGAGATTAGTTATTGTATATCTTGTCTACACAACTTGTCTCATAGATGAGTTTGCTTGTCGTTCAGACAAGCTTATTGAACCTGCTCTTAGAGAGCACGATGGTAGCGACTAGAGTAGTTTGCAGCTGTTCATATATTAGCATTTTGACATCTTGTTGCCGATGCATCTGGTTTACAGACTTTTTCTAACGTCAAAGTGAAAGATGATGGAACCTAGTCAATAGAAACCAGAGAGGGTGCGGCTCCTCTACTGTACTAATATTACTGTACAGGTACAGTAATACTAACCATCCACCATCCAAACTTCATCTGTTGGCCCTAATTTTTCAATTAACCATCATCATCTAAGCCGCGCCCCTTTCAGATCATGAGACTTTGCGGAGAGACGAGAGGCTCGATTGTTTTCTCCAGATCAAGTACTGTACCTACAGACATCAGGTGTGGATTTGGTTGAGTCTTTCTTCAACTGGCAGAACGCATGGTGGAGATTACTTCTTGTATATGAGTTGAATAATCTCTACGGCCGGCCGCAGACAATGATAGCTCTTATACAAGTGCATTGGATTGATGACGAATGAAGAAAACTGCAGTCATCATGATTCAAATAGATGACTTATGTTTTCACTTCAATCTAGAATTTGATGTGTTGCAATGGCGAATTCAGAAAGCAAGAACTTGCCGCTAGGTCTGGGCCCATGGCCATCGTTTTCTGAGATTAACCTTCCTTAATTAATGATGGTGGTTAATTTTAAAAAAATAGAGCCAATAGATGAAGTTTGGATGGTGGATGGTTAGCATTACTGTACCTGTACAGTAATACTAGTACATTAGAGGAGCCGCGCCCAGAGAAATCAAGTGGCTTATTTTGAAAAAGAAAAGAGAATAATGTCCACGCTCTTGAGTCCAAACCGTGTACGCACCAGCCTGTTCTGTTTGGGATTCAAGTCACAGTTTTCCGGGACCAGGCTGCTACCAAAATATGCTAACTTCAGCTCAGGGAAACGATAATACAAATTTGTTGCTAACTGATGATGGTCTTGAATAAACAATGGCTAAATAATGTGTTGATGATTCAGGAATGCTTACAGACTAGCTCAACTTAGATTCTAAAAAAAAAAAAATCTCCTGTTGCGTTCAACAGGAGAAAATTGACTAATGCTGGGCGGATAGTGTAGAAATATTGATGTCAGTCACAGACCCAATCGGTCCACACTTGGTAATTGATACTCCCTCAGTCCCTTTATATAAGGAATTCTAGTTTTTAATCTTGTCCTTTCATATAAGGTATTCTAGAGGTAAGGCAATTTGAGCAATCAATTTGATGGTGGATAGTTGGTGAGTTAGGCTAAAATGATGGGCAAATTGGTTACTTTTTTTTTAGGGCAAATTGGTTACTTCATTCCTTGACTATTTTGAAGTTTGAATGCTTCAATCCTTTATATAAAGGGGTAGAGGGAGTAGCAATTACAGGTACAAAACGGTCTGTACATATGGTACTTGAATTTGACTGTGGCACTTAAATTAGGAGTATGGATCATTTCCTAGATTGTTCCATCATCATTGGTGGGTGTGAGAGGTACCAAGAATAGCTGTCCAACTTTTTTTCATGAAGCATCTATCCACCTTTTATCCCCCACTGACCTGGGCAGTCCTAAAAGTGCAGGGCCGGCTCATTGATTTGGTAGGTCCTGGGTGAACTTGACTAGTGGCCTTTAACCTTTAGAACACATGGTCCAAATGGGCCTCCAAACCTGTGTTTAGTAATGAAGGATACATGTTCTATGGACCCTTATGTGGCATGGGCCCTAAGCCGGCGCACTCTTTGTGGTAGCCCAGAGCCGACCCTGAGCCAGCCTTGGTATATCGGAGGTCCGATGTGAGATCGCTTCGGAGGTCCCCCTTCAGCATATTACATTCTATAAACTGTTGTTGTTACGTAAAAAATTTAGTATAACTGAAACTAAATTTTTTCCTAATAATAGTATACATTTCATAACAGAGAGAATATTTAGCTACTAAAAGTATTTTTACTATCACCCTTACATACTTTTGGGTACCTGAAAATTAGCTGCATAAATTTAGAATGCTTATAATACTTTCAACATTATTTATGGTTTCTTTACTGATCATCGTCATTCCCTTTCAAGCCTGCTAGCATGTAGAGCTGCTGCAGTTCTGCAATAATAGACGGTAATACAACAGCAAAAGAATCGAAGAATAAAGCACAGATACAAAATAAGTTGCAGGTTACAACTAAGCCTTTCACGACAGGCCACATGCTAACTCCTCCACCGGCCTAGGCCTACTAACAAAAGCGAATGAAATAAACAATGGCCCAAGGCCCAAATAACTGTTCGTTCTGTTTCCTCGACGCCTTCGAGCTGTTGCGTCGAGGCGGCGGACGGAGCTCCCGAGCAGTTTTGGAGATCCGCCTGCTGTATTTCGGAGGCGGATTCAGGAGGGCCCCCCTTGGATTTCGGAGGCCCGGTGCGGCCGCACTATGGCACCGCCTCAAGGACTGCCCTGATGCCTGCAGTGCAGGGTAGCGTGGCGGAGGTGGATGGCGAGCCAAGGGTCAAGAACGCCGGCGGGATCGCCATTCTGTGGAGTAAAGCAACAGGTCGCCCTGAACATACTGCAAAGCTGCAAAAAGAAATTAACAGTCTGTATGAGTCACGACTCAGGAGATGCATGTATGCATTTGAATGCTTATGGTAGCTTGTTCTTATGGATGCCTGATCAGGGCCGTCGCCAGAAATTTGCAAAGGGGTGCTGCTTGCTGTGCTTAGAATGAATTATATTCAGCATAGACTAAGCTAAACCGAAGGTCTTTAGGCTAAAAACCATTGAAAATAGGTTCAAATTAGAGTTGAATTTCCTAGACTGCAGCGGGTGCTTCGGCACATCCAGCATCCCCTGTAGCTCCGTCCTGCCCAGACAATGTTTCCCAAAGAATATGCATGCGTTAAATTGAGAACTTACGAGTCTGATGTATCTAGCATGTCCATTCCTGATGTTTCTCAATCCTAAAGCAGTAAGGCATGCACCTTGCATGCTTGTTTCCATATTTTGGCCTGGATGGGTAACTAGAAAGAAGTGATAGCAAGGAGGAGCTAAGCTAAACTAAAAAAAAATGCATGAATCTTGTTTCTTTGCCAGGGTAGCCAGCTAGGAGGTATACTAGTGCAATGAGATTGTTTGGAAAAATGTTTACCTATTTAAGACACTCATACAAAAAAGGACGAGAATGGTTGGTAGGAAATATACTAATAAAATAATTTCTTAGTTGCTGAAGTTAGTGTGTACGTTTCTATCTATTCGACTTTATGTTTTAGGTCTTTCTGGTGCCTTCTATTCATTTAAAGTGGGGTAAATTGCAAATCCCACCCCATAAGCCTCCTACTTTTTTATATCCCTCCATAACTCAAATTGTTGCAAATCCCCACCCACCCAGCACTGTAGAGTTGCATTTGCGCCCCCCCCCCCCCCATTGCCCACGTGGTCGTCATCCTCGCCGCGCAGCGCAGCGCATGGATCTGGAGCGCGCGTCCTCGCTGGCCACCACCTCCTCCTTCACGCTGACGCGCTTGTATCGCGCCCACCCCACCTCCGACGGCCTGGCGCTCGGCATCGCGTTGAACTCCTCATCCAGCTCATCCCTGTCCAACGCCTCCGCCATGGAAGCGCGCACGGACGAGGAGCGGGAAGCGTCGCGCGGGGAGGACGACGACCACGTGAGCAACGGGGGGCTAAATGCAACTCTACAGTGCTAGGTGGGTGGGGATTTGCAACAATTTGAGTTATGGGGGGGAATATCAGAAAGTAGAAAGCTTATGGGGTGGGATTTGCAATTTACCCTTTAAAGTGTACAAGACACATGCGTTCATTCATAAAGCACTTGCTCATGTCTAGTATGGTCACAAATCTATCCAAGTCAAGAGCGTTTTGGGTATTAATTTCGTTGTATTTGAATTCTGAATATTTGCATTAAAAGATTCAATAATTGTAGTGTTTTTTCCCACCCTCTTGTATATGAACGATTACAGTGATGAGGACATGAGGGACCATCTGCGACGGGGCCTGCTTTGGTGCTGGTATAATCACAGCATCTGTCAAACAAGCGTGTGAGCATCCCGGCATCTCGCCCCTGCACACCTTGCTGACTGTCACGTCCTAGTTCGCGGAGCACAGTGAACACCGGCATGACCAAGCACGGACGGAATGGTCGGAGACTGAGTAGGAATTTTTTACGAGGACCAGGAGAGCGACCAACGTCAAGAACAAGATGTGATAATGTACTCCGTGACGCGCAGGGGAGGAAGCTTCCACTAGCCTCTCGGGTAGGAGCATTTTTCTTTGACGTAGTGTGCCTATTCCGGACATCTCTCAAGCCTAAGTCGTCAAGGCATGCACATGTCTAATGTTTGGAATGCATGGGTGAGTAGCATCACACAAGTGGTAGAAAAGAGCCTACTAGCCAGGCAAAATTATGCTGTTCTAGAACATTTACCTGGATATATAAAGACACTCATACATAAAGGTTCGTGACTGTTGTTAGAAAAGGACATCAAGCACTATTGGTTGAAGTGACAGTATACGTTTCTATCTTTTTTCTGACAGTGTACGTTTCTATCTTTTGTACATTTTCATGTTCTATTTTAGGCCTCCTACCCTACAAATCCTTTGCTTGCTCCCCGTGAACTCTTATATTTATCGTAGCTCCGTTTTTAAATTTGTAAAATGGAACTCAGAATTTCTGATTTATTACATTTTTGTAGGAAATATTGGAGGATTGTTAGTATTAATCCCGGCCTTGCCCTTTTTTTGTTAAGGACCAGCTGCTTGCAAGCGTGGCTGGAGCTCTCCTCCTCCTAGTGATGCGAACTTGAACGAAGGGTTGAGGAAGAACACAATGGCAATGAAACTACAGACGACAGAGTGCTTCAGGCTGTAATACATGATTTTGGCAACTTTGATTGCTTACTGGTCAAGTTTTGTACCAGTAGAATATTTAGGAAGTTAAGAATGCCAACCCGTAATTCTGCTTACTTTTGATTGAGTCAACTGAAGTTTCAGAAAAGAATTATGCAGAGCTGGAGAACTTGAGATCTCAGATCATCGTCTGATGCAGACATTGCAGAGCATGAAGCAACCGATTGATGAGTTGTGGAGCGCGAATGCGTGATGGTAGTGATCGATTACCAACGCATGTCACGGATTTGGACTGACCATCCATTGTGCCAACTATGAGCCCAACATCGTATTGGTCATGAAGGCAACAGGTAGCAGGTGAGGCAGGCACCGCTCCTCTTCTTGTCTTGTTCGATCCCCATCACCATGTACTCTTTCTTCTCAAATAAACGTCGACATGCGTGATTGAGCAGGACACTCACCTTCAAATGGTTCCGGTATATCAAAGTTACAGTTTACACAAGTAATACTTCCGTCTGCGAGCTACAGCATTTGAACAGGGAAATGTCTGCAGCACAAGTACGGTTCTGAGGACATGAGTGACCGTCTGCGACGGGGCCTGCTTTCATAGTGGTATAACCGCAGCGCTAGGACGTCGGTGGTGATCCACCGGACCGTACCGTTGGGGACAGCCTAATTGCCCGCCTTCACTGCGAAGTCTGCGATGCACGGCCGTTTCTGGTGAACGATCGTGTGAGCGTCCCGCCACCTCACCCGTGGATACCTGGTTGACTCTGTTTTGTCACGCTAGATCATGAACCACGCCGAACACAGGCGTCACCACGCCGGGGTAAGGCACAGAAGCAGGACAGAATGGTTGGAGACTGAGTGGGCGTTATTGACGAGGACCAGGAGAGCGACCAACGTCCAGAACAACACAGTGATACGGTTCGCCGTGGTGCGCAGCAGAGGAAGCTTACTCTAGCCTCTCGGGCAGGGTCACTTTTCTTTAACGTAGTGTGCCTATTCCCCATGTCTCCCAAGCCTAAGTCGTCAAGGCATGCACATTTCTAATGTTGGAATGAATGGGTGAGTAGCATCATGCAAGTGGTAGGAAGGAGGCACCACTCCGCCATGCCAAATTATGCTGTTCAAAAACATTTACCTGGATATATAAAGACACTCGTACACAAAGGTTCGTGACTGTTGGTAGAAAAGGACATCAAGCACTAATTGGTTGAAGTGACAGTGTACGTTTCTATCATATATACACTTTATGTACACTTTCATATGTTCTATTTTAGGCCTTCCATTTACAAATATCTATTGTAGCTCCGTTTTTTAATTTGTAAATGGAAACTCATAATTTCTGATCAGTTACATATTTTTAGGAAATATTGGAGGATTGTATTAATCCCAGCCTTGGCCTTATATGAAGCTATGGCCTCACCGGCATTGACTCACTTTAAAGTTCTAGCCAGACACAATGACCGATACATGTTGGCCCAAATCAGAACTGTACAGACCCACACTGATACACAAACATGACTAAAAGCAAAAGAAAAGATCAACTCCTCCCTACAACCTTTATTTCTCTCGAATGCAACTCTTGAGTAAGGTCTTCTTGGCAAGCGCTACCAATCAAGAGATAAACCGGCTCTTAAGAGTTCCTTCCAAATGCCGCATTGTCTGCATGGTTGGTGATTAGTGTGAAGGGTGGATAAACTTTATTGACCTACCACAGAAATAATATTGAGCTAGTTTGACTCACCCAAACCTTAAGCTTATAGGGAAAGGTGAAAACTTCATTTATACTTCAATGATTATAAGCAGCTTGTAGGTTGTCATTGATTGAGCTACCACAGAAACAATATTGAGCTAGTTTGACTCACCCAAACCTTAAGCTTATAGGGAAAGGTGAAAACTTCATTTATACTTCAATGATTATAAGCACCTTGTAGATTATAAGCAAATTATTAATTGTTGTCAATCATGGTCTGATACTGGTACTAAGGGCACCAGGTTTGGTGCCATGTAGTCTAAAAATGTTGTATCAACCAGTCATCAAATACAGTATATTGTTTTTTGTTGAACAATTTGTTTTCTAGAGCAGAAATGTAAATTTAACACTAAGACCATTTCCACAGAACATATACGGTCGCAGGCTTGCTACCTTCATTTTTAGAAACTTTTTACCTATATATGACACTCAGCATGCAAAAAAGACTTGATTGGTTTGTAGAAGAGATGCCAGAGACATAATATTGTGTACTGGCGCCCAGTATGATTCATATTTGGGAATTGACAGCAGTAGGATGTCAAAGAGGTCTCTCTCTCTCTCTCTCTCTCTCTCTCTCTCTCTCTCTCTCTCTCTCTCTCTCTCTCTCTCTATATATATATATATATATATATATATATATATATATATATATATATATATATATATATATATATACCCTATATAGCTCCCTGGGTGTGAAATATTATTTCACACCCCAGCCACATGCCACCCGGTCCGACCCAGCCTCAGCCTCAATCCATCCATGCGTCCATGCGTCCATGCGTTGTCGCCATTAGTAGAAGCCTCGATGGATGCAAGCATGTCAGATTCTTGTTTCCGTCCGTCGGCTGCCTAATCCTCAAATCTATAGTATAGAATTTTTATGATTGGCGTTCATGTATTTAGTTGAAATATGAACTCCCGAGTGTAAAAATATGGTCTGCTGACTCGTAATATTTGTGATCGCAATCATGTACTCAATTGTATATCACGATTATTGAAATTGCAAAATTTACTCATGATTGAAATCATTTCATATTGCGATTCAAGAAAAACATATTTACTATTCCATGAACATGATTTTACTGTTGACACTTGTAGAAGTACAAAAACACGTCCAACATTCCAAAAAAAAAAAAGAGGAACGCCCCTTTGTCAATCGTTCATGTTTTCTTATCACAAAATCTACAAATTTTGCAATTATGTTGTCCATAATTTATGACTTCACACCAGTAAAAAAATATGGTCCCACAAAAATGCCCACCTATGGTCGCAAAACATACCAGAGGCAATAAAAAAATACCACCCTATGGTCGCAATAATACCCACCTATTTCAAATTGGCTTGCAGACAAAAGATGTTCATGTATAAAATGATATTAGTTGTGACCAAAAATTGATATTAGTTTTGACCATAAAAACTGTAGACGTGTATCCGAAAATCATATAAACCAAGAGCTGTGGTTAAAAAAAACACATATTAGACTGCAGGCCAAAAATTTGTGTTCATCCATGCCACTATTTATGATCGATGCAAAAATGTTGTGTTCCTCGATGTACTAAAAGAGCAGGAATATGGCTGTTGAGAAAGAAAAATGAAATGATCAATAAAATGGTAAAGTAATTTCATGCCTGCAACTGTGGAACTAAAATTCAACTTTCATATTGATGTGGGCACCTATAGCACAAGTTGGAGAAGGGATTATGCATAACCGATATGAGTATAAAATGCTCTTACTTACAGTCATAAAACTGGTGTGTGTAATCACAATATTCAATAAAATGAAAATCAGTAGTGTAGGGGATTCAGATGTGATGGTTTGCAGGTTCTTAGTCCATGGACATACACCAAGGGGACAAATAAAATATTTGTTACACAAAAAGAAATTATTATGAGTGTAAAATTTCATCCATAGAGTGATCACTCCTTGTGCCCATGGAAAACCATTTCTAACACGACCAGCTTTCAAAGTTACATGGGTGCCTAAGGTAGAAGTTAGAGAAGGACCGATGCATCTTCGGCATGAGTATAAATTGGTACTAGTTGTGACCATAAAAATCACAATTTGTATAATAAATTCACACCCTTAAAGATTGTGACCATAAAAATTCCTAGTAAATATTTTGAACTAAATGAAATGTGATGTGCTACAATTTGCATTGTGCTAATATTTTAAACTGAATAACCAAATGGCACATCACATTTCTTTCAAATGTCAATCCACTCTTTGGTCTCTCAATCACAAAACCTACATTTTTTATGTGATCAAACAATCAAGTTTGTGATATGTCAAGATAAAGGATGAACTTAGTTTTTATGACTTCTGTAGTTTTTATGACTTCAGTTCAGATAAACCACTTAAGTAAATAGTTTATTTGAATTGTATAGAAAATACATAATACCTAACGATGCTCGTTTTAGAGTACAAAAATATGGTAATGAAATTGTAAATGCATTTCTTCTTCCAGTTGCTAGCAGTGAGTTAGTCTAATGAAATCAATAGTATACGGGTTTCATGATTGACGATTAAGTATTTCGTTAAAACTTTGACTCCCAAGTGTGAAATTGTGGTCAGCTGAATCGTAAAAATATACTTGTTGTTTGTGAATCGATAAGATTTCTATTTCGAGTGTGCACTCACAGGTTTGTTCAATAAGATTTTTTTTTGGCAAAGCCTTAAATATTTTAGTGTCAAATGAGCCTGCAAACTATTGTTGCCAGAAAAATATATTATGCTCCAACATTGCTGATAGTAAAATCCATGTGTTGCATAACACCTCATAAATATTTAAGTTACTGATTCATGTGTTCGTCTTTTACTATAAGTGTAAGATTCAATTAACTACAACAGCGCAAAAATTCTATGTTGTGGCATTGCTTCATGACACATCTTTATACAATTTTTTCCTACAAGTGTACATCTGATACAGGATATTACAATCCTGGGGCTAGGTTTTTGTGGACAGGGTATATAAATTTTATGGAATTAAACAACGCATTAATTACATGAATTAATTAGTAGCTATAATTAGCCATTGCTTATTACGCCTAAACATGCATGGTGCGCTGGTTGCTTGCATGCAATTAATTTGCTTCCACGGCCGGCAGGTGCACGCATGGATGGGTGCCTCGGTGGGTGGGCTGGGGTGTGATTTATTATATCACACCCAGGGTGTGAATTAGCGCTGTCCTATATATATATATATATATATATATATATATATATATATATATATATATATATATATATATATATATATATATATATATATATATATATATATATATATATATATATATATATATATATATATATATATATATATAGAACCTCTATATTATACCCTGGGTACTGAATAAGCTATTCAGTACCCAGGCCACCCGACTGAGCCACCCACACACATGCAATCGGGATCAACCCAGCCACAGCCGCATGCATAGGAGATTTACTTTCCAATAAGTACTCCTTAATTATAGGATTAATTTAATGCAAAAACTTTCTATACCATGGACCCAGCCATATATGCACCGGCCCCTCAAGACTGAACATTAATTTCAATACCAAAAATTCAGTCAGTAATTATGGGAACTTATTACCCGTAGCATTATTTCCTTCCCGTAATTGTTCCTCTACTTTCACCTTCTGTCTCAAACAACTCATATAAAGACTAGTTGCGACATGCACCATGCATCAGCGGTGATTTTTGTGTGGCTGGACGATGCCGGTGAATGGCAACGCGCCTCCTGTCCTTATCTTCGCCATGCCGCCCTAGAAGATGCTGGTCTGTCATGGAGGAACGCTGTCCGGTGCAACCCCAGGATCTGCCTGGTACGAGTTTTTGATTATATAATGCATCGTCATTCAAATCCTGGTTGCTTGATCATACTGGCGAATCAATTCCCTGCTGGTTCTGCATCTCGAAATCTCTGGGCGTCATGGTCCTCATGGATCCAAGATTATACCGGGCGAAGGCCAGAGCATTAGTGCAAGTTACATTTCTATTTTGTTTTTATTTCGCCTACTCTTTTGTTTTGCAATTGATTATCTCACACGTTCCCCTTTTTCCATGTTGTGCAGATGGGAGACTCCCCCTGGTTATGGTGCACTAAACAATCGAACAAGACGACACCATTGATTGAACATGGCCTGACTGCGGCACTGCCGTGAGACACTGCCAGCATGTTGAAAAGCAGCAGAGACAATCCAGCGTGGAGGAGGTTCTGGTTTTTACCTGTTTGGCAGATGCGACGCTCTCAGATTAGGGATTAAATCACCATTTTGATGGAGCAAAAGTACCTGAGGTCGATCCCATCAACAGGCCTTGATCTCTTCTACACCAAACTGCTCAATAAACACGCACTGCGGGCGAGTGGCGGGTCACCATTTCAAGAGATTTTAGTAGTTAGCTAGCATGTATATGATATTATGATGTACTCTGCCGTTTCATTTGGCAAAAAAAGTATAGCAGCGGAACCAGTCTGGTATAATCCATGGCTGATCAATGGACACCTGTTCATACTTTATGATTTCACATCACTAGTTTTATTTTGTAACAGTGCATGTTTATTTATGATGATTCCTAGACATTCTGATTTGTGCGACCAGCAAATGTTTTCATGGTTTGTCATCTCCGCAATATTAGGCTTCAAATCACCTTTTTTTATGTCTCAATACATCAACTCTTTCTAAGGTTTTTACAATGTACATATCACAGCTCCGGTTGTTATAATAAAGCATCTTCATGGTGTGGAGATCCAGAAACTTACGAGTTCAAATCATGATTTTTAAGCCAAACCGTACTAATTTTTATGATGTACAATGACCAATATTTATGCTCACAATTGATTTTTTTATGGTTCATCATCAATCAATATTATTTTACAGTTACATGAATATTACTTTTTTATGATTTCACTTGGAAATACTTCCAAAGAAAAGCAAGGACTAGTGTTCCGGACAACACTCCTCCTTGGCAGACCTCGTTTCCAAGTATTTATGTTTCTGTTTGAAGTATTTTCAAAGAAACTATGTCATAAAAATCTTTTCATGTAACAGTAAAATATTATTAGCTTTAACCATAAAATTTATATCGGGAGACTAAAAAATTCATTATCTTGCAGTCATTGTTTAACCGTAAAAAATTAGTTCTTACGGTCCAAAACATTTACGGACCGACACTAGTACTCTTTATGACTAACATAGGCAGATATTTATGCTCTCAAACAATGTTTTTTTTTTTCACTTTCCTTCTCCCACATTTATGATTTTGAATTATTATTTTTATGGTTACACGTTCTGGGATTTATGCTCACAAACGTATTTTTTATGTCTAGCATTCAAAATTTATGATTCGTAGCACTGGTATTTATGGTTGAAGAACAACGATAACCATTAAGCTCATGGATTCAAGAACCCATTAGCCTAAATGGTTTTACGGTTGAAGTTTATAGGAACATAAAAATCACCACTATAACATAAGTATTTTTACCGTCTGAGTTTATCAGCATGTAAAAATCTTTTCATGTAACCGTAAAATATTATTAGTTTCAACCATAAAATTTATCTCTGGATACTAAAACATTAATTATGTTGCGGTCATTGTTTAACTGTCAAAACCTTGATATGAGAAAGCATACAACTTATAGGTTCATGCACCTGCCCATTACAGTGTTTTAGGTTCATGCACCTGCCCATTAACTCATGACCATAGAACTTTTATGGTTGTGGGATCATCTTTTTACTGACAACGCTTGTGCCTGTGGAAACAAGCACTATTTTACGATTACATGACAAGGTTTTTATAGGGCCATCACCTTATGCTCATAAAATTGTTATGTCGAATATGATAATTTTTACTCTCAAGTCTCGTGACCATAAAACTAATAGAATGTAGTGGGGCTAGAAACTCTCAAGTGTTGTTTTCTCACAGTAGTGAACATTACACCGAAATCACTGGTTTCTATGAACAACCATACCAGTCTTTCTCACTCAAACATTTTAATACTCTTGAACGATGTTTCAATTATTCACATTTGAAAAATTTATGATCTCAAATTACAAGGTTTTATGCCGACAACTAAACACTTTAATTACTTACACACCCCAGGCTTAGCCTTATGATTTCACTTTTGATCATAAACAAAAAATGATTAAGTCGTTGAGGCTTACAAGACAACATGCATGATGACTCCCTGGCTACAGAACTACAAAATGTGTCACCTTGGAGGAAATGAAATTATGTGGTTATGTTCCTTGATTTTGTGTCCTAATTAAACTCTGGAAGGACGATGCATTTATAAGTAATATATGAGAGACTACGTCAGTCAATCTTGAGATACATGATGACGTAGACATCAAACAGCACAACACTTTATGGCCTAGATGTTCGGAGATCTTGAAGAACGTTTGAACTACATATGGTCCATGAAATTTACTTTTTACAAAACCACTAGTATTTATGATCTAAACAGTTGTTGTTTAGACTCACGATCATAAAAAAATGGTTTGAAAATAGGCGAAACACAATTAATATGCGGGAATAGGGGATGTGTATGTGCATGGAAACATATCATAAATAGTTGCTTTTAAAAAGTAATAATTGTTGTCTCGATAGTAAAAAGATTCTTTTTGCGGAAGATTTTTTTTATGAAATATTAAGAACAAGTCAAATACTTGAAAATAAGAACAGGTCAAATACTCGAAAATAAAATCTTGAAGATTTTTTATGCTCCTAGTGAATTGCTCCGTTTTACTTTTAAGTATCACTTGGCACTATCATATCATTTTAAATTAAAAGTGTTTATAATCATGATGAATATAATTTATAACCTTGGTTACGAAGTACATAGTGGTAAAGGAAAGAAAGAAACGCTATACGTAACAGCATCATAGAGCATCTGCATAAAAATGTATTTTACGATTACTTGAAACCTTTTTTTTTTTGGTTGTCGAAAGGACATTTCTACAAAGGATCGTGACCATAAAAAATAATTTTTTACGGTTGCAAGAAATTTTTTTATGCACACGTAGTTTTCTATCACAGATTCGACATTAAAAATAATAACATTTTACGGTTACAGGAAAAGGTTTTGATTTTATGATCATGGAATTTGGTTTTTATATGTGAAAGTTTCTGCAACATGCATTCTCGGAGCTCCAAGAACCTCAACTTGTAAAATGCTTGTATTCAGATCTTAAAATCCTCGTAGTGATCAGGTCTTGTTTTGTTCACACAAAAATTAGTAGTCTAATGGTAAAATCGGGCTGCAAATCTGATTAGCAAGTGAATTTGCACAGCGTAAAAACAAAAATGAAGCACAAACGTGTTCAGCGCTGGATGAAATAGCAATAAATGTAATTAATATCAGGTTGTCATTTCCTTATGGCGGTGGGAGGGAGATTAGGAAGGCTGATGTCAGCTGATTGGTGCATGCGGCTGATTAATTTAGTGGGCATGCAGGGGCTGGTGTGGTCTGGTGCGCAGGGTTGGACCTGGGTACTGAATAACTATTTGGTACCCAGGGTACCAAATAGCGCAGGGTTATATATATATATATATATATATATATATATATATATATATATATATATATATATATATATATATATATATATATATATATATATATATATATATATATATATATATATATATATATATATATATATATATATATAAAGGGTAGCACAAAGGTAGGTTCATTCTAGTGGCCGTAACCATAATTGCAGGCAGTAAATAGTACCTAAAATTTTAGGATATTGTCATTGTTTTGTTTACCACCAAACAAAGCCATGAATCGGACATAGAGTCCTGGGAGGATAATCAACTACTACTACACCAAAGGGTAGAAAAAATCAAGAAGCTGCTAGCTGAGCCTTGCTTCACCTGCACAATGGGACAGATGTACTAGCAGTCAGTCGTCCTTCGCAAAAAAAACAAAACAAAACAAAACAAAAACAAAACAAAACAAAACAAAACAAAAACAAAAAAAAACTAGCAGTCAGTCGCCACATGGTGTCGCTTAATAATATGCCACTATCAGCTGGCTCTAGCAGCTCTAAGCATCGAGTCATTGTCATCTTTGTGCACCTTTGTTGCTTATCTAAGTGCTCTCAGTTCGCAGGATCGAGTCGGTATAGCGCTGATGAACAGACGCAACAATACAACATATAAAAAGCACAAATTAAGTCTTTAAATGATTACATTAGTCCAATTAAAACATCAGAGTCGCACAGCGGAAAATAAACGGTACAAGTACAAGTCCAGACTAGTAGAAATACAGACGCACGCGCTCACGATACAATAAGAACCCCCATCCAAAGCCATGAAGATGCGGACTCAGGAGGAGATCACTCCTCAGTCTCCCAGTGGGCGGTCCAACCAAAGGGAAGCTGGTCATCCCACTGTCCACCTCCACCCACAGAGTCGGGGATAAAGGTGTTACCTGCAAGAGAACATAAAGAGCCAAACCCTGAGTAACTAATACTCAGCAAGTCTTACCCGTCAACGTGGCTATCTACAGCCGACTCCTAAATATGCAAAGGCTACAAGGGGGTGGCTGACTCAATAGCATAACTCGCACTAATTACTTGATCCTTAATTTCAAGTTTTATTTTCAAGTTAAGTACTTATCCAGAACAACAGTGTGCATATCTCTAAAACAGGTGTAAAGTAACAATACATCAACAGTGACAGTATATATATAGCAAGGTAAATAACAGTAATATAAATAGACTAGCATTATCATATCATCAATCATATCACACTACGATGTGACGCAGTGAGCAAGATTGCTCTTGACCGAGAGCGGCGGCATCGATGTACATCCTGCAGGAGAAAACCTGACCATACGCCACACACGCGTAAAGTCGCATATGGCAACTATTCGCAAAGATCCCCCTAGAGCTGGCTGGGTCTCACACCTCCCGAGAAAGGCCTTCCCGCACGGTCCCCGTCCCAGACGTACGCCCAGATTGGGAAGCACCCCTTCTCTCCCGAATACCATGATAGAAAGTGCAAGTATCCGCAAGACACCAGGGCAACCTAAGCTACTAAGTTTACTAGGCCCATAAAAACACTAGCATATGATCAGTACGTTCGAACTTGCTCAACAGGGCCAACAACGGACGGTCCTTAATCGACACAGACGGGGCTACCACCGTGAAGGCCCAGCCTTCTCGCACCATCCTACACAAATAATTCCCCGTCCGGTCTCAACAAATCCTAAATCCAGCTAGTACAATCCAGGGTGAACCTATCTCGCGAGTGGGACCTACCACTCGACTTCTACCGTCCGCTAGCCACTAAGCCTAGCAAGTACTAACGTAACCTAGACCACATCTACAAAATTAGGACACAAGGTGGGATATGGAAGGGTAATCCTAATGCAGTTCTAAGGTTTCACATCAACTCCTAATAAACCTAATGCACAATCATTTACTAACACAAATCAAGTGCGAAAATAAAAATCCTAAATAGGAAGGCATGCACCGTGGCTTGCCTGGCTCAGGAGCTACGCTAGCTGGGTCAGCGGGGTCAGTGTCCTGCTGCGGCTCCTCCTCCTGCACCTCCTGGGCCTGCTCCTCCGGCAGCTGGAAGTCCAGTGGCTCCGGAGTCGTCTCTGTCACTACACGTTATGACAAAGAAGTAATGCAAAGTTAGATGCAAGAATATGATGCAATTAAGGATTTAATTACTTGATAGGACAGTCATTTACACTGTAAGTGCAAATGATTAACTTTGTTAATTAATTTCGTCTGAAGTATTTCCTTCATTGATTATTAATTAAGTTAACTATTTAATCAACTTGAGTGGATTAAATGAATAATGTGATTTCGAAAATTAGTTCATGTCCAGTGGCATTTTTCTGGTGAAACCCACCACTGGAAGTAAGGTACTGTGAAGTTTGGTGATTTGTTTCCTTACAAATTAATTATGATAATTTAAACAATGCAGAGCACGATTTAAATCATAAATAATTAATTAAACAGCATATGACAGTAGAAAAATGTTCTGTGAGTATGTTAAGAGTAGCTTAACAGGCATGCAAGATTTCAGAATTTATGGAGCAACAGATAATTTATAAGGAATTAATCAAGATCTGCACAAAAGCATTTTTACAGAAAACAGCAAAAGTAACTTGTGTGATTTGACATTTTTCCTGTACAGAGCAGAGCACCATAAGTCTAGCAAAATTGGTTTCACATTTTTCCTGTACAGAGCAGAGCACCATAAGTCAAGCGGATCCAGGTGAAAATGGGATGATACCCTTCGAGAGGTTGCAGGCGAAGTAATTGAAAGACAATTTTCATTGCCATGTGTTGTAGTGTTGCTGTTGTACTAATTTCTGTGATATCACTGTTGTGAATAATGCAATTGTACATGAGATCCGTATGCTGGGATTTGCATGGTTAATAATACACAGACATGCTTGTTAGGATTCAACTCTGTAAATTTTCGTCACCAAGGATTGAATTCGTCACCAAGGATCTGAGTTCTGGCTGGCCCTCGGTTGCTCTGTGACGAACAGAGAACGTCACAGATTTCTCACCATCCATGACGAAATTTAGGAATCGTCAGCCGGTTTGATCTATGACGCGAGATACATGATAGTAACCTATTTCGTCACAGATGCCGTTTTGTGACGGTTTTCAAGCAATCTATGACAAAATACAAACGTCATGTATCTCCAGATTTGTTGTAGTGGGTGGCGGCATAACACTTGCCATTAGGTGCCTGACAGCCATCCGATTAAATCCTTTCGGCCTAGATTGGTTCTGTTGACTGGTCGCCCATTGTCTTCATAATGCTTGGCGGCTGCATAAACAAGATCGCCCTTGTGATTGCCGACCGGACTGCACACCTTGAATCCTTGATTCAGATGCATATGAAGTTGTGCTCAAATATTTAGCAGATTCTGAAGGCCACACAAACCAAGCAACTTGAATCAGTCATTTGAAAGGTCTTGTAAGAATAATGGATCAAGCATGGGAAATCAAGCTCGGTGTGCGATTCACTATTGTTTTGAGAAATGCAGAAACTAATACACAACAAACTAAGTTCTTTCACCTTCTTCATGATCAGAGTAATCAGGGATCATGCATCATATCATGCTACATACAAAAAAGAGATAATCATTGGAGAGTTTGCACTATACCACATCAGATAATTAGCGACCCTAGTGAGTCGGTAAAGATAGATAAATAGTGACGAACTATAAGTCGGTAAAAGTTTACTATGTACAATAAGTCGGTGATATTTACTGACTGACTATGCGCCAGTAAAAATCTCAGCAAATAGCGACGAAGGAAAGGTCGGTAAGTGTTGCCCGTGGCATCGGACAGTAAGTCGGGAAAAGTTGATGTCCAAGGTGGGCCGCAATATTATTCCGCGCCGCTCAAGGCCCACTCCAAAATCCCTACTCCAACCCGGTCGCACACCCGTGTCCAACCTAGCCGCCGCCGCGCACAGGCTGTTGTCGAATGTATCACTAAAGTTTACAATCTGTTACAATATACAACAACCTACAACAACAATCCCTCCATGATTCTCTCGAGTACATTGGTTGGTTTACAACTAGATATCCTGTCATGGGACCAACGCAGCAGTCAGCCACCATTTTACCACATAATAATGCCACTATCCGATTCTTGCAGCCTAGTGATCATTGTCTTTGCGGATTCTTTCTTGTCAATTTGTAACATAAAAAAATGAGGTTAATAATTGGAGTAATTTTTTTCTTGAGGATTCGCAAAACTATTGGCTAGTAGTTTGACCTGATGGTGTAGATATGATATCAGAAGTCCAAATATTTCATCAGACTGTGGCTAATATCGGGAAAAATAGGAGTGGTAAATTAGTATTTAGTATTTTTTCACAAATTAAAATAATTAATCTGACTAATCAGTAATATTAATATGATTTCTCTGCCACAATAGTACCATGCAGTTAACATGTCTTACACCTACCATTATTTTATAATTGGTGAATTGCTACCGCCTCCTGTATGTGTCTCTATAAATATCACGAGTATTTTTTTTTTATCTAGGTTGAGCAATATGTCATTCAGTCTGCATACAGGAATACATTAGAGAAGTGATCTTTGGTGAGATATATGCCATCGGTATTGTCTACACAATTTACAATGGAGATGAAAGACATTAGGAACACAAATTCAATTGCAAATGCATATGATGGGCCGTTGTCACACAAACACAGCTCACAAGGGGGGGGTGGCGGGGGGGCGCTGTTTTGTTTGTTTGTTTGTCGCAAGAACCCCCAAATTGGTGGCCATGGCTTTGAAAAGTATTACGAGATTCTGACTAACAAAATGTAAAGGAACATTCAGAGCTGAGCAGTTGTCCAGAACAAAGGGAAACGAACTGATACCATATGGTTTTCCAGCCAGCTTGCCAGACATTCTTCTTTCCATCCTTTTCAGCCAGTGTGCCAAACAGGCATTTGCTCATCTTGACACAAAAGTAAAGGTCAGCTAATATTGTTGTTATAGAAACAAAAGTATGGAGAATCAATAGATGATATTCAAAATGTCATCGCCAGACCAGACTTCTTATTATGACACGTATATATAAGCTGCCCTCACTCTCATATCAAATATATATATATAGTCCCATTAATCTTATATACAAAGTTTTTCTTTTACTGTTGGTGAGAAGAACCAAAATGAATTGTTATCATGGATAACATATTAATGTGATTAACTGTCCGGAAAACATCATCATGGGGAGAGGGATTTAGTACATATCTCTTTTGCTGATGTTGTTACACATTAAACATTGGCACTTCTTGGCAATGCAAGAGTATACTACAAGAGTATACTATAAAAACCCACATTGCGCCATGCAAGCAATTTAAATCCCAACAGAGATTACTGCAATCATGTATTTATTATGTATTACTACAAATTAACATACATTATCGCAGTCCCCGATCCATTCTTTACATGCATTCGTTTTGCGGTAATTATCATGTTGATTTCATGAGATAATACATACTTGTAGTAGTTTTGATCTTCCAAGGACGGCTTTTTCCAGTCCAACTAATAGGCGTGTATTATTTTTGTGACTACATCATGTCCTCCACAAGCAAGTAATTAATAATCATCCACTGGACTGCTGTTCCAAGTAGACTTTTGAGAGCTCGAATATCGTCATAAGAGCAACTCCAGCAGGGCATGTAAAACCAAGCCCCTACATGGCCATGTAGGGGCCGGCCCCTACATTCAAGCCCCTAGATTTTGCTTCCAACTCCAGCAACACCCCCTACAATCAAGCCCCTACATTTTTGGGTCCCACTAGTCAGCCTCTTTTCTTTTCTCCTCTTCCTCTTCTCTGCCCCACACAGACGACAGACGACACAGAGGAGGGGCTTCGGCGCGGCGCGGCGCCCCGGGCACGAAGGGGGCGGAGCAGCACCTCGACGCGGCGCGCAGCTCCGCAGCCCAGCAAGCTCGCCCCGTGCGCCGTGGGCGCGGAGGCAGGAGGCGCGGAGGCAGGAGGCAGGAGGCGCGGAGGCGCTGGGCTAGCTCGCCGGCACGGCGCCCGGGCGAGGCTCCACGACCTCTTCCCCTAGGCGCGGCGCAGGGCCTCCCCGACGGCGGCTCCCCGGCGCGTCGCCCCAGCCCCGACGGCGGCGAAAGGGCGCATCAGAGAGAGGATGGAGGCATGAATTGATGGTTGGTGGGGACGAATCGACAGCGGGCGCGACGAATCGACGACGAGCTCGACAAATCGACGGCGGGCTTCCATGGCTGTCGTGGCCGCGGAAGAAGGCCACCTCGGCGTCGAGCATGCGCAGAGGCATGGCCGGGCAGGGCGAATCGACGGCGGGCCTGCCGGCGCGATGGAGGGGCGGGTCGAGGCGCGCGGGGGAGAAGGAGGCGGCGGCATCGCGCGGGAGAGGGAGAGACGCGCGCGGGGCATGTAGCGACCCAACAGCGGGTCGCCACATCTGGCGACTCAGGAGGAAATTGTAGCGACCCAATAGGTGTAGGGACTCATCTAGGGGCCCTGCTAGAGTTGATTTTTTGGCCTCAAGCCCCTAGATCCCATGTAGGGGCTCATCTAGGGGCCCTGCTGGAGATGTTCTAAGTGAGTATTTGTATTGACTATTACGTTCGTCACCAAAGAGGATGGCATACGTGGGGAACAAAAAATCATAACATATCATCAGTGACTTGAGTATTTGTGGCGAGTAGTGGTCATTGAAAAGATCACCACCGAAACTTTTTTGGCTTAAAAACTCACTTTATCCTTGGCAGATTTTGTTTTCACCACTAAAACAATGATCCTGTGTAGCTGCAGCAAGTAATGGCACACCAACCTAGCTGCTAGTGTGGTCCTGCACAAACAAATGCAGCAACATCTCATATATATTATTGTGGATCAAGTCAAAATTCTGAAACTCTAGATAGGATGCGCCGCTGACGACTTCATCTAGGCAGTCACACATATAGCTACATGATGATTCGACAAACAATGTTATTTCTTATCTATGCTGACTGAGCAGAATTACCAAATTATATTAGGGATGAGAGGGACTGGGATAGTTGTTCAGACATGGTCTCCTCACTTTTCCAAGGTTCAGAAATGGTTATTCAGACCACGCCCTGGTGTGCAGCAGCAGAGGCGGACATTGCCGCGATTCCATAAGCGATCACCCTAGCTGCCTGGATTGAGTTTGCTATCTTATCGTCAGTCATCGTCAAAAGGCTCGGTGGCTGCTTGGCGGAGGCCTTGGCTTGGTGGATGGCGAGAGGACAAGAGCCAAACGTGTCGCTGGTGACCGCATCGTGGCTTTTGTCCGTACGTGCGGGCTTGCTTAGAGGTCGCTGGCGGATTCCATCTCGGCCCCTGACTCCTTCCCTCTCGCCATGCTCATTGTTGTCACTTGTCAGGCGTTGCCGGTCCCCTGAAAGCAAATGTGCCATGGCGCTCCGAACCGATGGATTTTTTTTTCCAAGTTCGCGCTTGGCACGCTTTTCATTAAGACGTCGAGAGCCGATGGATTGAGAGCACACGGCTTAGTTAGGCATGATTCTATCATTATGAGTCTACCACCATATTATAGGAAAACATATTGCCATGTCACCATTCTTTTCTCCACTGTTGTACCTACAAAGTTCAACTCCGAGGATCCAAACTGCACATTGTGGACAGGAATTCCAAGATATTTCATTGGCAGTTTGCCCACATTGCAATTGAACATATTGGCTACTCTATGTTGTTCTTCAGAATCTACTCCCAAGACTGTGACTTCACTTTTCTGATAGTTAATTGGGGTGACACCGACAATGAAGAGGACGTCGATGCCCGCCGTGCAGCATGCGATGTGCAGAATCGGTGACGCCCACGGCATAATCGTCAAGGTATGACAGGTAAACGTGGTTATGGTAACAATGATCGTTTTGCTAATGTTTGCACACAAAAATTATTGATACCAGATCATGTTAGGGGTGTGCCAGGTCCCCACTTTTCATCAGCGTGCATAATATTGTTCATATCGCCCATGCAAAAGGTATCAGGACCACGGTTAGCAAAACGAAGGCATTAATGTCTGCCACTTGATCTTGACTTCATATTCATTTTGAGCCCTTCTCAAGCATTTCTTGAGCACTCTATGTGTTTCACTTTTATCATGCAAAAAATATACCCAAGGGAAACGAGAATAATCATCAACGATGACTAAACCATATTTGTTACCGGCTAATTTTCAGTCCTGACTTGTTTTCGAAACAGTAAAGGATGAACTTTGAATCACCATCAAGTGCCAAGAAAATCACTCTGTCATCAGCATACCGAAGATGTGTTATTCCTCCTTCAATCAGTTGTGGAACCAGACCTTTGATCATCTTTTCTTCTATTGCTTTATTGAGCATAGCATCTAAGGCATCTGCAATGAAGATGCGATAAGGGGTCACCCTGTTTGACGCCCGACGTGGATCCAGGCGTCTGCATGTGACCTCCTCGTTCAAGAGGTCTCATCATCTGTTTTGGACAAGCATTTGGCGCCACGCTCGTCCATCTCACGTCACAGCTGGGTTGAAACACGTTTGCATGCCACGTACGGCGCCGTGCCCGCGCATGGCGAGCAACACCACGGGCGACTATTGCTGCACGAAGGACGGCGCACGGTGGCGCCCGCGGAGACCTTAACGTCGCGGCCGCAGCAGGATGCCACGGGGTGGCGCGCCGTGGAGAAAAGCGGTGGCGCAGAGGTGCCGTGGCATCAAGACGCCAGCAGAGCACTGGTAGCGGCAGCTGACGACGCAGCGCATCTAGACACGCTCACACGCTGGATCGGGCGCAAAAGAACGTGTCCTACCACCGGCCACCAACTTACGGCATGTTGGATGGCCTGCGTCAAGGGGGAGCAAAGCAAGGGCGCCCAGGGAAGCTGTTGATGGCATGGCTGATCGGAGAGACGTTCCAAAGAAACCAGTTGCAGAGACGACAGGGCGTCGCCATGTCCTCTGAAGCAATTGTGCAACGGCGCACTGAACCCAGCAATGGGTTGGTGAGCACACGACGTCAACAAATTAATCCTTTCCAAAAAACTGTCCACAAATCAATTCTTTGCGGTGGCTGAAATGGTCCAAATTCGTGACATAATTATGGAATTCGTTGCCAAATGTACTAACATAGTTCCCTACAGTATCTCAAGGTTTTCTCGAGTTATCCAGTGATGCTCAAAACTGTAACTCGCGAGACATTGTTTGCTAAGGTTTTCTTTTGCTTCCATACGAAGCTACAAAGTCTAATTTGACATGAAGTTATTCCTAGACAACCATTGGTTCATTTTGATTGGACAACATTTAAGCTGAATTTGTCGGTGTTGATAGTGGCAACATTGTATCTCTGGAATATGGTCGTTCGATTTATATGTCATCATTATTACAATGACAGTTGTGATGACTATTTTTCAAGATTTGAACTTTTGGGGTTGCTGAAAGCAATATATGTAAGGATAACTTTCAGCTCTAACTTATATGCATTTGTGAGCAGGAATATCAACGGAAGGAGTATTTCAACTGATATGGTGTTTCAATACCAAAGTGCATGGCATTTTGTGGGGAACAAAAAATTGTCAAGATACTATTAGTGATTTCAGTACCTATCGAAATAAATTGAAATCAAAAAGATCACCAGGGAAGCTACTTAGTGACAAAAAGCTGCTTGTATCCGTGACAAATTTTTGCACCACTAAAACAGTGATCCATTGTAGCTGCAACAACTAATGGCACAGCTACCTACTAGTATGGTCCCGACTCCCAACAGTATTTCCTTCACTACAACGCGGCAACATCTCCCTATATATTATTGTGGAGCAAGTGTGTGATGTTTAGATGGGATGCACTACTTCATCTAGTCACTTACTCATATAGCTACACGGTAACTAGCCTTACAAAATTATAGTAGGGATGGGCGGGACTGGGATAGTTGTTCATACATGCCTTCGTAATCAGACCACACTCTTGGCGGCTGACAGAGGTATTATTAGATCACCCTGCAGAGCTGGTTGCATAACACTTGCCATTAGGTGCCCGACAGAGGTATTATTAGATCCTTGCAGCCTAGATCGGTTCCATAGATCGGTCATCCATCATTTTCATAACGCTTGGCGGCTGCAAGGCAGCAATTCCCCTTGTGACTTCCTTTCAAAAACCCTTGTGACTGCCGACTGGACTGCGCGTCTTGATTCAGCTACCCTATGAACTTGTGCTCAAATGTTTAGCAGATTTTAAAGAGCACACAAAATGCGCAACTTGAATTAGTCATTTGAAAGGTCTAGTAAGAAAATTAGGAGGAAGGAGGCCATGAAACATCAGTCTACTATATTGATGGAAAGAAAAAGGGTAACAAGTGCAACCGATGAGAAAATTCCTTCTTTCCGCTCAAAGCTTGTAAACTACTTGTAACTTTACTATGATTCAATGATAAAATTAAGGTGGGGATTTCCATCTGGCACTATCTGGCGCCTGCAGAATAGTAACCATCACCTCTTGCATCATTTCTCGTCAACTTTGTAACATCACAAATTTAAGGGTATAAATTAAGATGATCGCTTAACATTCTTGATGTTATGTTGAGGCAAAATTTAAGGATCCTTGCTGAATTTACAGATATCTTTTGGATATTATGGAATACTAACTGACACTTTGTAATTTTGTAAACGAAATATGTGTACTGATGAACTGCAAATTTAACTGACTTAAGAAAAGAAAAACAGCTGTGACTCCAACATTTGTTCATAGCCTGGTATATCGACAAATTAAATTAGTTCATACATAGAGAACACACTTATCTGCATTCATGGAAGAAGTAACAGGAAAAAATCTTATGAAAATTAATTAGATGTGTAGGTGAGAAGGTATGACATTGTAGGCATCTCTTTCCCAGTAGTACTACGTACTTACCATGTCTCACGCCTATCATGCACAGCTATATATTTATAGTTGGTGAATTGTTGCCGCCTCCTCTTCTGCATCTCTCTATATATATCGCAAGGAGTATCTTTTACCTAGGTTGAGCAATAGGAATAAAATAGAAAGGTTATTTTTGGTGACACTTATATTTTTTGTTTTGGTGATTAGATACTTATATCTTGTTGACATCTAATCCTTACATTTGGCCACATCACTCAAAGAAAGCACATCAGTGATCGGCATGAACTACACGATGTACAATGGGGATGAGAGACATTAGGAAGGCATATTTCAGTTGCACTGAATTTATTCGGCCCCGGTAACACAAACACAGTTCACAATTGGGTTGGGCCGATTTAATTCTTTCAATTGCTCTCGCGAAAACCCCAGAATTGACGGTCATGGCTCTGAAAAAAATAGTACCAGATGCTAATTGGAAAACTGTAGAGAAACATACAGAGCCAAAATAGTTGTCCAGTGCATTTGTCATGGTTTTTCAGCCGGCAAATTCAGCAGTCTGCAGTCATCATTTTTTTCAATCCTTTTGCAAGCCGTAAAAAAAAAAAAAGTAACATGTCTATCTCTACACAAGTTTTTGCTCGTGTTGACACAAATGTAAAGGTCAGCTACTATTATTGCTGTACAAACAAAAGTATCGAGATGCAGAGCTGTTGTGAAGACAGATCAGCGTGCATGATCAATAACATTGGCGGCCTTATGCAGGCAGGGACACGACCTGGCCATTGGCAATCCTCGATCGCCCACGTGTTGTAGAGTACCGCCTGGCGCCGGAACTGCGGTTCCCGGGCGGCCACTAAGTACGACGACGGCGGGGCGGCGCTTTGTTGGATCCTCGCCGGCCGGCGCGCTCCCATCTCTCCACTTGACAGTTGACACATCTTCGTGGCGATGGCATGCAGCGACGCCCACCACACGTCGCCGCGCGCCTGTTAGTCGAACGACGGCAAGGAAGGAGCCCGAGTAGCTGGCCTGGCTGGGGCACGCGCTCCATCGCCCGTGGCCACGAGCGAGGCGCCCGGGTGATCCGGCACGGCGCGCGTTCCCGCCGAAGTTGGTGTGCGCTTCAGCGCGACATGTAGCGGGCTTACGCGGTGGCTCGAGAACCCACAAATACGTGTCCTGCAGAACGACAGCATCGCAGGACCCGGCCTCGCCGTGCCGCCGCGGTCCTTTGGCGCGACTACCGCTCCGTCTGTTATTGCCGGTCAGGTCGTCGTGCAGTCGTCCAAGATGCGCTACCGCAACGTGCCGTTCGTATGTCGCCAGAGCGGCAGGACTGGCTGTGGCGCGCGTTCCTGCTCCGCGGCTCGACGCGGGACGACGAGGCGGCCGGCCAACGTGTCCGCCGCGATCCAGCGCGACGCTAACCAAGGCGCACGGTGCCGCCGACGTTGATGTGCCTCAGCGCGGGCGTACGAGTACGTGGACGCATTTCACGCGATGGGACGGGGCCGAGGAAGGATGTCCCCGTGGCACTTTCAGGCTCAAGACGTGCGACCTCAGCACCAGCAGTACGGGACGCGATCCGGTTTGACGCCGAGTGCGGTGCCCGCACAGCCTCAGGGTCAGGGTGTGCGACAGCAGAGTCAACGACCGCTTGCTCCACCATCAGCGGCGACGACGACAGACTGCGGCTCATTTGAAACATCAGAATTCCAGTGACGGAGGCTTTCGCGACGTCAAATAACGCTCGACAGCATTGCATTCAGGTTTGGCGTTTCCTATGTCTAGTGGGGGAGGCGAAGGGCCGAGCATGCGTTGCTCGCTCTCTTGACAAGTTGACAGACACAATTGCACGCCTCGGTCGTCCCGGCAATCCTCGCCCACGTAGACTACCGCCTGGCGCATTACACTGAAGCCTGAAGTAAGAGCACAAATAAAACTGTATTACACTGAATTGTTGTTCATAGTTACACTGAATTGAACTTGTCTTGGGAAAACAATCATCTCAGTGAAGTACTTCACTCCCATCTCAGTTTGTTTTGAGCACTACTTTTCGGATCAGTAGTTTTCACTTGTGCTCTGATCAAGATAGAGAGAAATAGGCACTAATTCATCTAGTACATGTTCTCATTGGTACATAAAACTATATATTCTTGCTTTGTTATCAGATCTTGTAGACTTCAGAATGAATTATACCGGTTGGTCCAGTACCTGACGTTATTATCTCATATTGTAGGTACTACTAAAATGGAAGATCCAGGATAGTGAAAACCATGATTGACTAATTAACCCATGCCTTATTGTTTATCCGTTAGCATGATATGTTCTAATTCAAACGTCATGATCCTTCGGAACCAATTGAGCACGACCATAATGAGTCGAAACATAAAGTGCAGAGCAATGAGCATGATCAGACCAGAGGCACAACAGTACATGATTAGCTGAGAGCAATGGCATATAAAAAATTCAGGTCATATTCATGTAAACCTCATCCAAAATACCGGTTCCTTCGAAATTACTCTCTGAGTTTTAATAATGGCTTTAAGTAAATTAAGAATGTTGTCTTAACATCATCAATTAAAAACGAAAGGAGTATATACAAGAAAAAAGGTACAATGCTACTCTTATGTAAACAAATTGTGACTCCGATATAAATCTTTTGTAACTGATATTAAAGTTTTTAATTTCTTAAATTTGAAACGTTTAACCACAATAGTAAATCTTCATAGATCCAATATCCAATGAGGAGAAAGAAGATAGAAAAAGGAAAAAGACATTATTATTGTTTTTGCTTTTCTACTAGTACAATCTATATTTTCCATCACACAGATGATGGAGCGAATGAACCCATGCATATAGATCCTTGGATCTTGAGTGCATGCTGGCACGCCAAGAAATGCACACTGTAATACTAATAACAATAAAAAAGGGGGGCACTGAAGCGCTACACGTCCTCTCAGTTTAGTTTCTTGACCCCTCCCCCAGCAAGCTTGGCTACCCCGGGGCGGTGCCTCCTGCGTCCTCCAACGCCTCCTCGAGGGCCCGAATGAGGTGCTGCAGCTTCTTCCTCATCTGCCTCGTCATCGGTGATCTCATACGTGACGTAGCCTTGTGTCGCGAGCTGGCGCCTGGCTATCTCCTGTGCGGCGGCTATGTTGTCCTGGTAATTACTCAGAAAGACGTCGGACACCGTGGCCAGAGTTCTCAGATCCTTGTATTTCTCTTTGTCCTCCTTCTCTAGTTGGGCGAGGCCCTGGAATTCAGGTAACCGCTGGCACTGGTAGCTGAGTAGCAGCTGCACGTCCTCCCACCGCACCATCTTGGTCTTCTTCTTCTTTTTCTTCTTTTTTTCCTTCTCCTTCTCCTTATCCTCCTTTTTATTGTTGTCCTCTTCGTTGTCCGCACCAGGAAACTTGAACTCGTCAGGGATGGGGCTTCGGATGACAAGTTCTTCCAGATCAGCCCGTGCCTTCTGCAATTCCTCCGTCGAACACGTCTTCATCGAGGTTCCTGCCATCGGCTCGTCGACCGGTCTCTCGCTCTTGCCTTCTAACTTTGTCGATTATCCTCTCTTCGCTGCACGTAATCTGCACAAAGGATTGGTTTCAGCGGAATCTCTGGCCCCCTCCCAGTACGTATTTATAGATCCTATAATACTCCGAATCGAGTTTGTTCCCATGGAAAGATTGACTTGACGGAACCGACTCGCATGCGACGCAATGCAAGAATTCCGCCTCGGAACAGTACACGCGGTTGCCACGATTGCGTGCTAATAAGGATATCTGAATAAACAAATGGAAGGACAAAGGCAGTACACACGCACACGTACCAGGATTACAGCTTCCCCACCCGCCGCCGGTGCCAACTGATGACCTAGCCACGAGTCCACGACCAGCGCCGCCGAGCAGGTCGGCGCCATATTTATCTGCACTAGACGGGCCCAGGTGCCCGGCCGAGCAAACGTGGACCGTACAGACAGAATGGCCCATCGGCCCAGCAAGAACTTATCGCAGGTGTTCAGAGCGGCAGAGCCCATCGGCCTCGTCTATTGCATAGCTGCATTTTTTTAAGATAAAGAAAGCTTTTATTTTAAAGTGAAATAATATTTTGGCCTCTGTACAACAAAAGTACATCTAACCTTTACATGATCACACCGACGTGAGTCGATACAAATCAGCCTTAAACACTACAAAATCAAAAAATATATATCATCTAGCTCAGCACCTCCAAAATGCTATGGTGTCAATCAATCACTATTGTTATGGGCCATATTCTCATCGCCGCTTAAACAACACTTCATCACTTACATCCGAACTCTAGTTACAGGGTCATGCAGAGGTTATACGCCTTTCCGCGCACACATGCGACCCTTTCGCTGCACATCATGAACAAGAACGAACGTCAAATTGTGCGGACACCTTCCCGCGAACCACACGATGCTTTCGTTGCACCCTCTTTCAACGTTGAAACATCCTTGCTCAAGAATAAACCTTCTAAGTGCGGTACCATTACTAGAAGCAGGTCCATGAAATTTTCAAACAGATACACCTATGGTTTTGATGGCCTCTCCCGAACAAGCGAAGATTTGGCCACCACAGGCCAATGCTGCTGCAAACTTCATAAACCGCTATCTTCATACCATTGCATAAACCGCTATCTTCATACCATTGCATTGTTAACCACCGAAATGATATCAGGTACTAAACATAAATGAATGATTGGTCTGATCCATTACCCAACTGCAGACCGGCGAGAGATCATCATAAGTCATAACACTAACGCTGATTTTGAGACCAGAGAAATTAAACGACCATCCCTCTTCTCCATGAGTAAGCAACATCACCTCTGATGAAATTGATCCACCATATGCAAGGAACTGCAAATCCCTGTGATCTCCAATGGTGCCATCACAATGACATAATCATCAAGTCTGAGGATCTCCATCAAGAAAAGCAACATGCACTCACGTTGAATCAAGACACCAGGGGCAAATCCCCCGCGTGACGTCCAAGGGCCACCTGAAAGTGCATCTAGACCTCTAATCATGTGTTTTGTGTTATTGACGTCAAAACAATCAAAAAGACTAATGTTTGCAATGAGAAAATGTTCAGCTAGGTCTCACAATGGAGAATCAAAATGATTTCAAAGTTACAATCCCTTCATGTGTTGACAAGAATGGCATCAAGTGCTCAATGGACGAAGATTTCACTCTTTTATATTTTCATTGAGTCTAGAAATGCCGTACTATCAGGAGGGATGATAATCATGTGTCTTATGATGTCACAAGAATTTTTTAATGAACCAAAACTAACTAAATTCGAGCTTGAGATAATAACCAAAATTCCAGTTACAGACTGCTCCCACCGGACTATATCTGGCACCCTGCCGGAGTGTCCGGCCCTGTTAAACCCAGTTACAGTTAGCTCCCACCGGACTATCAGACACAGTGTCGGAATGTCCGGTAGACCCTAACTTTGCAGCGTAACCATCACTTTGTTGGAGCGTCAATATTTATCCATTCACCTCCAACGGCCACTTCTCTCGCCTCCACTCACAAGAACACGACCAAAGCTTCCCCCTTTCACTCTCCACTCATTCCCAAGCCTAATATTTGTGTGATTCACTCAAGGGAGTGTGTGAGAACAAGAGATTCGTGTTGAGAGCAAGCAATCCCACTCTTGAGCTTCTTGTGGCATCATTCTCTCGTGATTTCATTTGTTACTCTTGGAGCTTTGTGCTCCTAGACGGCTAGAGGTTGCCCGGGAGCTCCCAATTCATGTGATGAAGCTCCGGGAAGTTTGTATTATCCATTCCCGCAAGGGATTTGCTAGTGAGCAACTCAAATCGGTCTTGGTGACCATTTGAGTGAGGAAAAGGGTTGAGAGCAACCCGGTCCTTTGTGGACTCCTCAACGGAGACGTAGGGCACTTCGTGGGCCTGAACTTCGGGGACAAATCTTGTGTCACTTTGTCTCAATTTCGTTTGTTCTTGTTGTCATACTTGTTCTTGTTCATATTACTCATATATCACTATATAGCCTCGATCTACGTATCTACTTGTTTCCTTCTGCAATTGCTGTCTAGATTCACTTACTAGCATCTATACACATCTTTTGATTTAAGTAGAATTGCTAGAAACTTTGTAGTTTTCAAATTACGCAGGATTTATCCCCTGTTCTGGACTGTCCGACACAGTACCGGATACTCCGGCATTCCCAGGTCCGGAGTATCCGACAGTGTGCCGGACTATCCGGTAGATCTGACGATTTGATTAAGTCTTAAATTGCAGAAGTTTTTTGCGTTGCCAATTCACCCCCCACCCCCCCCCCCCCCCCCCTCTAGGCAACTTTCACCACCACCCATCATCGCCACAGGGAAGCTGCAACACGACCGCGACGGCCCATCATCTCCTCGCTAACTCTTCGCCACCGCATCGGATTCCGACATCAGAACGACCATGGTGTTGAGGAGGAGTTGGGTGCCACCCTGCCCCTTCCCCTGGAGCCGAATGCCCCCGCGCACCGCCGTAATGTCGAGGCCGCCCGGCCACCGCCAAAACAAGGACTGTTGCCGGCATTGATTTGGTCTCCGATTCGCTAAACGAGGCCTCGCCGCCATCGGCCGGGTTGTGCTCGCCTTGGGCTCCGACGACGGCAGGGGAGGGAAGGGGGAGGAGGAGGAACGGAGGAGGCGTCGGAAGGATCGCCGTCCCATGTCGCCTGTGAAGGTAACGCGGGGTCTGCCGTGATTTTTGAATCTACGTAGCTGCATGTGTCCTAGAAAAAAACGGGCAATGGTACGACTTCGATTCGCCATGCCTCTCGCCCAGTAAAGTCTCAGCATTGCCTCCATTTTATAATGACATTGTCAGGAGTACTTCAGTTCATTTTTATTTTTTCTATTTTCATTCAGGCATAGGAAATGGCCCAAATGCTCTTGTTCTATTCTATCCATTTGAACAATTGGATCAACGGTCCCTTCTTTATCTGGCCGCCACCGCTCTCTACTCGAACGGCGCACCGCGGGGAAGCAGACAATGCGGCCGGCAGTCTACCTTCGGAGCTGCTACTCATTTCACGTGGCTGAAAATAGGGTAAATTGCAGATTCCACTCCATAAGTCTTCTTCTTTTTGATATTCCACCCTATAAAACTATTTGTTGCAAATCACCACCCACCTAACACTGGACAGTCCGGTTGCCCACCCTATCCACCGCCCACGTGCTAATCCTCTTGCCGCCGACGACAAATCCTGCTGCCGCTCGCCGTCCCCTGCCACCGCAACCCCCGTCAAGGTTTCTCCAAGCTAGCCCGCCGTAGCCAGACCCGATTTTGGCTTTGCCCCGATGGAATCGAGCCCAAATCAGGCTGCCCAAGCTCTGCCGCCATGGCCGGATAGCACCGAAAGAGCAACGTGTGCACAAACCAGAAGCTGCTGATGATCTCGTGCAAGCGGGAGAGCATAGCGGACTGCAGGTCAAGCACGTGGTGCTTCTCAGCAGCCGAGATGCGCAGGGGCGGACCTACAGTCTATGTCATCTATGCCATGGCATAGACTAAGAATGGCCATGCCCATTAACTAATACTTATTTTTACCAAGTTGATCGCTAAGTCCAGGCCCATTAAATAATATAAAATCTTGCTGACCTCTCACTTAAGCTTGTTGAGACAAAAATGTATATAGCTTATGATTTGGTTTAATTACTTGCTTCTCAAATTGGTGTCGGTGGCAAAGGCAAGTGTTGAAAGGATGTTTTATGCAATGAGTTTAGTCAAAACTAAGTTGAGAAATAAAATGGGTGATAGTCTCTTAGATGATTGTCTAGTCACATTCATTGACAGAGAGACATTTTCTTCGAAGAGGATGAAGAACAAATTATTGACAAATTCGTGTCCTCTAGATGCCGTAGTCCGAACAAGTAGTATAATGATCATCGTTTATATTTCATCAATCGTGTGTTTAAACTATTTATAATGTAATATATACAATGCTTGCACTTAATTGTTGGATTTAAGACTTGATATGTTATTTCTTTTCTTATTTACCGAATTCCTCGACAAATTTATTTATTTTTTACCAAATTATATATTGATAATACCGAATTTTTATATAAAAATTTTGTTGCGGCATACCTTTGGTAAAATCCTGGGTCCGCCACTGGAGATGCGGCGCGTGGAGGACAAGCACGTGGGGCCGGACTCCAACAGCGGCCCGGTGCTCGACGGCCGCGGCAGGTGGAATAGCGGCGTTCCGAGACGGCGCCGTCGAGCGCGTTTCGCGACAGGTTGAGGTAGTTGAGCACCCGCACGCTTGCACCGACCGACGGCGTCCGGGACGGGCACGTTCCCGGCCGCTGAGATCGAGATTCATGAGCCGACGACCTCCGCTGTGTCAGGTTGCCCAGCATGCGCGGCAGCGAGCCGGTTGCGGCGGCGCTCGGGCTCGGTTGCCAGGTACGAGCAGTAGCGGGATGCGTCCCGTGAGCCCGCAGTTGGAGATGTCCAGCACGGCGAGGCCACGCAGTCGGCGGGACGCCACCGTCGAACGCGTTGTAGTAGCTGAGGTAGAGCTCTTTGATTGTCGTGAGGTTGCCGAGCTCTGGAGGGATAGTGCCGCCTAGGCTGTTGCCGAGAAGCGGCTATGGGACGTGGAGCGCGCGGCGAGACGGGATGTGGAGGCACAAGGCGCTGCTGGAGCTCGCGTTCGTGTAGCTCGTCAATTTGTGGGCGCAGCTGGAGCTCACATTCGTGGAGCTCGCCAATTCTTGGAGCTCGCGGCGGCGTTGGCGCGTTAATGGCGGGGAGGAGGGGGACACGGGGTCGCGGCCGGGGGAGCGGGGCGCGCAGGCAGCCGCCGGGAAGAAGGCGTTGCGACCGGGGAAGCAGGGTCCACGGGGCTCACGCGAGAGGTCGCAGTTGGGGGTGCGGGGTGAGCGCGACGAGGTTGCAGCCGTGGCGGAGGTGATGGAGAGCTCGCCGACGGCGGCAGCAGGCGGCGCACGTGGGCGCTGGGGTGGGAAACAGGAATAGAGTGCTGGGTGGGTGAGAATTTACAACAAATTAACTTGTGGGGGGAATCTCAGAAAAAAGGACATTTATGGGATGGAATTTACAATTTACCCCTGAAAATATAACTTTTTTTTTTTGAGAACGGGTTGGATTATATTCAATATATGAAAACATTACAACCAGCCCCTTGTAATAGAGCACCTGAAAGAAAAAAAATTACAACAAAGTCATTTCCAGATATTTTCCAATATTTTATTGGAAAATATAACCTCTTAGTTCTTTTTTTGCTGGGCTGCAGGCCTGCAGCCTGCAGCCTGCAGAGACCACCATTGGGCCATGATAGCGCTGCAGAAGGCCACATTTGCTCGCTCGTTACTTGGCCCATCTGTTTGACACGCTGCTTTGTATAAACGCCGTCGTCGACCTGCTCGTCCTCTCTTGTGCGGCGTCGCTTGTCCTTTTTCCCCTTGTTTTGGTCATCCACCGGCGCCGTCGGCGAGGGCAGCTTTCCTGCTTGGTACGTGCGTACTGCTTTGCTTCATCCTTTTTTATCCAATCGAACTTATTATTATGTGTCACAATCATGGATTCGTTACTGGTAGAAGTCGAGGCCCGGTCAGGGTGTCCTGCCATTAGCGGCGGATTCCAATCCGACTCGGTCCCGTCGAAACCGATGTTTCCCTGAGACCATCGCTGGTCCGGTGGGGTGCAGGATCCGTAGTGACGCATCGGGGCTACGCTGATTTTCACTGAACCAATCCGTTGCATTGGATTGCAGGTTGTTGCGAGAAGGGGTACAAGGAGAGAGATTAGTCATCGATCCCATGGCAGGTTCCTCGAGGATGTGCTCTGACAAGGACCTGCAGAAGGCTCAGGCTGATCTGGAAGATCTTGTCTCGCGATGCCCTATCCCTGATGAGTTCAAGTTCCCTGGTGGGGATGAAGAAGAAGAGGACAGCAATAAAAAGGATGACAAGAAAGAGGAACAGAAGAAGGGGAAGCTATCCAAGATGCGCAGGGAGGACGTGGATATGCTCCTTAGCTACCAGTGTCCGCAGTTGCCCGAGTACAAGGGCCTCGCCAAGCTAGAGGAGGAGAACAAAGACATGTACAAGGACCTGAGGAATCTGGCCACGATGTCCCAAGCTTTTCTAGCCCATTATCAGGAGGGCATACTCGCTGCCCAGGAGATTGTGAGAGATGAACTCAAGACCAAAGGCTATGTCACGTACAAAGCCACAGACGGCGAGGCAGGGGAGGAAGAGTCCACTGCATCTCGGGGCCCTCGAGGTGGTGGAGGACGGAGGAGACACCGCCCTGGGGTCAAACTTACTGGGGGAGGCGTCAAGAAGCTAAACTAAGATAGTCTGTGGCAAGTGCTCAAAACTGGTGAAAAACAGGTGATAAAGTTTTTGAAATTTCTCAAACCAGATGTTAGAGGAGCCTTATTCAGCGTGCATTTAAAATTTCAATAAACAAAATGAATTCAGTCTTTTCTAAAACCGGACTATACTCTGGGTATATGAAGAAGACAAATAGTCTAATACTGCAAATTGTTTTCCAAGCTCCTAGGCAGTTAATTGTCTTATAAAAATATATATTTTAATGCCCTCTAATTACTATCAAATTTCATACCATGCTAAATTTCACTTTCCAAACATGCTCCTGAAGGCATAAAATGTAACCTCCTCTGCATCTGGCAAATTGTTTTGAGATTTTTCAAATATCTTTACACCTGGTTTTTCACAATTCTTGACACTTAGCCGATAAATCTTTTGTATTTTATGCCTATATGCCATGTCCTGTTGTCTTGTGGTTCAAGACATTATTGTTTACCTTGCTTCCATGCTACTATAGCTTTTGTGGGTTTGTACTTCATCGATTCTGTGAGCTATAACTGCAATGAAAAATGGGGGGGAAAATAGTGCTATCTTGATGCCCTCACAGTCCAGGGTTTGGATGTTTGCCTTTCCATGGTATGTTAAAGAAAAGATTGATAGGAAACCAGATCTATAATGCTAACCTTTAGAGTCTAGGCCCCAGTGTCAATGTCACTAAACCTGGACATGATTGCCACTGTGGTTAGTATCAAATACATTTGGACTGTGCGCTTGTGGGTTATATCAGTGCCTCCTGCACACTTTCCTCCTATGCTCCCTTCCCACCTCAAGATGGGGACAGAGCAGCTCTAGGACCAGGGCCAACAAGGACCATAGCCCTCTTTTCCTAGAGAAGTTCTCGTGTGATCCTTTAAACAGATTTTCTCTCCTTTTAAGCTCTAAGGAAGCATGCAATCTGCGTTGCTGATTGTGCTGTTGTTAACTTCAGAAGCATGGCGAAGTTCTAGATGCCCTTCATAGGCCTCAAATAATATTCAGATGCAAGATTTAGGTGAACATTGTTACACGAAGTTGTCGAACCAGATGTTAATTTCTCTGGAACAAATGTTTCTTACTTGCTTCTATGGTCTAAGCTAATAAGGGTATTGGTTTGTTCTGATCACCTTATGATGAAATGTGGTAAATATGCTTAGCTTGTAGTTGCCAACTTTTCTCATATAATTTGTGCAAGTGTTCCCCATGTATGTGTAAACAGCCAACCTCTGCACACGCCTGAACAGATCCTAAACCAAAGCCAGGAACCGCCCCTATGGTAGTTGCACGTCACATACCGTTAGTGTTTTGAGGCACAATTTGCTAGAAAGCCTGGAGGCCACCCCTACTTCAGTCTGAGATTGTTAAAGGACACTAATCAACATTCAAGGTAGAGGATATGTAATGTTATTGTATTTGACATCTTTCAATTACTGCTCAGGTGAATCAGGCGCCAGTCTTCTTCGTCTGGCTGCATTGATACTGATTTTTCCATGTTCATGATGAGACGAAATTCTCAAGATTAGTCCCTATGTCTGACCGGGAGCTTCTTCCCTTTTAAATGATGATGATGATGGCAAGGTGCCTTGGCAGGCCCAAATATCTGTAGCCCTTCAGGCCAAGGAAGGAGCAAAATCAGTGTTGGCAGGGCATTCATGGATTCGTGTGGTGACGCCGGAATTGGGGTGGTTATTGAGGATCAAAACGGTAAACACCTTCTCTCTTCTTGGCGGGTCCTGTTCAATATGAAAAGTGCAGAGGTAAAGGCTAGTGCTTGCAGAGAAGGCCTTGACCATGGCGGCAGATTGGACTTCAAACCTGCTAGAGCCTCAGAAGCAGCGTTCATGTTCAAGCTTTTCCATGCAGGAGGCTCTGGTGTTGAGTATAGGCATATTAGAAGACAGTAGAAGGAGGTCGCCCAGCTTGCTAAAGGGTTGTGTCATGTTGCTGTGTGGTGTGACCGCGTGCTGGCTCGAGCACTTAGTTGCTCATGATTGTAATCCTACCTTGAGTAACTAATAAAGCTCTTCTTCTTTGAAAAATAAAAATAAATAAAAACCGAGTTTTCAAAATTTCTTGGTATACAATGATCAAGTGATGCATCAGTTCCAAACACGTGTGATCATCAGTTCCGAACACGTGTGATATGTAGCTGTTTCTGAAAGGTGGTGCAGTATTTTGCTTTGTAAGAACAAATCCCAGCTTCTCTAACCCGTTCATGAAATATGTAGGTGTTGCATCTATTGCTAATACCTGAATAAGGGTATATTACAGGTGATATTCTATATTTAGCCATGTATTCCTTCATTTTCACATTAACAGAAGAACCTCTCCACTTCAGTTCTTTGATAGCATCCAACCATGACATTTTCACTTTCAGATTCTTGAGGTTGGAACACTAATGTCATCATCATAAACATTGCTTTAATCGGTTTTGCAGATATTGCAAATAACAGAACAAAAGACTGTTCATTTCAAAAGGCTGGGATGGTCACAGTTCTATTTATGGCTATAGCATGTGTCCTAGCATTTCGAAGTCCTACAGAATTGCGTTGCAAGTAGAAATGTTTTTCTTGCCAACTGCTATCTTAAACAACATAATGCCTGCAGCCTCATCTTGAAAGGTAAGCGTCCTGAAGGACGCCTGGCCAAGGGCCCAAGCATGTTATTTTCATCATTTCTAGAAAATCCTCACAACTTATACATGAGTTTCAATCATTGTTCTAGTCGGAGTGTCCGGTGAAATTGATAGTGGTGAATAAAACATTATTCTTGGCTTAGTCTGAGTCATGCATTTATACAGGTTGTTGAGGTTGAGCTTTTGACTTTTCAAATAGTAGTTGAAGCTATAGGATATGTGAGGAAGCTTTTTTACCTTCCAGTCACCTAATGATGCTGCAGAACTAAATCAAGCCTATAAATAGTCAGAATTCATGTCGGTGAAGCACTGACTCGTATTAAAGGCAAAGCTCAGAGCTTCAGAAGCTGTAGTACTGTGTTTTGATTGATAAGAACTCTGCCTATTTTGGTTGATAAATTTTGTCTGCGTTCCTTAAAATGAATTCTGACTATCTTCTTGCAGAAATGTAGTGACCTTGTGACTATCTGCTTGCAGAAATGGAGTGACCTTAGCAGGTTAGCATGTAGCAACGGACAGACGGACAAAAGGTCGAGAAAGTGGTGTCGACGTCTGCCACAGCTGCATAGACCTCACGGCGAGAAGCACAGGCACGACGTGATACAGCACCGGGCTTACAATCCAAAATGATACAAGGTGTTTGTATGATACTTAAGAACCATCAGCTGAATATATAAAATCCAACCTGATCAGAGATCATCATGAAATCAAAACTAAGGTCTAATCATCACAATTTCCAAAACAAGAAAAATTCACAAAAAAGTTGCATAACATCATCCAATTCTGCACAAAATCATCCAGGTATCCACAAGTTAGATCACAGGTCACAAACCAATAAAATCCAGTGCATAACACCATCCAGTAATCCAAGTTTTGGAATACACCTAAATTCTGACTAAGCATGCAAAACTGACAAGCACGTAGCACCTAAATTCTCAGGATGGACAAAACTTCGGCACCTAAATGATGGCTAGTTCAAACCTCTTGCGCCAGTACGACAGGGGTTCCTTTATGTAAGGTCCCTTCTCTTCAACCACCTCTTGGCGGATTTTGAACATCAAGGCTCGTGTTTCTCCGATGAGGTTCTTAACAGCAGCATTCGAAACCAAGTCCACACCGCCGCTGATTCTAGCCGCCAAGGCTGACATGTGCTTGGCCTCAAGGATTGTATTGATGGTGGCGAAGAACTCAAACACAGTTGCAATCTTCGCATCAGTAGATGGCTTCCCAGTCAACAGCTCCTCAGTAGTGTAAAACTTGCCACCCAAAGGGATCTGGGAAAATAAATCAGTTCAAAAGCACTTAATTTCAGGTGTATTGGTAATTTACGAAATAACATAATATCTTAAACAAATCATCAGTAACCTCATCTAAAGCATGAATACATTAAGAAAAGCATGCGGCACACAAATACATAAGCTACAAAGCATTAAGCTAGCAAAGTGGCATTGAAATATGATCATGCAGTCAAAAATTAATGCGTTCAAATATGATTGGTGTTCGTAAGACAAAAACACGCGTTCATATAACGCATTCAAACATCATGCAGTCAAGTTACCTCCTAAATCATGGGTAGCAGCAGCAAGTATTAACAGGATGAAACTAAAAAGGTACTAAATTTAACAGTCAGCTAATACAAAGAATTGCTCATAACTGATTAGAAAACAAATTTAAGAGTACATTCTTTTCATATACAAGTCACCTCCTAAACAATGAGGATGAAGCAGCAAGTATATACTAAGCTGAACCTAATAAGGTACTAGAACAGAATGAAAATATAATTATTAGAAACACAGCTTTTAACTCATTAGAAAACAGTGTACACAAGAAACAGTCACCTTACACACAGAATTGCTCAACTGGTAAGGAATTAAATTAAAGAGTAATGTCTTTTCGCAAGTAAGGCAGACACAACCAGCAAATCAACTGAATCGAATCGAACATCAGCTTTAAAATTACTGACTGATTTGCGAAGCACCGACAAAAACTTAATGCAGACTAGTTCAAACTACTCTTAAACTGTTCAAAATGTCAGACTAATCCAAATCATATTCAATGAATCATTAGAAACAACAAACCTTATATGGGGCAAAATCAGAGCACATATAAAATCTATAATTAAATGAAATAGCAACAAACTCCCTCCATTTTTTTAATGATACATTCAGACACGGTGAAGTAGTTCATTTTTATGGTATTTCTGGTGTCGTAAATGACTACGCTTAACAAATGGAGGTAGCAGTAGGTATTTTCCATAAACAAGTTGTATTACAGACAGATATAGCATACATTATGAAAACTGAAAACCAATCATCAGCCATCTTACCGGCACGAGAGCATCCTTGGGGCTGCGCTTTGGGATCAGGCTCCTTGGGCGAGCAGCATGAGCAATGGACTGAGAGCGGTTGATGATGGACTGGTGCTTGATTGTATCCCTTGAAACCAGAGGGCGGGGCTTCTTTCCCCAAGTCACAGATGGGGGACGCTGGCATCCCCCAGAGGTAATGGCCTGCTCAGATTCATAGAATAGGAAGCTGATCAAATTATATTATAGTACTTCTAAAAACAAAACCATACATCCAAGACACGAAAACCACTTACCAAGATGAGGGGTACCTCAACCTTAGAGCGAGGCATGGCAACGCCAGTCTCTGTGAAGTCGGTCTTCGCAGCCTCCTGCTGGAGCGCTGGGAAGACGAGTGAGACAACCTACATCCAAACAGAACATGACAAATGTGAGTCTGGGATATGAGAAAGTTGCAGACTCGTTCCCTAAAAATAACATGTTTAATCACAATCAGATGCAGTGATTGTATGACACCTTCCAGTCCACTAGACCTAGACAGTACAAGCATATACTTATTACTTGCACACGTATAAAAACTGCCAGTAGACATTTCAACTGCTAAAATGTGATACTGTATTTACCACAGGTAATTCACCATCTAGGGATACTTCTAAAATCTTACCTGATTAAGAACAAATTAAACGGAATTCTGGTAGGTCAACGGTCAGACCAAACGCCTAATTACTCCCCAATTCGCAATCAAGCGAATACAAGTCACCAGTACCAAGTCAACGCAGCACAAACCAACACCATGATCAATCAGATCCTACAGTAAACACATAAACGACGCAATCCGAGTACCAAACGCCTAATTACTCCCCAATTCGCAATCAAGCGAGTACAAGTCACCAGTACCAAGTCAACGCAGCACAAACCAACACCCTGATCAATCAGATCCTACAGTAAACACATAAACGACGCAATCCGATCAAACACATACCCTGAACCGATCTACCTCAACCCTAATCCGCAATCAGAACCTCAAACTTCGATCGATCAAACACGAACCAAATCCGAAACACAGGAATCAAACGAGACAGATACGAAGAACTCGGATTCGTACCTTGGCGGACAGCTTAGCCTCCATCTCCTCGACGGAGCGGCGGCGCAGTACCGCGGAGTTCACCATCTCTATGTCCTTAGGGTTTGCTTCTCCTCAAACTCGGATCTGCAGGGCATGAGGATTAGCTCAACGAACCGAAACGGGAAAGCGCAAACAGCGAGAGCAAATCGGGAAGACGAAGCCGAGAGAAAGAGAATCATACCGAAAAAGCGCTCAGTGCCAGCGAGACGTCGACGGCGGAGTGGGGAAGAGATTCGGATCTCAGTCTGCTTCTGCTTAATAGAGAAGGAGAAGCTGCATCAGTGAACCGAAACAAGACGCTGGATCCGCTTAGAAGGAGAGAGGAGAGAAGGTTCGAACCGGTGGATCGGCGAAGGATTGCAGCGGAGGCGGCTTCGTCGTCGTCGGAGGCGGAGGAGAGACGACAGCTAGGGTTCAACAGATCTGGTACCATTTATAGCCGCAGGCGAGGGATTGGCTTGCGGGAGGTGCCAGGCGGCTGGGCCGCTGGGCCGCCGCATGGATTTTGAACGATACCGCCGATCTCGAATATTCGGCCGTCTTCAGCCGCCGAGGAAGAATCCAAGCCCGTCGGATGCACAGCAGCATGCATCTTGACCTCCCGTTCGTGAGGATTAGGTGAAGTTTCAGGCGGGTGTAGGGATGAATAATGAGCTACTCTCATCTTGCTTTGAGCTAGGATGGCTGAGGTATTTCGTGAGCGGTTTTGAAGCTGTTTTTGGGTGTGTTGTTTGTCAGGGCTGCATATACAGATGTGGAGAGAATGAGAAGAGTTGTTTTTGGGATGGCTCCCAGCCATGAATTGATGGGAAGATAAGAGGTTGAACTGGAGCTGTTTGAAGCTGATTTTGGGATGGCTCCAATCCATGGATGAGGAGATAGGGGTAAAGGCTCAGTGCCATGGTTCTATGAGGGAGAGATTGAGGCTGAATTGAAACTGTGGAGCTATGAGGTTTCTATGAGGGAGAGATGAGCCGTTTGAGCAGGAAGGGGCCGCCGGCTTTGGGGAAGATGAACATGGGGAAAGGCCAAAAGGCTCGGGACTTGGGAGGCGAGGAGGAAGACAGGCTACCGGGACCTACTTTTATTGACTGGACGGGGTGCGGATGGTAGGCCACAAAGGACGCAACAATATTGAACTCGAGCCGCGCGCGTCGCGTCCAAATCAAGAAGCGTGGCGTGATATCCGGGGAATCGCAACAGACAATTCCAGCCCAGCACCATCACGATTTTAAATATGGAATTTAAAATCGCAACAGACAATTCCACCCACCTAGAGGAATCCGAGGCAAGTATATAAGGCAATAAATAATGCAGCATGCATGGAAATCGGTAGTAAAAGCTAGCAATACTATGAGAAATTGGAAAGGCAAAAGTCTAGCAGTATTATGGCAATAAACTAACGCGCAAATAACTAGAGTCCCTAACCTAACGCGCTAAAGCGGGAAATAACGCAATCACTAAACGATAACCAGGAAAGAATAAAGCGAAATATGCTGAACCCGCCAGCCATTAATTTAATAAACACAGGCCGTCCTACAAATATGATATAGAAAATAAAAAACTATATATACTGCCAGCAAATCTGGATCGCCCGCTTCTGGCTTTGAGCCTCGTCAGCCGCACCCATGACTCGCTGACAAAAATAATTAGTACTACTAAGCAGCTGAGCAGTCAGCAGTGGGCAATTGACCCTCCAGCTGCAGAAAAATAACTGCGAACACTGTAGCTGCTGCTGAAAATACTGTAGCTGCTGCAGAAAAATAATTGCAAAATACTGTAGCTGCTGCAGCAGCTGCAGCAAAACCTTCTGCCGAACACGCTACTCAGCACCTACTCTCTGACAAAGGTAAATGGAGCTGAGCAGTGGGCTACAGTAAATGCACACGGTAACAAATGAATGGGAGATTGGCTCCAGGAAGGTGCCCATTGAGTAGCGATAGCCACTTGCTAGTATGAGTAGGATCCACTGGCCAGTGGCTACTCCGGCAAGCAACAAGGTGTAACAAGATACTCCTACTTGTTTGTTGATGAGTACTAGTACTACGTGTCAAAAAAAAAAAGTACTAGTAGTACTATAACTTGATTGAGTACATTATTATCGAGAAGAGTAGTAATTGGTGATACATTATGTTAAATATCACAATATTTTTATCCATGAGCATGATTAGCTGCTGCGATATTGTTCAGACTGAAATTAAACCGATATTGTCAACTAACTTAAAATGGTTTATTATAAGTTAGTTTATGGGTGCTAAATTATGCTATGATATACCGGAGAGAAACAATCTAGTATGAGCTATGACAACCTTGATTGTTGGTTTTGAAAGACTAAAGTCTGAATTGCCATCAACTATTTTGAGGTTAGGGAGTGGCAACTGAGCAAAATAAGTACCTATCCACAACTAATGAGATATATAACAACCCATGATTCCAGCTTATATAATCTGGACAAATATAGTTTTCACTTGCAACAAGTAAGATAAGTTTATTATAATTCCAAGTAAAAACAAAGAGGCGATAATTTTAGGCTATTCTGAACTTTGCCCCAGGTATACTTTATAGAAGCAACATCATTATGAAAATTGCGATGTGCAACACCACTTAGACCTTTTAAGTTGAAAATGGGAACCTAGAGCTTTATAGAATGGTATTAGCAAGGTAACTCACATGACAGTCCAGTTCTCTCGGGTATCCTGCTTCCCTCCAATGAGTAATAATGCACCACACTTGTTCACAACGATACGTGAAAACCTGCAATATAGGTCAATGACACATTAAGTTACTAATTGGGAATGTGATAGAGTTCAGATAAGGGGGAAAAAAAAAGACCCTGCATATTATTCACAATGATTTCTCCTTAAAATCATAGCAAGTTTACCATGACAGCTTTCTAAGCGTGGTGTAAACCAGGTATATAGAAGGGGTTAACCACTATGGCACAACAGGAAGGTAGACAAAATGTGCGCCCACACACCCCAAAGAGACAAGTTTCTCTGCAGAGTGCAGACAAGTACATGGCTCTTTCCAGTTGAACAAACCAACAGGCCACACCAATAGTCTTGTTCTTCTACACAGGACTAACAACTAAAGTTCACAAATAAAGGAGCAATGAATCAAAACCTGGAAATCCTAAGTCCATAGGAACACTAAACCAGCAAGGAAACCAACAAGAAGAGAGGAAAAGGAAAAGAATCAAAAAAGAAAATCTTGTGGCTCCAAAATAGATCGGTAGTGGGTGAAAAAAACCAATGAACACATCAAATGAAGCGAAGAACAGCCTGCCCACTCCCTAAATGACCACATAAATTGAAGGAAGAAAGAACAAAAACCAAAAACGAAATCAAAATCAAAAAGGGCGCACGGTCCAGACAGGATGGACAGCAGGGAAACAGGGAGAGGAGGGGAAAGAAGAGGGGAGGGGAGGAAGAAGAGGAGGCAGCAAGAAGCCGGCCACGAGCTTCCACCCACCATCAAAACTATGCCATGGTACGATGCTCGAACGGCAATTCAACGCATGGATCACGCATGAAGGAGACAAAACAGTGAGCGCCACGCTTGCCAGGCCATACAGATGGGATTTTTCCACCGCACCGTGGCTAACCGACTCCTTTTAGCATTCAACGATTAGCATCGACAGTGAAAATCAATGCATAAACGTGGCCGGCGTATCTGACAAGGGCAGGGGAGCCATCTAAAGGGGGGAATTCTATCATTCATGGATAATTCTGTGCTCAATAAGCAAAACACACAGTGTTGTCAAAAATATCATTTGCCTCATCCATTACCTGTGTACTCAATAAATGGCTCAGACCAAGTGCTACTTGTGTCCTAGTTGGTTCTAGACTTCTATTGTTTATAGAGTGAATAGAACCTAATGGTAATTTCTAAACAATGCACAATTAGGGATTAACAATAAACTAGTACAAAGTTTGAAACCAAATAAATATTATGAATCCTAGTGCAGTCCGGTTAAATATTACAAACGCCCATTATACATTGTGATAACTGAATGGCACATTATAAGTAATGGCACTTCTGCACAATTTATGAATGGTGTACATTCAACTGAAATTAGCGCTAAGATTTGTTATTATTGCTACATCCTTCACTCTATTTTATTATTGCTCAGAGAGAAAAAGAATTTCATACTTTAACTTTGAAGGATGGCGTTTTTAGAAACTGAATGTAATTTGACAATATAATTAACAGCTCAAATCCAGCATCTAATCTAAATTCATGAGGAGCGGAAACAAATGATCCAAAGAATGTGTACCTCAGAAAATCTTGGGTTCATGGCTTGCATCCCACAAGGAACCTCTCCTCCCCTAAGCAAACTGCAGAATCAAAGGAAAAAGAGAAACGAATCATCAGTATATGTATATTGAGGTCAGCCTCACTACACACCTGTCAACAACTTGAAATCCCAGATTTGGTTCCTTGGTAAGACTGATTCTGTATTAATGGTGTATTCCAGAGTTCGGATTTGACAAGGGTTAGAGAACTTCTACCTTCCAAACCTGTCCGCAAGTTTTGTCCTCTGTTTCTCTAAACAGAAAAGCTCTGGGCCACCCTTCAAATGTATAAATACAGGAGTTATTCTATCCACCATAGACAGATTACACTACAGCACGGAAGATAGTGGTAAGAGCTCACAAATAGTTATAACGAAAAATTCAACAGCAACTGCAGAACATGAACATGTTTTCCTGATGAATGTGAAGGTTCATATGTTTTATTTCTGTGTCCGTAAGTTGATGAATCATATAAGGTCCCAAGTAACAGAATAGGTTCTAGGTTGTACTTCTACCACTTATTTGTACTAGTAATCATGTACGCACGTTGATTATTTTATAGCACAAATACGACTATTTCTACCACAGCAAAAAACTTTGGTAAAGCATGCATCGTATGATTAAGCATAGGTCATGCTGAGTGATGACGATGCATAAGCACGAAACCAAAGACCACTGTGAGTGCAAAAATATTACCTTTAATTTCTTCTAGGTTGCTTTACTTGAAACCATGAGTTTCTTGGTATAGAAGGCTGAAACAACACTAAACAAAAAATATTTCAGAAGTTCCAATAATAAGCATATCATGTCACGTACTGTACCTGAGTGTGAACTGCCTGTAGAAATGAACTGTCCTGAGGGCTCTCGAGTAGCTGCCTGTAGAACTGAACTGTCCTGAGTGCTCTTGAGTTGCTGCCTGTAGAATTGAACTGTCCTGAGTGCTCTTGAGTAGCTGATCGTGTGCAAGTACGGCGTCGACATCACGACCTGAGCATTAAGTCGAACAGTCAATGGGCATGAGGACGTCGACGTTGCTGCTCGCACCATTGAAAGTTGCCATGGAGTTTTGGCCAGACATGGTGGTGACGGCGTCCGGTTCGTCGGAGAGGGTGAAGTCGATACCTGAGTTGATGTTGGCGCCGCTGGCCATGAGCACGACATCAACGACTGGCTCCTCGTCGAAGACAGGTCCCTCGTCGAAAATGGTGGTGGCGGCGTGTTGAAGGTGTCCCTGGCCGATGTCACAGAGGTCGCCCACGCTGCTCCAGGTTGTTGGCTCTCGAAGAGATGCGGTGAAGGGCGCGCTGACGCACGAGCTGGTGGAGTTACTGGACGTCAGCGGGCAGCGCCCCATGTCCATCGCCGATCCGCCCTGCCAAAAATAAAGAGGATCACCTCTACCAGGCATTTCGTCGAACAGCCTGTGCGCGTCGAAAGGAGAGAAGGAGAGAAGACTCACTTCGGACTTGGCCGACGGGTTGCGGGACCCCGGCTCACCGTCGGCATGTTCGTCGGAGCTTGCAGGACAATCGGGAGGCCCCGGCGATCACTTGGCGCGCGACGCCGATCTCGGCAGAGGGACACGGGAGGTGTGCCTCCCCCGGCGGAGGCGGAACGCCAGAGGGCCGAGACTCTCTGATCAGTGGACCCTCGTGTCCTATGGTCCGTTGCCCCGTCTGGTCGGGGTTGCTCGCGCTCGTGATACGTGGACCGTAGAACTCGTCCATTTCTGTACTGTGAACCGCCGACCCCGCAAAGGCCGGGCCCTCATCTTGAATGAGTCGCCTCCGTCTCGGCAGGCGTAGGCTGCGTCTACGGATGCTCCCGACCCCACTCGTTTTTTTTTTCAAGGTTCTGGGTTTTTTTTAAGCAAAAAAGGATCTGCCCACTTTCCATTGGGCCCAAATACGGGACGACCCAACGTGTCACTGCGGGTTGATGAGTAGCCTTCGGTGACCCATCGATTGTGGGGCCGAAGCGTCAGTTGCCACGGCGGGCACAATGCAGGCGTGATCCGTCTGGCTTAGCCCGATCAGGGCAGCATGCACACAACATCAATCACGGATGCTGCTCATTCACGATGACTAATTCACGGTTAGCATTCTTTCTGACCTGACACCTCGATGGTTCATTTGTTCTCGAACGGGTTGCTTAACCCGTAAGGTTATTTTATCATAAAGTTTTGGGACACCACGTTAATCTCTTACTAGTACTAGTATCTAGAACCACGTTACCTGGGTCTTGGTCCGGCTACTGTTCATCAGATTCCAACCAGATGTTCTCGTTGCTGTTGATTCCTCCAAGCTCCCGCACGCGGCGGCACCGCAGCGCCTCGTGCCCCTACTCCTCTGTCACGGGGCCGCGCCGAACACCGAGGGCGCGGGGCTGAGAGCAGGGCAGCCCAGCTGTCACCTGCGGTCTGCCACGCCTGGGAACCCGACCCCTTCGATTTGTTGCTTCAATGCATCGGTGCCTTCTTTCGCTTCGGTGGACGAGAACATCCACAAGGACTTGTGGTGGGAAAGGTGGCAGCGATGGCCACCATCAAGGGCACCATGGTGCCGCCCGCTATGTGCTCGACGCCATGTTGCGGCTGCCACGCGCACATTAAGCACTTGTGCTCAACGTCATTTTCTAGTTTCCAGGGTCATCTCCGATCTCGACTTGACAACACTACCATTCTCTGTTGTTCAATACATAAAGTTATTCAAGTTTGAGGCAATATTTCACTATCCAGGCTCTTTATGTGAGGAGGATAACTATCAACAAGAACATACACCACAAGCAAAGAGGTGATAATATACTGAACTAAGGTGCATTGCCATCGATTTCCCAAGCATTTTCATATAAACATTTGTAGTGGAGTAATTTTTTTTTTTTTTTGGAACCAAACTACTGGGGAGAAAACTGAATTTCATTCAAAAGCCACGTAAGGTGTGTGAAGAGAAAGAAGTTACAAGGGGGTACAGGAGGTTACATATGTCGTCCAAGTCTCTGCAGCTCGCGAGTGAGCATCGTTGCAGCGGTGGCTCCATAACTTAATGTCTAAAACAATGGCCGAAAAAACTCTAGTAACAGAGAAAGGTTTTGCTTGGAAGATATAATGGTTCCTTCCTTCCCAAATTTTCCATAGAATGATAAGAAGAATTGAGGGCCAAACTGTCGATGACATTGTAGAGCAGGTGGTAGGGGTATGGCCCAGAGGTTAGAAAGACTCTTGTGTTTACTCTAGTGTTGAAGAAGAGCCAGCCGAATATCCTGATCTTGTTTAGCGCGAAATTATTCCAGATGAAAGGGGCATTAGGGTCATGCATGCCGGTGGAAGAGGCTCTTGTAAGCTTTCTTGACAGAGAAAGGGCGACCATTAGAGGCCATATGACGCACATCTTGGAGTTCGTCAAGCTGCATAGTCTGCAAAAGTGAAACAAGAGAAGACAATTGCTCAGTGGCCACATGGGTTAGTCTCGGCTAAAGGTGCAATTCAAAACTTGCGCTGAAAACCTGTTGCACGGTGATGTTTGGGGTTTCCAGTGATCTGCAATTGAAACTAGTTGTGGGGCAGGAGCAACGATTGGATTTCGATTACCTGTTTTTCTAGCACCCGCAGCGTTTGCATCGAACCATTGGCCAAAGTTCGGTTACGTGGATCAAAAAGTTCGATGGCTGTAGTGTTGAATCGGTTTTGTGAGGCACTGAGGCCTGTATCATAATAAGATAATCTCAAGATAGCAGTCCGGCCTACAACCTCCGCCACTCAACGCGAATCGTTTAATCTCAAGAAAGGAACCGACATGAGCAACGTGCACTGCCGGATTTGTTTAATCGCACGAGTCGAACCGAGTTTGAGCGTCGACTCATGGCTGTGACACACACCGTTCGACTGCTCTAGTGTGCAAAGTTCACTTGCCGAACCGCCAACAAGGACGACGGTTCGGTTTCACCTTACAATGCGTGTGCTCGAAGCCTCGAACTGCTGGTCAGCAAGTGCCTTTTGTTGTTCACCGTTTCTGAAGTAGCCATTGGCGCACCCCTGCATTTGTGGTCTGGCTTCGCTAGGGATGGCAATGGGGCGGGTAGAGCATACCCATGCCCATCCCGTCAAGCATGTCGGGTAGAAATTCCTACTCATCCCTGTCCCCATGGGTGGAAATCCATCCCTATTCTCATCCCCGTCGGGTAACGGGGCGGGTATCGGGTATCCACTGGTGGAACAATATAAACACATGTTAACCTTGAATTCAACAAATTTTCATAATTTTATAGCCTCTCACACAACAAACAATAATATATTGAAATATTTGACTAAACTTGCTACTAGACAGCCTATGGACACACACATTAACATAAAACAACTCACATGTCACATAAAACGAGTCAAATTTAGAACTCAATTCAAATTTCGGGTACCCATCAGGTCACCCATGGGTGAGGATAAATCCCCGCCCCATACCCGACTCATGTCGGGGCGGGTACGGGCGCCACCCACGGGTAGAAAACGAACCTCATACCCGGTTCTATCGGGGCGGGTACCCGACGGGTACCGGGTACCCGTCCCCGAATTGCCATCCCTACCGCTCCGCAGGCGGCTTCGCATGGATAAGGCCATAAGGATACTACCACTGCTACCTGCACGGATTCGTTCCTTCGTGGGCCACGTTTTACGTGATTGACGGTTTTGGTGTTTGGATCTGTGGGTTCAAAGTTGACACGACGAAACCTTGCCGTGTCGTTACCCCGTTATTAGCATTACATGTTTCTCACGACCTTGCCGTGTCAATCTACTGGTAATCCACCCACCCCGTGTTTGGAGCCAATGGCTTCCGTTACCAGCCAGCATTGCAGTGGTTCAATGGCTCGAGCACGAGAGAGACGACCGTCTCTGACTGATGGCGTGCTGTGCCGTTTGCCCAAGTCACACGGCGAAGCAGGAGAGGCCCACCGCTTCCCGCGCGCGACGGCCCGTGTCACAGTCAAACGGAACCAAATCCTCTGTCGTCCCTAGTATAACGGCACAGCCGTGCCGTCCTCATCCCAATCATTGTTTACCGCTTTAACGATTGTGATTTGTCCCTGCAGAACAGGAGGAGCTCGTGATGCCCGTTTTCTAACCCGTCTTTGGCCCAAGTCAGACCCAACAAATAGCACCACCGTTCTTCCCCACAACATCGAACTCTTCTTTTTTCAAAAATTGACATCTAACTCTTCTTCCACACGGAGTTCTTTCACAACGCCAGAAAAACACGAATCAATTCAACTCCTGAACATTGGAATCTTGCTAGCCCCACATGCATTTAACCCTTGAAAGCTCTCTCCGTTTTAGTCTCCTTTGATTTTTTTCCTTCAATTTGGAGCCTTGAGGCACTTGAAAGCACACATCACGGCAGGCACACAGGAGGAGAACGCAAATCAACAGCTGCCATAGAGCATCGGCAACAAGAGGATGAGTGCAAGCAGCGAGACTAGCAGAGATCATTTGGCAGCTACGAATAAGACACATGATCCATTATATTAGCGAGATCTGAGAGGGAGTCCAGCTAGATGTAGATGAAACGGCACGGCAGTGCCGTTATAATAACCACGGCAGACGATTTTGTTCCCAGTCAAACATGTCGCCTCTTGGCGGTGGCCCACCGGCCCTGCGGCGCAGTAGGCTGGGTGCCCTTGAACTTGAAGATCGCATCACGATTCACGAGCTGGCCAATGGGAGAACAGCGCCGTGGTTACGTGCACGTGCTGTATACCGGAAATTGTCCTTTTTCTACTTTTTGTTTCGGGTGGATGCTGTATTTACTGTAGCGTGTTTTTTTTTTCGTGTTCAGTAACCCAATAGCACAGTGGCGATATAGAAGCACTGGTGTCATAACACGTGCCGCAGGTTCCTCTACTGAACATGGCTTCCGATAAGTTTCATACGAACAAAGTGCCTCATCTGCTTCAGCATGCTGCTGTTCGCAGTTCAAAAAAAATATTAAAAAAAACATGCTACTGTTCGATGCGGTGAACCAAGAGGTGTGCTCTGCGTTCGGCGCCGAGTCTGGCAGCAAAACGGCCCGCGCGTCTCATCAACGCCCTTTGTCAACGGGACATGGCTTGCGCCCTCATCGGAAGCTGGCGCGTCTCCCTGCGGTGCTGCGCAGGAGCGTGTCACGCCCTCATCGGAAGCTGGCGCGTCTCCCTGCGGTGCTGCTCAGGAGCGTGTGTCACCATCATCATCTTTGCGCGCGTGCACGGTGTTGCGCAGGTATCGGTGAGCATGAAGCTGTCCAGCGCTGCCACGCGCTTGGCATGAAGTGACCCTGCAACTCCATTCGGGTTAGTGGGCTCGCCCGTGAGCATGAGGCAGATTTGGCAGCGTGACGTCGTAGGATTATCCTAATCATCATTAGCAGCGGGAACGTACGGGCCGGTCGTTCTGGAGATGCAGAGGAGCGATGCAGTCCAATCAGCGTGGCTCGGATTCGGCAGAAGTGAGGTGGTGGAGCTCAACGAAGACGGCTTCTCGACGACACCGGCAGTCTCGGCGCCAAGTCTGGCATTAAAATGGTGCGCGCGCCTCATCACATCAGAGCAAGCCCAATACGCGACGGTCGCGTCGCAGCAAGCGCACACATACCGACATCTTCGTCCAATGCGTCTCCATTGAGCGACACTCAAATGGTCCTACCACATGCAGGTGAGAGAGCCTGAGCGTGAGGTTGGAAAAGCAGGCGGGGCCCATGAGAGCAAGACGCGATCATCGCTTGCTGCGGTGACAAAGGCCGTGTCAGATTACGTTTCTCTCTCTTCTGCACCTGTTTTTTCTGACAGATTCGGGGCGAATCGACGCCCATTGGGCTTGCTCTCAACGCCGTGAGCATGTCCAGTGCTGCCACGCGCTTGGCATGAAGTGACCCCGCAACTCCATTCGGGTCAGTGGGTTACCACTGCGTCCACGTGTTCGGTGTTGCTGCTGCTGTCTGGGGAGCGGATGACGCCTTGCAGTGCAACCCATGAGGCAGTGCGCTGGCGCGGAGCCGCGCCTCGAGCAGAGGCTTGCCTGATCCTCCGACAAGAGGCTTCCGGCTTCCGCGGCCGGCCGCATCGCCGTTCCGAACGCCGTGCATCCGTCCGTCGTTGGGCGGCGATGAGTCCAAGATGCTCGCTCTATCGCAACGCGACGTTCGGGTGTGGCGCGCATACGTTCCTGCTTCACGATGGGCGTGGTTCGGGTCGACCCAGTGGACCTGCGAACCGCCCCACGAAACGATTCTAGGGCGTGATTGGTAGGTTGAATATGGACTGCCCAGGTTGGTGGGATGCAACGATGGATTGATTGGTTGCTTGTATCTAGATTCACAGGCTGATGGGATGCAAGGTTGTGTTGATTGGTTGCTCTGTACGGGAGTCCAGAATGGCTTGCTGGGTGCAAAAAGCACCGCTCAGCCAGGCTCGCCAGGAACGAGATTCAATCTCGTTTCTCCCGGGCCTGGCTCGCTCGCTCCTGGCTAGCGCGGGCCTGCCTCCATGCAGCCAGCAGAGAAAGTAACCAATGACGCCCCTACTGGGTCACCGCGGATCGTGATGAGGGGCACCTGGTTCGAGTCCATTCGAACCATAGGGTTAAGTGGGTCGACCCGTGCGTCAGGTGTTCGTTCGCCTCCTCCGGTCCGCCGCCGCCTCTGCCGTCGTCCGTCGCCGCGTCTTTCGTCGTACTGCTGACCCGTCGCAGCGCGTCCGCCGGTGCTCCAACTGAAGTGTCCCGAGTAGCAGGTACGAGTTGGCCTTCATTCAAAGAACTGCTCCAATGCCCATGGCAGCCTGCCGCAGCGGTGATGGCCGACGCGCAGCAGCTGCTAACTCCGGCGTATGAGGTAGTAACATCTTTCTTTTCCTCTCCCGTCTGTTTCTTGGTTAAACACGAGCCTGATGGATCTCATGCATGAGTGTTCATTGGAGATGGACAGATGGTGTTCCCCGTATCTCTTGTTTACTGCATATTGCTTGTTCCATGCATTGAAGATGATGGATATTACCTGTTTGCAGCGGGTATGATCAACAGCGGTGAAATTTTTCTGTTCACTATTGCCTGTAGCTACATCTTCTGCATGCGGACGTTTATGTGAACTAGCACCTGCAAGCAGCAGCACGCACCGAAGCGGCGACGCACTCAAGCATATGGGTCGCTAGTATCCATTGGTTCAAAGGGGTCGCTAGTAAAACCGAAATGGATTCGCACGGTGGATCATACCCGCGGCCCGTAGTAGCGCCTCGAAATCATGCCTCAGCCTCTGGACGGCGGGGTATGTCATGGCGTTGTAGTGCCTCGAAAAGGTCCTCAGCCTTGGCGACCAGCGGTCATGGTGTCCTTCCAAAACTCAGCTGTTAGGAGGCAACAGAAATTATTTTTTTATGATGAATAGTGAGGAGAGAGGGTGTTGCTATCTTTTATTCAAGAGTTAACTCTTAACATAAATAAGACATTATCGTGTGGGTTCTATATTAAAAAATTCTCTGTAAGAATTAGCATGCTGTCTCTACCTTTGGGCATGAGCATCTCCACAAGTTCCGGTGGCACTTTCTTCCCTTTTTTATTTCTTCTCGACAACTCTGGAAGGGGTTGGGCTTCTGGTATTCTCGTTCAAATGAACCTCTTTCCGCAGCTCCTCATCTGAAACGGGCCTCGAGGAGCTTGCCAATCTCGTTGACGTTTCACTCCAGCGCCTCCTCTTGCAAATCGAGATGACGACTGGGTCGTGCTCCCTCTATCGAAAGCACCCTGCAATTCGATCAACTTTTTTTTTTGAGCGACAAAAGCACCTATCTTTATTAATCAATAGAGTAATAGGTGTTACAAATGCCAACAGGCGGATCAATTAGCCAAACATGCCGGCCTGGGGCAGAATAGATAGAACTTCGTGCTAGCACATGAGCATCAACATTAGACGCCCTGCCCTCATGAACAAATTCTGATAAGATGAAGTTCGCAGCTCTTGCCTTAATCTCCCGGACAATATGTCCGTAAGTGCCCATACCTGGACCTCGCAAGCTCTTAATAACATTTACGTTATCGCACGCCAGCCTGAACTTCTGCATGGCTAGATCACTTGCAAGCGACAATCCCTCTTTGCATGCTATTGCCTCAACAGTCTCAACATCAGTAATACCTTCAAAGACATGTGCCGAAGCTCCTATGAAATTGCCTGCTGCATCCCTTTCTATCGCTGCAGCTGAGACAACCCCAGTATTCTTCGATAAGGCCGCATCAACGTTAATCTTCTTCATGTCAGGTGGCGGTGGAATCCAACGAGGTGGAACCCCCGCCAAAGAAGGCCTGACATCTCTCGGCGATTGCAGTGTCCCGGATAATTAAATTACCCGAAACTCCGTGTTTTCCGTACTTGCCCCAGGATCAATGACAAGTACACACGGTAATCACAGTGGAACCATAGCCATATCAAAATTCAACTATCAAGTTTATTTGAAATTTACAAAATATTGGCTCGCCGACAAAGTACCTTAAGAAATAAACACAGCGGAAACATAAAGGAATTCAAATCTCCAGCGCGTGCCCCGTGTTCATCCCACAGGCAATGGACTGGAAGTTGAACTCCTAGAAAGAACGGCGTCGTTCCTCGCCACGATCGATGTCATATCTGAAACCAAGTTATCGGAGGCAAGCATGCATGTGAATAATAACCAAAATTATATTTATATGCAAGGTCAAAATGAAGGAAGGTATAAAATGGTTGATTTGCATAAATGAGCACATGGCAATTTAAACTTGATTAATGAAATAATTACTAAAATTGAATTGCTTTGAATATAATTTGCATAAATGTAAGCACAAGTAAAATATCATATGAATAAAAGGTGATACTTGACTTCCATGTCAAGTTCCTACACAATCATCATCTATACCATTTCATGTGTCATTAACCACAATAATAACGATCAATTTTAATCCCAACCATTTCCTAAACAAAGACCTATCATTAAGGAGCTTGAGACCGCAAGCACGGCCATTCGAATGGATTATTACTCTGCAGAGTTTGTACGCTGTACCCATGGACAGTGAGTGACCGTCTGTGGTGTAGCTAGCACCGTGCACTCACGAAGTGTGCACATCGGTATCACACATAACGTTTTCATTAGCTGTTTGTTAACCTTGCCTTCCCTAAATTGCAATCATCCCTCTGAACCTGACCACTAACATCCCAGAGGTACAATTTTCCCCTCCTTCAAACATGGATAGTTATGCAGGAAAAGGGTACAATTTATTGTGTCAGCAAGCTTTGATCCCACACGTTATAGTAATGGGAGCCCCTTCGAATAACCCCACCAACATCGGGAATTATCCGCACATTCTCTACTTCTAGAAGGCAAGGCAACATTCAACTAATTACTTAGCTATGGCCGTCCCATACCAGCATCCATGGTCGCACGATGTTTCCTTAAATCAAGAATCAAATATACCGGTCCTTATGTGATGTGACGGGTCTCCAAAATCATCATTATCAAACAATCATTATTCCACTTTAACATTATCACATCAAAACCCGTCAACATCTAAAATTACCATCATATATCCACAAAGACCTTTTCATCAACAATATCCATAAATTTAATGAATGTACATGTGCTTCCATTTATACAAAATATATAGCCCTTCATTCTAGCAAACTTAATTAGCAATTAATTCTATCATGAAGCATATGGCATTTGACCAATATGGTAGTCCCAAACCTATGGTTACAAGGGATTATGATATGGTCCAAATAATGGATATAACCAATAGGTAGTATCTACCATTCCCCAAGTGAACATTTTTAGTGATATAAATTATGCACAAATTATTCCTACAAATTAAGCACTTAAATGCACTTGCAAAACATAGGATCAAAATGATCAAAGGGGGTGTGCTTGCCTCGCACCTTTTATATAAATCTTGTATGAAGATAATCTCGCGATGTAGTTCCTCGATGATTCACTCACATGCGCATCAATCCGCGATCGACAAACACCGAGAGATCCAAGTAAAGCCATCCAAGAAGATCCAATAAAATCTACAATAATAAATATAAATTTTTCGAATAAAAACCCAAGAGCATGATCATGGAGTGCATTTCATGAAAATAAATATGTATGCGGAGCTTGTATAGATGGGGCTACACATTATCGAGTTCTAGCGATAAATAAATAGAAGAAGGGAGTACTAGGGTTCTTGCGATTCCATTTACTCTAGGGTGACCATGTGCTATGTGATATATTCATAGCCTTATATAGGCCATATTCACCTAGACAAAATATTTATTACCTATTCTCTCTTAAAAGAAAACATGTATGTATGTTATTTAAGTTGGTTCATGAAAGGTGAACATGATGGTACACGTAGACATTCATCTACTAAATCATAGGAAATATGGTGAGATACATATGGCTTATCGATGGTGATTGTGTGCATATCTATTAAGTAAAGTTCATAATTATTTCTATTATTGAACATGGTGTCGTCCAAAATGATATGAGTAGGTAAACTAGATATTTATATCAAATAACCTTAGGGTGATTACTTATGAAACAAGGGTATATACATTTCCAATGCCTATGGTGATATTCCTATGGGTTTAAGGTATTTATCTTCACAATTATTTTGGGTGCATCTATGTATGCATATGCAATCTACATATTCAGAGGAGATTCAAAGATATATTATCGAGTTTTAGTTTGAAAAACTATTGTATAAACAGTTCTTACGTGCTCATGTAACATCAAGGAAATATTTCTATCATGTTTTCCATCTACATTTATATTTTCAGGTCCTATAGTTAAGTTTAATATAGTTAGAAAGTAAAGTTACATGGTACCAATGAATCTATATGCACATGTGAAAATAGTAGGTTCCTGGGTGTATGTGATTTTATTTATATAAGAGTGTGCAATTTAAATATTTTAGTAAAATAGAATAGGTGTGCATTTGATAATTGTAATAGCATGACCTATAAGAGAAATATAATATTTTACATGTATCTATACGGGTGAAACTACACATTTAATTTTTAAACATTGCATACATACCTATCATGTAAATTTTCTATTTATTCTTATCAAGAAATGTGTTATTTTCTACAAGCATGGATAAATTTAACTTATTACTTTCTAACAAAATTTTCCTAGTCATACAAACTAGGGTTATTGGCCTATGATTTATTTTATTTAACATAACAAGAAAATAAGTTCATATAGTGTAAAGAAGGTTATATGTTCATGCATAAATGGGATGCTCACTTAATTAGGTTAATTAATTTATCCTTCAAAGTAAAGCTTACATGAAACTACCATTTTAGTTCTAAATGTGATAACTAGGATAACAATCTATATATTTTAATTATAGTATTTGCATGCAATGCTATTAACAATTAAATTTTAATAAGGAAAGCATGTTAATTTCTTAAGGAATATGACAAAGCTAACCAATTATTTTTCTAACAAATTTTCCTATGGTCAAATACTTGACAATAGTGGCAAAAGGTCCTAAATATGCCAAGGAACAACCTAGTATTTTTACAAAATTTTATGGAAATTTTCTAGCATTTATTTACATGCAAAAGCTACTTCTTATGTACAGAATCGGGTGCACCTAGCAAAATTATCATCGGTCTGAGGGGCTGACTGGTGGGCCAGCTCCTATTTTTCCTTTTCTCCCTTTTATTTTCCTAACTGAAAAAGCTTAATAGAAAATGGACCAATCAGGTGATGCCACGTATAGGCTTAGGGTTAAATCAAGACGAGACAACGCGTGCACAGTGACCATGCCGGCGGAACGACTCGCCGGCGGCGAAACCGTGGCGGACTCCGACGACATGATAGGCCAATCGATGCGCAGGATCAAGCGACATCCTCTGGTGGTCGCGGCTCCGCGAACGGTGGTCGGAGGGGCCGGCACGGCGGCGGTTAAGGCGGCGCGGCGGGGCAGCGACATCGCAATACAAGGTAGAAGACGCGGTCTCAAGTTCATGCGATGCTTTGAGCGTCTACGGGTGACTAGGTTGCTTACCGAGTCGTCGACGAGGGTGGAGGCGGCCGAAGGCGGTGGTCATCGAACGTCGGAGATGGAGCAGATGTGGCGCTCGGCAACGGAGCTCCTACGCTCGATTTCTTAATCAACAAACAAGAGGAAATGGATCAGTGTCATCTAGAGATGCTAAATGATCAACGCATCGACGTGAAGCTGACCAGAAAAGCTCCAATTTCCGTCGATGGTGGCGGCAGCCGGAATGGGGAAAAATGAAAATTCGTCTAAATTGGACCCTCTCGGCCTTCATGAATTGGCTCTTGGGAATAGTAAGAGGTGGGAGAAGAGGATAAGACGCTGAGCCAAGGCTTTTATAAGAAGCAGAGGCGGTTCCCCTCGTTGGGCCACGGCGGTCAGTGAGAGCGAGAGGGAGGGAGAAAGGGAGAAATTCCAGCGAGGCGAGGGAAAACGCGAGAGGGATCGAAGTCTGTTGGACGCGCCGCGTGGAGCTTCACTATCGCAGCACAGGGACGGCGTCGTGCGTGGCGATGCGGTGGTGGCTGGACGGCGGCAGCGTGTTGATGAGCGGGAGGAAGACGATGGCGACGGTGGCGGTTCGCGCTCGGGCCGGCTGGGCTGGCTTGGGCCGAGGCGGTGGCAAATGGGCCGGTCAGTAAGTTTTCCCTTTTCTATTTTATTTTCGGAATTTGGTAATGGGCCGAAGCAGACTGGGCTGTTGTTGGCTAAATGGGTTGAGCCCACTTATATTCATTGTTTTTTTTTTTTTTGAATTTTCAAACTAGCTGAGACGTTTACGAATTTTCTACCTATCTAAATGTTCTCCAAAAATTCTGAAAAATTCACAGAACTTAAATATCTGTGAATCATGCCTATGATGAATTTTGTGAGATTTTTGGCCAAATAAGTTTTCCACGAAAATTCAAGAAAGTTCTTGCGTACATGGAATGTAATGCATGCTTGAAGTTTGAAATTTCAAGAAAATTCGAAAATGCAGTTCAAACATCATCCAACATTATTCAAAGTGTTTTTACATTGTTTTGGGCCTACAGTTTTTGGGATGTTACAGCGATTTAGTCAACTGCAACTCAGAGATGAACTTTGAAATAAAACTGTGAGTAGAGAGGGGGCTTTGAAAAATGTTCTCATGAATAACCTTCCTCCGTGCATACCAGATGGCCCAAAGTGTAACAGCCACCCTCGTCAGTTCATCTTGAGAGAGAGAGGACATCATCGAGACAAGCCAACTCTTGGCATCTTGTGCTGAATTTTCACACACATGTTCTGTAACGGCTTCATCTTCCAGAGCCCAAACGCACCTCGCCATATTACACTCAATCAAAGAGTGCCTCCACGAGTCAACTGCACCACATATTGAGCACAGGTTGTTGTCCACCATATTTCTATGATTTAGAACATCCTTTGACGGTAGCGAGCTTCTCGCTAATCTCCACAAAAACACACGAATCTTGGATGGTACTTTTATTCCCCACAGCGTGGTCCATTCTTTCTCCTCCACCTTCACATTTGATCTACTAGCTCTGTTCTCCATCGATCTCTTAGTAATCAGCATTCTGTATGCGGACCGAACGGAGAAAATTCCACTCTTCTCATGGTGCCAAGCCCAATAATCAACCTGACGTCGAGTGCACAATGGAATGTTAGATATTGCAACCACATCAGCTGGGGTAAACCACTGTTGGAGCTTTTCCTTGTCCCACGACACTGTAGTCGCGTCAATTAACTCGCTGACCATCTGAGGCGGGTTCGCTTGATTGCTCCTCACAGGTCTTCTTAACCCTTCAGTGGGCAGCCAGTCCATCAGCCAAATATTTGTGGCCTCACCCGAGCCCACTCTTCTAATTAATCCTTGTTTCAACACTTCCCTCCCATCTATGATAGAACGCCATATACGTGAGGGGGACGAGCCTAGTTGAGCATCCAGAAAATTGTCATTGGGGAAATACACCGCTTTCAGCACTCTAGCGCTCAACGAGTCGGCATCCTGTAGAATTCTCCAAGCTTGTTTAGCCAACAGAGCAAGGTTGAATAACTCCAGGTCTCTAAATCCAATACCACCCATGTACTTTGGTTGGACTATATCATCCCAGGCAACCCAGCAGGTTTTTCTTTTGCCATTTTCACAACCCCACCAGAAATTCCGTAGAATACCATCAATATGCTGGCATAACCCACGTGGTAACCTGAAGCATGACATTGAGAAGGTAGGAATAGCTTGGGCAACTGATTTTATAAGCACTTCCTTACCTCCGGCCGATAGACATTGCTCCATCCAACCTTGGACCTTGTTCCAAATTCTATCCTTTAAATACTTGAAAGCACCGATGGTAGCAACTCCTACATCTATGGGCATGCCTAGATATTTCTGACTTAGAGCCTCATTGTGCACCTCCAGGATGTCCATGATCTCTTCCCGTAAGCTTTGTCGGCACCCCTTCGCAAAATGGATTGACGACTTGTCCACATTAATTTGTTGCCCCGAAGCCTTACAGTACAAGTTCAACACCTCTTTCACCTCCTGAGCACTCTCCCTGTTAACTCTAAAAAACAGCAGGCTGTCATCTACAAAGAGTAGATGGCTTACCGTCGGGGCCGACGGAGCCACTTTAATGCCATTGAGAGCTGATGACTGATTTCTTGATTTCAAGAGGCACGAAAGGCCCTCTGCTGCTAATAGAAACAAATGGGGGGAGATGGGATCGCCTTGACGGATTCCCCTCGAAGGTACAAACTGCTCCAATCGTTCTCCGTTCAGTAGAACTGAAAAAGAGACCGATGTAACTAGCCTCATGATTGTATCAACCCATAGTCGATGGAAACCCAAACGTAACATAACAGCTCGCAAGTATTCCCACTCGACACGGTCATAAGCTTTCTTCATGTCAAGCTTTAGTGCACAACACCTCAAATCCTTGGCTCGCTTCCTCTTCATGAAGTGTAAACATTCATATGCTGTTATTATATTGTCTGTGATCAGTCTACCCGGCACAAAAGCAGACTGCTCCTCCAAAATTATTTCAGGAAGGATAACTTTCAGCCTATTAGCAACCACTTTCGATGCAATCTTATAAATTACGTTGCATAGGCTAATAGGCCGAAACTGGCCTAACTCCTCTGGGCTCGCCACTTTTGGGATAAGAACTATGAACGTGTCATTGATTGCCCTTGGATCATCATCTCCACGTAAAACCCTCAAAACAACTGAGGTCACTTCGGTTCCACACAAATCCCAATGGCGCTGGAAAAAATGCGCCGGAAATCCGTCCGGGCCAGGGGATTTGGTCGGGAACATTTGGAAAAGCGCTTCCTTTACTTCAATTTCTGTAAAAGGAGCAATTAGTTTGGCATTCATCTCTGGCGAGACTTTTACTGGTACTGTATTGAGCACTTCCTCCATATTTTCTGTACCCTCTGATGTGTACAAGTTCTTATAGAACTCCGTAGTCACCTCGCCTAATTCCTACTCATTTACAGTAAACTGGATTGGTGCGTGTTTGAAGGAACCGAATCGGATGCAAAATCAGTGTCGGGCTGGAATTCTCGGAGGCCACGTCACATTAATTGGGCTTCAGGCCCAACATGATGGGCTTCATGTTTAGTCCCATCACTCTGTTGCTCGGTCCCGTGAACAGACCATGTTTAGTCCCACCTCGCAAGTTCGCAATAAACTCTACCGGTTTTTAAACGAGAGCCGACGTTCCGTAAGCACGAAACAAACATGCTTCTGACATTGGCACCTGAGATCTCAGGAACAGCATCATCTGTGAACTTTACTCATACTCCCTTTGGGACCCGTCACGATGTACACATTTGGAAGTTATGGCTTTGGATTACTGTTGTGACGTGGTGGTCTCTGGGTCCACAGAACCACATTTTTTTTTTCGTTTGTCCCCTATAATAGCAGAACCGTACAAACATAATGAAATTCCACATTTGCCAGGAAATAAAGCCCTGACGGGGGGAAAAAAAACATTCTACCATGGTCACATATTCCACATTGTGACGTGGCGGTCTCTGGGTCCACAGAACCACAATTTTTTTTTCGTTTGTCCCCTATAATAGCAGAACCGTACAAAAATAATGAAATTCCACATTTGCCAGGAAATAAAGCCCTGACGGGGAAAAAAAAAACATTCTACCATGGTCACAGATTTGAACGCAACGAGCTAGGGAAAATTGTATCGCCAGTCCAAGATGCGCTACCGCAACATGTGCCCGTGGCGCACGTTCCCGCCGATATTGGTGTGCACGGAATGTTGATGCTCATGCGTGGCGCCAGCACGGAACGCCGTCTGGCACGACGCCGAGTGTGGTACAAGCAGAGTCTCTCATCAGGACGCGCGAAGACAGCGTCAACGACTGCTTGCTCCACCATCAACTGCAACGGACCGGAGTGCGATTGCGTGTTCGTCTCGCTGCTTTGCAGCGGTTGCTTTGTAGCAGCTACAGTGTTCGCAGTTATTTCTTCTGCAGTAGTTATATTGTTTCTGCAGCTGCTACAGTATTTGCAGTTATTTTTTTCAGCCGCAGCCACAGCTGCAGCAAAACGAACAGGCTGAGGGCATCTGCCTCCTGGCGGCATGACGCATGCTGATTGCTGCTGAGTGACGTCGTTCGTTGGTTTGGTTTTATGAGCCATGTGAAGACGAAACAAACAGATGTGGTTTGGTTTCAGCAGTACGAAATTCTCGTTCGCTCTCGTAACGTGAAGCGTGTCAGCGAGGGTGCGGACACCTACTCACTTTCTTTTTTTATCAAAAAGTTCAAAGGAGTCTTACAGATTGTCATGAGGCAATGTTCAAGTATTTGAGCAAATAATCCGGTCGGTAACAAAGGCAAACATAGAGAACTGACCTGATTTCTGATGGTCAAGCACCTTGTTCGCCCTGTCTTACCTTTGACAGTTTGACTACAGTAGTATGTCAGTATCTGGTTGCTGCATGCATGCTTCCCAAAACGAAGGAGCTTGTTCATGACTGAGTTGATCACCTCTTAGGAAATGGTGAACTGGATAGGCATTGCTGCCTCATTCACGACAGAACTTCACTGTGCTCATTGCTGCCTCTAGCCTAATCTGTATCTTCCGAAGTCTGCTTGTTGTTTCAGTGATGCAACTGAACCAAAGAAGCAGCCAAATGTGATGCTCGTTATTGTTAAAAATGATGCATTTTCAAGTGTGAAAAAATGATCACAGAATGGCACTGTCACTAGGTTTGGGCACTGTCACTAGGTTTGTACCTCCTGCAAGTTCTGACTCCGAACACCTGCTGTCTGCTTCTAGTACCAGCAGCCAAATCAGCGGTAATGCCACTCGGTCAGATGTTTTGAGCCCAAATAAGTGCAGTAACGTTTAATGGACCGAGTTGAATTTCAACAACGAGCCGGACCATATATTTTTCATTCTTGGCTCACGTTACATATACATAGTACAATCACGTTTAATAGACTGAATTTCATATCACCTGACAATCTGAAGAATCAAGAATGCACGATTTTCAGACCTTTTGTATCCAAACACAAATCATACACTGTGTGCAGTGTCCTCTATTTGCTCTCGACAGTGGCAGTATGCATCTCCTGCAAATGTTCTGAACATGTAATGCCTGAAACTTTCGACAAGCAGAACATTCAGCTTCAGGCATCAGCCTACAGTTTGCAGAGGCAAGCATTCCATGTGAGGTAGTTCTACTCTAGTTACTGATCGCTTCCAAATGATCTGTATTTGGATACAGATTATCATGATACAATGTTCAAGCATTTGCTGCCTCTAGCCTAATCTGTATCTTCGGAACTCTGCTCATCTGAACCAAAGAAGAAGCCAAGTGTAATGTTTGCTAATTTTAAAAACGATGTTTATTCATTTTAACAAGGTGAAAAAATATCACAGAAAATGGCACTGTCACTACCTATATACCTCCTGCAAGTTCTGAATCTGTACACCTATTGTCTGCTTCTAGTACCAGCAGAAAACTCAGAGGTAATGCCACTCAGTCAGATGTTTTAAGCCCAAACAAGTGTAGTCACGCTTAATGGACCGAGTTGAATTTCAATAACGAGCGGAACAATATATATTTGAGTCTTGGGTCGCGTTACATATACATAGTGCAGTCACATTTAATAGACTGGATTTCATATCATCTGACAAATCTGAAGAATGCACGATTTTCAGACGTTTAATATCCAAACACAAATCATACACGCGGTGCAGTTTCCTCTATTTATTCTAGACAGTGAAGGTATTTATTCTGAGCATGTAATGAAAGTTTCAGGCATTTACATCTACATAGTGCAGTCACGTTTAATGAAACTGGCGCATTACATATACATAGTGCAGTCACGTTTAATGAAACTGGCGCCACGGCCTCTGCAAACTGTAGCCTGATGCCTGAAGCTGAATGTTCTGCTAGCTGAAGGTACAGTTTGCAGAGGCAAGCGTTACAAGTAGTCTACATTACTGATCAACGTATGATATGCATTTGGATTCAGTCTTTCAGAAACAAAATGTATGTCCACTGTCGTTACCAGGACCCACTACAAGAAATCTAGGCTTCTATGACAATTCATTTTTGTCACAAAACATGCAAAATTCGTCACGAAACAATTCATGTGACGCATCCGTGACGAATTTTCGTTTGTCACCTATCACGCGTCTCTATTCAGGCTTTGTGACGAATTCCATTTTTTCGTCATAATTTTTTGTGACGAATCTTGCTTCGTCATTACTTTATGACGAATGTTTTCGTCACTAAATTGTTCAAAATATGTCACAATTCACTTGCAGGCTGTAGCCATGTTGGGCCTGGCCTGCTATGAATTTTCATTATTGGGCTGGTACTGGGCACCCATTTCAGTCTTGATAGTAGGCTCGAACCATTTAACTGCAATGGCCCAGCCCATTTCTGGCTTGGACTTTCGATACATCTGATCCATTTAGTCACAAAATTCAGCCCAGATCATTTAGATTCAGTCCAACAATAGAAAAAATATAGTAAAACAAGCCCATTCAGCCTGTGTCAACACATTACATACAACCAAATGAGAAGAGGTCCAGTACATCACATGCAGGTCAGATGACAACATGTCCAAAACAAGGCATACAACCCCCAATAGCAAGTCCAAAGCACCATGCCAATAGACAATACCCTACAGTTAAAAGACCTACATAGCAGTACGTACAAAACAAGTCTGACCCTAACTAGTTCATCAACCACTACCATATCACCATGAACCAGCAAAAGCATTCTATCAAGACGATAACACCCATTTCATCTTGAACCAGCAAGGTAGGTAAATGTATGGAACTAAACCTTGAGGAGCATGAGTAGCTTACGAAGAATAATATCGGTCTCTACTGCTTGCTGCTTCAAAGTTTCAATCTGATCATGTTTCTTCAAGTCATCCATATCTCAAGCTGCTGAGCATCAAGTTGCAATTGCTTTCTTGACAGGTTTAGTCAAAACTGTTTTGCTGCTGCAATGACATTCCTTGAATAGATCAATTGGAATGGCCGGCACATCTTTATATTTATCTTTGCTTCTGAAAGTGCATGCAAAAAATATATAAATTTAGCTTCAAAACTAGAAAATAGACCTAAGATAAGACAAATGAACATGCTATGTTTCACACACCATAACATGGCAATGCACAACGAAGCAATGAGATCCGATCCTGTCTTCTGCTGGATCACAACTTTCTCCCGGTTACCTTTGTTTTTCACACACTTATCCTAAACAAAGGCACATTTATGTAAGATATGAAACATGAAAAGAAAACAGAAAACGCATACATAGATAGCAGCACGTGCGAAGCAGAAGAAACAGAACTAAATTAAGTAATGTGATTAGTTTGAGTTAATCTGATCCAACAGACCGGGGGGAAAGAATATTTACCAGTTGAGTTTCTGGAACAGCAAAGAAATATGAATTTCTGACAAATTGTTCTTTATTTTTGCAAATAAACAGTAGCTTAATTAGCTTCTTAAATCTCTAGTTGTCCCTCCATCCTTTTTGCAATACTATATGCAGTAGGTGACGTTAGCATGAATACAAATGTTGACTGTACTACCAGTTGGTGTAACTTGTCACCCTTCAGTATTTGTAGCACTAAAATGCAACATATAATTCTGGAATAAATACTAATAAACCTTGGAAATGGTAGCTATTGTATCATTCATCTCAAGATATCTTAGAAATAAGCATGCCATCCTAATAAAATTTTGGATTATAATGGTTTAGGTAGGAGATAGTACTACTGTTGGATATAGCAGAACGTTGTTTCAATACAGTTGTCTCACATGTGGATTGCTTTGGCAAATATTTAGTAAATGAAACTAAAATTAGCTGGCACTTATTCATACACATTAATTGATAAACCCAAGCTAAGTAATTCGTGAGCTCTTGCTAGGTGTTCTTCAGGAATGCTAGTACTGTGTTAAAGTAGATAGGACTCTACGAGCTAAAGCAACAAGCCAGGTACACCACAAAATAAATGTACAACAAGCAGAATCTCTAGAGCCCTAACACATCAATTTATCAAAGAAATAAACATAGCGCAGACAATCAGTGCTGCCTCAGTTGCATTCATCTCTAGTTCTGATGTATGCATGTCAGCATGTGAACGTGCAGCTTCAAGCAAAGCAACTATCAGTGCTGTCATGCTTCCACTGTTGCATCAAGAAAACAGTCATGACAACCATCAAAAATCATGCTTCTAGTTTTAATCTGATTTACACCAACACTAATCCTGGGCAAATTAGAACCCAAATTGCTAACTTAAACCTATAACTCATGTAGGGCACGAGATGAGTATCAAGTGGCAACAGTACACTATATGAACATACCTGCTGGGGTCCGTTTGCTTGTTCCCAGCTTTCGACCAGGAGCCATCTTTCTATCGATCTTTGTCGCCGGACGGTAGGAAAGTACCAGTTGGCGAGCGAGCGGACGGCACTGAGGTCGGTGAGGGCTCGTCCACGGCCGAGGTCGGTGAGGGCGTCGTGTACTCGTCCGTGGCCGAGGGTGCCCGATTAACGGCGGTGATAGACATAGTCGGGGAGCCCGTGACATTGAATCGGCGGCGGGGGCGGCCGTGAATGGTGCAGTGGAATCGGCGGCGGGAGATGTGTAAGCGAGGCACGGGGAGTAGGATACGGCGGAGGGGAAGGTCTGCGGCGGAGGATGAGGAAGGGTTGCGAATTGGTCTAGGATGGGGGAGGAACGAACGGATAAGATGCGGTCAGCAGGGGAGCTCATGAGAGTTTACCAAAATGTACTCGGTGCGCAAGCAACGTTTCTAGAACATTTCTGGACACAAATGTCATTTGACGTTAAAATTGGGAGGAGGCGGGCTGGGACGCGCCAGATTTTTCGTCCAAGTTTTGGCTTCGCGCCTCGGTGGGAGCCCGCCTCGGTGGGAGCCTGCAGCCAGGGTCTCAATTTTTTTTTTCCTAAGAAAAAGTTAGTTTTATAATCTGTTCAAACACGTTACTGCAGCAAACATTTAGAAATTCAACTAAATTGTATACTAATTATACAAGGATAATTAAAAAGACTATCATACCTAGGATTGGTGGAGCGAGGCGCTGCAAGAAGAACCGTTATCCCGTTCATTTTATATTGAGTGAATTGCACAAAACTACAACTATTTGTGTCAAGGTTTCACAAAACTACAACTTTTGGAACCTATTTCAGAGAACTACAACTATTTTGACCATGTGTTTCAGAAAACTATAACTTTTGTGTCCGGTCCCACATGTCAGTCTCACAGATGGTAGTATTCTAAAACTGAGATTGACATGTGGGGCCGGACACAAAAATTGTAGTTTTCTGAAACACATGGTCAAAATAGTTGTAGTTCTCTGAAATAGGTTTCAAAAGTTGTAGTTTTGTGAAACTTTGACACAAATAGTTGTAGTTTTGTGCAATTCACTCTTTTATATTAGACGATTAATTTATGTCTTCCAGAAGCAGGAGCCCGATAGGCCAGTTGTTGGTACTTTGGTCTTCAGGCGGAAGGTCCTTGGTTCCAATTCCTTGGCGAGGAGTATTTTTTAGCTTTTCTAAATAGAACTGACAAGTGGGCTCCACTATAAGGGACAGTGTATGACACGTTTGGTTGTAGACGAATTATGACGTTTTATGGAAAAATTTTGTGACGGACACTGAATTTTCGTCACTAAATATTCTACCTCCTGAAAAGGGTCACAAAACATCAAGACTTTATGACGAATATGTCTTTCGTCACGAGAAAATCGTCATAGAATCTCAAATTTCTTGTAGTGACCCCGGGTACCGTCAAGACCAAAGGGCCGAGTAACCTGACAAGGGTAGTCGGACCAGCCCAGAAGAAACCGAGTAGTCCACGATACAAGATGGAAGGTTCTACTACTCGGATGGATGTAGAAAAGGCTTCTTGCCTTGTACTCCAAGTATTTCCATGATGTAACCGACTAAGACTCTTTCCATGTAACCCTGTACCCCTAGCTATATAAGGCGGGCAGGGATCTTCTCTCAAACATACACAATCAATACCACGACATACAGAACGTAGGGTTTTTATCCTCCGGGAGACCCGAACCTGTCTAAACTCCTTGTCTCGTGTTCACCATCGTATTCTTGGTCCCTTCGCCCCCATAACAAATCTATCGAGATCCTATAACCTCGACAGTGACGCGCCAGGTAGGGGCAAGCGCCGGAATCCTCCGTCGAGTACGATGGACATCTTCTACAAGCAAGTTCCGTCGAGTTCATCGCGGCGGCGACTCGCCGAACAAGTCGACGACTCGGCGCGTTCCACCAATTGAAGATAAGTAACTGCGGTGTCTGCATCAAGTCCCGAGGAGAGAACCTAGCAATCTTGCAAGGTTTTACCGATGCACATGCGGTGGCAACAGGGAAGATTCTTTCCCGTTTTACTCTTCTTTATTTATTCTTAATCTAATCAGACCAGCAATTACTCGTACTGATCATGTAATATATCTTGGATTTTTACATGTACTGCTCGAGTCACATAGTTGCAACACGCCAACAAGACCCACCTGCGATGGTGCACATCTGTGCTTAAGTTCTTGTCGGCGGCGACTCGATCAATGTCTCAACAGCAAGATCAAAAGAAGCTGCCCCTGGTGCTTGCATCAAGTCCCGAGGATTCTTTACCTTGGCTTGCAAGACTACAGCACATCACGCATCTGGCTGCTATACAGAAGAATATGCTAGAGCACGTTCAATTTCATTAAGATGATCTCGCCGACTCGACGAGTTAATAAAGAAATCCATCCCGGTCTCTTGGGTCGTGATCAACAGAGAGTCCGAGTGAAGTTCGCAATCTTGCTATACAGGGAAGACACTTTCTATGTTTATTTTTGCTTTCCTTATTTTATTTCTAACCAATCAGATTAATAGCATCTATCGATCTACTCATCATGTGCTCATGCATTTTGCATGTACGAGTTCCTTTGATCAAGGAAGATTCATACATGCCATCGGCGGCTTCTTGATCTCTCTGCCGTGGTGGTCACTCGACGTGGGACAACTGCTACATGGCCACGGCAATTATCACTCGTCGTACGGTGCTGGTCACTTGGCCGGCGTTCAACGACGGTTACTTTGCCATGGCGGCAAGTCCATTGGCGTATAGCAACGACGACTCGACGTATCTACATACAACTCCGATTACTCTGAGTAGTATGAGCATGCATGTACGCTCAACTCCATGGACGGCACGGGCAAGTTTACCTACGTCATGGGCAACTACAGCTCCTGTCACCCGGACTGCGCTGGCGATGGCTCCGCGCCGACGACAACCCCGGCGGCGCACTCGCTCGACGGCTGTGGCGGCATGGACTTCTTCGATGAGGCTCTCGTCAACAAATACAACCTGCCAATGCTGGAGGCGCACCGCTCGGCGCCGACAACTGTGTGCCGGCGGATACTGATCACTTGGCTGCGACGGTCTCTTGGCCACGACGATGGTCACTCAGCCTCGCGTCTACTCGACGCATGGCACAACAATCACTCGGCCTCTTCACTAATACTTGGCCCGGCGGCAACTCCATCGGTGTATAGCGAAGGTCACTCGACGCAAGCCTGAGCTCATCAAGTCGGCAACAGAGCCACAACTTTCCATCAACGAAAGTTCTGAGCTAATGATACAGCGGCTTGGACATGCGGTCGCATCGTGCGCACCAACAGGGAAAGCTCTTTCTTTTTCCACTACAGGAAACCTGGCGGCTTTTACACTCGGCAAAGAGTTTGCCGAGTGTTGCACTCGGCAAACACCAGACGGCAAACAGCTCTCGGCAAAGCCGGATTTGCCGAGTGCTTTTTGTCGGGCACTCGGCAAAGATTTTGCCGAGCGTCAAAAAGGCACTCGGCAAAATAAAGTAACGAAACGGAGGGAAACGGCCGTCAAAAGGGTTTGCCGAGTGCCAGAGGCCAGGCACTCGGCAAACTTTCCTTGTTTGCCGAGTGCCAGAGGCCAGGCACTCGGCTTGTTTGCCGAGTGCCTGGCCTCTGGCACTCGGCAAACAAGGGTCAGTTTGCCGAGTGCCAGGCACAGGCACTCGGCAAAGAATGGCACATTTGCCGAGTGCCTCAGTTTTGGCACTCGGCAAAAATCTGAGGCACTCGGCAAAAAAAATCGACAGATTGCAATAAAATGTTTAAAATCACTGCAACCTGGACCAAAATCACACCAAATCATACATATATGCTCATCATCATTATAGACACATACACATCACCACCATCATCATCACAGGCATTTAAATCATCACAACACATAGAAATCTCCACAAATACATAGAAATGGTCCAAATAGTGATAAACCAAGTCGTCGACAACCACAAGCACAAGTTCATCAAACGTAAGCAAGCACAACTAGTTGGTTCATGACATAAGACTAGAAATACAACTACAATCTACATCGGAGGGCGATGATGATAAGGATGAAACGGAGAATAAGCATTGGGAGGGGAAACCGGCTGATTGTTCGATCCCGCTGATATGTTCTGCAAAGAGGAGATATTACATTATTAACACAAGATTCTAGATAGACGTGCCGACAGGAAGTGGAATGAAACTACAAGGATTTAGGTAGACTCACCGGAGTGCCCTGACTCGGACTCGAAGTGCCGACAGGAGGAAGAGGTAGTGGCGGCGGTTGCATGCCACCACTGTGCCACTGGTAAAACATCGCCTGCATTTGCCGCTGCATCTCCTCCTGCATCCTTGCATTCTGTTCGGAGAGCCTCGCATCGTACCTCGCCTGCTGTTCCTGCAGCTGTGCCTGGTACTTCGCCTCCTGTGCCTGGAGCTTCGCCTCCATCTCCTCCCGTAGTTGGGCCTACAACATGTCATCCAAATGTTACAATGCAAAGCAAATATATGTCTCAAATCCAACGAAACGACGAATAGAACAGAAATAACCTGGGCTTGGTCAAACTGAATCTGTGCAGCGCTTGGCCGTGGGCGTATGGGCGGGGCTGAGGACGAGCTCCTCGCTCGGATCTCAGAGAGGGTGGGAGTAGAGGCCGTGTCCAGTGTGCTGTCCCCAATCCAGTACCGGCCATGCTTCTTACCTCCACCCACCCTCATGATGATCTCTCCATCAAGGTCCTCGGTGCTCGGGTTCCACTCTAGCCCGTGCTTCTCCCTACCCATCTCGGTGTACTGACTGAGGCGAGTGTGGACGGTGGGGTTGCTGTACGCCTCGGGGGGGTCCTCCGGGTTGTAGTCGACCTCGATCGACGTCGCCTTGCCCTTGTGGGCCATTGCCCAAGCCATCAACGGGGGACACTCTCGGCCCTCATGCGCCCGCGACTAGAAAGAAAACAGAAAGATGATTAGAAATTATGCAAAATTGAGCGTTTGTAAACAACGAAATGAATTCGCGTACCCATCTAGTCGCGTACTCATCAAGGGTACGGTTGCCTTGATGGTGTGCTGGACCAGGCATCTTCAAACGCCGCTGCCGGCAAGCTTCGTGCGTCTTCTGCCACTCGGGGTCGCACCACCTACTCACAAAGTACTCCCAGCAGTCCCTGTGAGAGGCGCACCACCACGGAATCACTTACACGTCATTTGACAAAGTTAGATGTTAGTTATTGTGAAACTATGAGAATAACAAATTAATCGTACTTAATCAAGTATAGAAAACATGTGAATGTCAAATTACCTGCATGTATTGTTCTGCAGCCAGCCATATGGTCCGAGCCGCCTTTTTCTCAATCTTCCTACCAAGTTTTTTTGCGTAGTAGGTCCTCACGGCCTGGACGCGCGCCTCGTAATGCATGTCCGTAATGAGTTTAGGACATGCATCGTACGCCCGACGCACCGCACGGTCCCTCCATTCCGGCTCGACCCTGAAAAAATCCTGCACATTGACGCGATGTATACTTTCATTATTTGAAGAATATCCAATGAACGAGATGTATTGACCAATTCAATGTAAACAAGACTTACCCACAGCTCTCCAACTACCCGGTCCGCCACGGTGCGAAAGTCTCTCCCATCCTCGTCTGGGACATCAGCGACGCGTTTGTAGTGGGCCCACGTCAAGGCCGGCTCCTGCCCCCCGTCGCTCAGTGACACCATGCCAGGAAAGTGTCTCCTGCACAAAAGGCCGAGGATGCCGGCAGGAATACGTTCGTGGTCACCCGGAACGATCGTCTCCCAGCCCCTGCACAAGTGATCAAGACAATGATTAGTTTCTATTTAGATTTGAAACATAGCAAATGACTTAAAAGTTAAAGTTACTTACTTCTTCCCTTTGGGTCGAACCAACGGGCGTCTCTCAACAGGGATCGGTCGCTTTGGAAGTCGTGCGGGACCTCGCTCCCACACTTTCGGCACGTCCTCAGACGCCGCCTCGTCCTCCCCGTCCTCCTCCTCCTCCCCGTTCTCCTCCTCCTCCTCCTCCCCGTCCTCCTCCTCCTCCCCGTCCTCCTCCTCCTGCTCCGGGGCCTCCTGCTCCGGCTGCTCCTCTGAGGCCTCCGAGGCCTCCTGCTCCCGCTCCTCCTCCGACTCGTGCACGGAAGGAGCAGGGGACGGTGGCCTCGACCCCCTCACTCGACGCCTGCCGCCACCTCTGCAGCCTCGAGCCTTGACTCGACTACTCCCGCTCCCAGACCCCTCAGCTGCAGCGGACCGCTTCCCAGTCGCCTTTTGGTACAGGGACGTCACCGTCCTCATCACACCACCACCCTTGCCCACCATCTTTGATCAATCACCTGCAATTAACAAGATTAAATCCATCAGTATTTCGAAATATATGCAAAAAAAATATAACATGTAATAGAAAGTAACATAGTATTGCAAAAATTAAATTAACTACTACGGGCCATACATGTATTAGAAATAATCATCAAGATCAGGATCTTGTGCATTGTTTGCCTCATCATCACTATAATCATCAAGGTCCATATCATGTTGCACATGTTCTGAAGGCGGAATGTCATCGTCGTCTAAATGTAATCGCTCAAGTAATTTCAAGTCGTTCGCATTATGAACCTCATCTCCAGCATCGTCATCAACAACCGTTTCATTGTCTACTTCCGTTTCGATCTCTTCGGTTAAGTCTATCACAAAACCCCCTTCTAGCCCATCTTCTTGGAAGAACTCTCCATCGACATATGTGTTTGGGTCTACATTGTAATCTTCATTGTTTGGGACCGGTAGTTTGCCGTGTGGCGATACCTTGTACACAACATCCCAACCCTTGAGACGGTCGTCAGTTTGGCACGGGTATGAGAGATAATAAACTTGTGTGGCATGTTGAGCAACAATATATACATCGTCTCCTGGATAGACGGATGACTGTCGAATTTCGACTAGCCCAAGATTAGGGGTCCGTCTAACTGCTTGAGGATCAAACCAATGGCATTTGAATACGACAAGAGGGAGAGGCTTGCAACCATCAAAACAAATTTCGTATATTTCTTCAACTCTTCCATAATATTCGACCCCATCGTCACCAGGAGTAAAAACTCCGGTGTTAGTGGTTTTACGATTAGGCCGATTCTGCTCGTAGCTTGTTGTGTGAAAGCGGTACCCATTAACATCATAGCTTTTAAATGACTTGACCGCATAAAGACAGCCCTTGGCAACCTGTCTTAACTCGGCATTCATTGTCGCTTCGGTTCGGGCCTGCAAGTTCAAGCAAGATAGTTAGCTACATTATTCGCACGTACGAGAAACTTGTAATGTCATACTAAGAAAATGCTAAATACCTTCCTATTGAACCAAGAAATGAAATCGGGCGATCCATTTCCTGCACCGTTGCAAAGAAGGGTATCGACATCATGTGCGGTAGGAGGCACTTCATCATGCCAGAATACATCAAGAAATCCCCTGTAGCAATGAGGAACAAGTGGGTTGGATGTGGAACAAATAGGTTAGATGTCTAATTATGAAATTTGTTCATAACTTACTTGATGTACACGTCCACTTCTCTTAGGTTGGTCAGCACATACAGCATGATCGTGCGCCACTCTAGATATGTCAAGTTCTTCTTGGTCGCTTCACCTCCGCGCCCGTATTGCCCTTGGAAAAGGCTGAGGGTCGATTCATTTTCGTCAACGTTGTAACGAGAGGGTGGAAAATGCACACTCGGAAGGTTGTCAGAATAGTATTTTGTTGTGAAGTTTGACACCTCCTCCAGAACGTGTGCCTCTGCAATGGAAGCTTCAATTTTGCATTTATTTTTACATTTCGTTCGAAGAACCTTTTGACACCGCTCAATTGGGTAGCACCAACGATTCTGCACAGGCCCCCCCATTCGAGCCTCATACGGAAGGTGCAAAATCATATGCACCATCGGAGTGAACAAGCCTGGTGGAAATATCTTCTCCAACTTACAGAGCAACACAGGCGCCATTTTTTCCATTTCTGCAATCACGGAAGGTGATATCTCCTTAGCACAAAGCTGGCGGAAGAAATAGCTCAACTCTGCCAGCACTTGCCACACATGATCAGGGAGATAGCCTCGAACCATCACGGGAAGAAGCCGCTGAATCCACATGTGGTAGTCATGAGTCTTGACCCCGTTGATTCGCATAGTAGCCAAGTTCACTCCCCTACTCATATTCGCTGCGTACCCATCAGGGAACATTAACGTTTTGAACCATTCTAGTACTTCCTTCCTTTGGGGCCTCGTCAGGACGAAATCCGCCTTAGGTTTTCTCCATGACTTGCCGGAAGCAGGAGGCGCCATGTCTAGCTTTGGTCGATTGCACAAAGTAGCTTGATCGACTCTTGCCTTAACATTGTCCCTTGTCTTATCAGCAATGTCCATGATTGTTCCGAAAAGTGGAACGCCTAAGCCATGTTCAACGTGCATTAGGTCAATGTTATGTGGAAGAAGAAGGTCTTTCATATACGAAAGCCTATACAAGCCACAGATCTGAGTGAAGGCATGTAGCTCACCATATCCCACAAAACCACCGTCTGTTTCATCGACCTTGAGACCATCTAACATAGCACTCACCTGCGCACCTGTCAAGAACTGCGGTGGAGGGTTGAGAACTTGGACACCTTTCGTAAAGTTCTTTTTGTCTCTTCTGAATGGATGGTCAAGAGGGAGGAATTGTCGGTGTTGGTCGAACGAAGAAAACTTGCCACCCTTCTTCAACCAAATCCACCTCACAAGATGCTTGCATACCGGGCAAGGAAACTTTGAGTGAACGCCCCAGCCACAGAAACAACCATACGCCGGCATGTCATGCAGAGAGTAGAAGTACCAAACATACATTCTGAAGTTTGTCTTTGTAGCTTTATCGTATGTCCATACCCCTTCCTCCCAAGCACGTTCCAAATCATCAATCAGAGGCTCCATATAAACAGACATATTACTCCCCGGGTTTTCAGGAATTATCAACGACAAGAAAATGTTCTGTCGTTGAAAGATGACGCCTGGAGGGAGATTGAGGGGTATAACGAACACGGGCCAACAACTGTACGGGGCAGCCCCCATGCCATATGGATTGAACCCATCTGTTGCCAGGGCCACACGTACATTACGAGCCTCCCAAGCTTTGATGTGATGAATGTTATCGAATCGTTGCCATGCTTCACCATCGGATGGATGTACAAGCTTATCGGCCTTGTATCGAACTCCATGTTTGTGCCATGTCATCTGTTTCGCGGATTCCTCGGTCATGTACAGCCGTTGGATCCTCGGTAAGAACGGAAGGTACCTTAGGATCTTCACGGGTACCGTGAGTTGCCTTTTTTGCCCATCACCCGCGTCTACCTCCATGAACCTAGAGGACCCACACTTTGGACAGTATTTTGCTTCTGCATGCTGTTTCCTGAATAAGACGCATCCTTTCGGACAAGCATGTATCTGCTCATATGGCATCTTAAGTGCACTAAGCACTTTCTGTGCCTCATACATGCTCATTGGTAGAATGTGACTTTCCGGAAGCAGGCTGGCAACAACTGTCAACATAACATCGAACGCGTTCCGACTCAAGCTAAACTGGGACTTCACGGCCATTAGACGTGCAATGGCATCCAGTTTTGAAACCCTGGTATGCCCGTGAAGAGGTTTCTGTGACGCTTCAAACATGTCATAGAAGCGCTTTGCGGACTCCTCTGGCTCCTCCTCCCCCCTAGGTTGTTCACGGAACTGGGCTTCCTGATAGTCCTGTAACATGTCCTCCACCCCGCCATCAGCATCACAATCATCGACGCGTTGTCTCACGACCTCCCCCCTCAATCTATGGGCTTCACCATGGTAGACCCACCGGGTATAGCCTGGCGTAAATCCATAGTTACCAAGATGCAACCCCATCTCCTCCTCCGTCTGCTCCCTTGTGTTGCCGCAACGGCTGCAGGGACACCAAGTCTTTCCACCTTTGCTGACATTGGCAAATGCTTGTTTCAAGAAAGCAAGGGTCTTGTCAACCCATTCGCTTGTTTCAGAACCCTTCCTTGGACGGCCCGTGTACATCCACGCACGGTCATCCATCTTCTATCATATATATGAGGGAGCAATTTAAAATTTATTGGCACCTACACGATGCCTACAATGTCTAATAGGTGAAGATAGGTCCTAATCCCACCCGACGATGCGTAGATGGGGCTAGTTTCCAAGGTCTACTCCGGTCCGAGACGGAATTTCGGCAGCACCTCCCCGCTGTTCTCCAAATACACGTCCTGGGAGGGAGATTGTGTATCCGGAGAACAACAGGGAGGCGCGACCGAAACTCTGTCTCAAACCGGAATAGACGATGGAAACTAGCCTCATCTACGCATCCTCGAGCTGTCCAAGAAACGTGGACAATTCGAAATAGATACGGTCCTAGATATGCAACCATCGGACATATCTCCAACTGTATCTATTTCGAACGGGAGACACTTAACTAGGTTACGCGTTACCTACAAACAGAAATGGAAAAAGGGCGAGGGGATCTTTTATGTCTCACCTTGTTGTCCCGCAAAGTGACGAGTGGAAGACGGTGGAAACTAAAGCCTCTCCAATCCTGCAAAAAATGAAACATAAAGTTGTCAATTTAAAATTTCGACAGCACCTCCCCTGTACGGTGAGGTGCCCAAAACCTGCAAGAAAATAGCGGCGCGATGGCCGGCAACCATATCCAACAAATCAATGACACGATGCCCGGATACCACGTCCAATTCACCGAACCACATCACTTGTTCAATTGAAACGACGACATTTCGTCCAATTCAAACAACCACGTCACTTGTCTATTTACATTACCAATTTTGTTTCAATTGCATTCATAGCTCACATGTAACATGAAACTTCATAACTAGCTTCAAATTCACATTTCATAATTTGGTCCAATTTTGATTTTTAATTTCAATGACATACACAATTACCGATCAAATCGTTCCAAGGGATTCCTCATTTCATCACAACCACCGGTCAAATAATTCAAAGCAATTATATTTTCGTATTCAATTTGACAAGCAAAGGCATTATTTCCAAACAATTCCTCATTTCACAAGCAATTCTTTTCATATTTTATTTCATATTTCACAAGCAATCGAATTCAAAATAAAAAACATGACATTTCAATCCATTTAACAAAAACAGAAAAAGAAAAAGGAAAAAAAAAAAGGAGAAGAAGCTCACCTTCCAACTCACTACGGCCGGGGAGCCCTTGCTGCCGGTGTGGAGGTCGTCGGGGGAGGGGGGGGGGGGGGGGGCGGCCGGGGAGGGCAGCCGGAGGGCGCCGCTGCGGCGTCTTGCCCCGGCGTCGGCCCGGAGGAGCGGGGGAGCGGGAGGGCCGGAGGAGCGGGGGAGCCGGAGGAGCGGGGGAGTCGGGCCGTCGGGGGAGCCGGAGGAGCGGAGGAGCCGGAGGAGCGGGGGAGCCGGAGGAGCGGGGAGGGCGCGTCGGGCCGGGGTCGCCGGCGTGGAGGACGGGGGCGGCGCGGCGCCGGGTGGAGGAGGGCGGCGCGGCGTCGGCGAGGCGGCGATTCGGCGGCGGCGGCGCGCGGGAGGGCGCCACGGGAGGCGGGAGGGCGCCGCGGGAGGCGAGCTGGTGGACGGCGGCGCGGGGCGCGGGTGAAGGCGTGCGGCGGCGGCGCGGAGAAGAAAGAGATAAGGGAAAGAGGAAGAGAAGCCGCGCCCGTGACTAAGTCACGGGACACAAAGTTTGCCGAGTGCTAGATCCAGAAGCACTCGGCAAACAACCCAGCACTCGGCATACCTTTGTTTGCCGAGGGCCCTGGGGCCGGCCCTCGGCAAACATTTTCACCAGGAATTGAAAAAAATTTATAAATTCGAAATAAATTCAAAAAAATGCCAAATTTTGCCATGATACATTTCATATGATTCTTTACCTATAAAAAATATGTTTAAGGTGAAACCAAATTATGTCCGCCGTTTTGGTTCGAAATCAAAACGATCACTTCATAAGTTTATGTATCTTCTTCGAGGATGCTCCTGTTTCTAAACAATGTACGTCACAACTTTAGCGAAACTTTTTCTACGATTTATCATGGTCTCCACGTATGATTTCATGATACCAGCGCGAGTCTCGTAATTTTTGGACTTTGTTTGAATTTTATAAAATTAAAATACTATTCAACCATATCTTTTCGCTTATATTTTATGTACAATATGAACGAATTATCAGTTCATTTCATGGTTGACACCTTACATTGGACTCAAGAACATGAATATCAGCTTTCGTATGAACATTTTTTTTATTTGAATCACCTAAAGTTCAAATTTGAATTATTTGCAATATATACTTTATATGTCATAAACACCTTAAATATACCAAACGGATTGAACAAATCACCAAACTTTCGCATGAAGCAACATTGATACATACATCCACCACATAAATGGAAAATATGAAAAAAAATGAAAAAAAAAATTATTTTGCCGAGGGCCCACGTTAGGCACTCGGCACACAAATAGTTTGCCGAGTGCCACTAACGGAGGCACTCGGCAAACTCCCTTGGCACCGTGTGCCAGGAGTTTGCCGAGTGCCTCCAGTTATGGCACTCGGCAAACCCCCTGTTTGCCGAGGGCCAGGGTCTCGGCACTCGGCAAACTCCTTTGGTACCGTGTGCCAGGAGTTTGCCGAGTGCCGAGACCCTGGCACTCGGCAAACAGGGGGTTTGCCGAGTGCCCGATGGATTGCACTCGGCAAACCCCTGAACACACGGCAAAGGCGCGGTTTCCCGTAGTGTTCTATTCCTGATTTTCTTATTTTGTTCCTAATTAATCTACTCGCCGAGTAGTTTATGCCCTCACGTGATGTGTTTTTGGCATGTACCTGATTACACGTGATTAATCTACTCGCCGACTCGATGAAAGCCAGGGTCCAGGTCTGACCTGAAACCAAAGCTTTCGTCAACAAAGACTAAGCTGCTTCAAGCTCCAAGACGGGGAAGGGCTGACTTCACGCATACAAACTGAGTCGCGTCCGGCCATCAGGTCTAGTCTGAGTTGACTGGTTGCGTGCCTCTCCATCGGCGGTGTAGGCGACCGACGTTTACTCGGCGTGCTGTGGCGGCCACACAGGGGGCTATGACGTCGACTCGGCGTCTTGTCTCGCACTAGGCCGTCCATCTCAGCGCTGGTCACTCGGCCATGGTTCTGACGCCGCGTACAGCAATGGCGACATGGTGACTCGACGCAAGTCGGAGTTCATCAAGTCGGCAACAAAGCTACAGTTTTTCATCAACAGGGAATGCTTTTTCCTTTTTGTTATTCTTTATTTCTTTATCCATTAATCACTCTAATTAATGATTGGTTTATCACCTCATACTTTATTACTTGCTTTGCATGTATGTACCGTCACACATGTACTCTCTTGCAAGCACGGATTGCATCTACGGGAAACATGGCAGGCAGCCGACAGGCTCTTTGGCCACTCGGCCGACATCAGCCACGACGGCGAGTCACACGATCACTCGGCCACGACGTACTCCGCGTACTACATCGGCAATTACTCGGCAGAGTGGCCTGACTCGGCCTTGTGTCTACTCGGCGTACGACAACAACTACATCGCGTCTTGGCTGTACGACTGGCTCGGCCGATCTCAGCATCGCAATAACTCCGCTTATCATACGAGCTAAGTTACTTATTTAATTCTCATAATTTGAGTGTTTTTACACTAGCCATATCATTTATCTGAGTGCTTACCACTCCTCATTTTTATGTGCCTTCACATAAATCAAATATCATTTTTCCCCTTAATTATTCTTGGCTCTATACCCAATAACATACTTATTGCCTATAGAGCCGGGGGCTATATAAACATTATGAGTTATGTCTGGAGTATCTCTTGTCGACTAAGTAAGCCTTGCTCGTCCTGATTGTGAAGCTCTGACTGAGAGTGCATAAACATAAGGCGACAACCGGTCTCTGAAAACAGTCATAGAGGCTCACTTGACAAACGCTCATCCTTATTTAATCTTACGACTTATGTCAATCTTCTAGACTTCTGTACGCTGTAGTAACTCCGATTGTGAAGCTCTAACTGACGCCGTCGTCTCTCTAAACGTGTGCTGACCCGGTGTCCCACGTCATACAGGGCCGGCTAAGTTCTATGAGTGCATAAACATAGGACAACACTCGGCTATCAGAGTTGAAAAGAACGGCTGAGCCGGTTCACATTAATTAATTATGATGACTAAAATCAACCTTCATGTTGTGGTCATATATTTGATTATATTTTTACAGATTACTACATAATCTATTACTGTGTTTTATCTACAGGAATTTATCACACAAGTCTCTCCAAGTTCACGAGCGTATTTTCTACGCTCGGGGGCTTGACGCCACTCGAGAATCACTAATCTCATGAATTTCTTCAAGTCCTTTACAAACCCCCTGCTACAATAGCACTCGGGAAGCGCATCTGCTGTATCAATGAAGCAACGTGTATAACATAAACACATATACGCAGGAGCTTGCCTCCGCCATCACAGAAGCATCGATGAAACCTCCATACTGAGCACATACTAGTCCTTTACCTGGACTAATGAAGTGACTCATTCCAAGAATCAAGCTTACTGCGTCACTCAACAAAGTCATCGCGTCAAGCACCATGCATCGCTCCAAGAGAGCAGAGAGATCGTTAGTGCTGCTGTTCAACGAGCTTGCCGTGCCAAGCACTGCTCGAGCTACTAGCTCACAGACTGCACGTTCCTCGAGTTCCTCGTCCTTCAACTCGTCGTAATCACGCACCGCCATCTGACTGGAGCACATCAGGGTCATGGACCAACATCTTCCCCGCCGTCAGGCTCGAGCTGGCCTCGGTCGCGCACTACCGCCTGTCTTGCCTTATGGCTCGAGCTCGTCATGGTCGTGTCGTCGTCTGCCTCGCCGCACAGCCTGGGCTCGCCTCGCGTCACGACAGTACAACCTCTCGCCTCGTCATTGTCACCGAGATATGTCCAGCTACAAACTGAGTACTCACTCAGATCGCTACCAGTCGGCTGCAGCTGCCTCGCTAGAATTACTCGGCTACATCTTCTTCGCTGATTATTTTACTCGGCTACATCTTCTTCGCTGATTATTTCACTCGGCTACATATTGGCTCGAGCTGGCCATGGTTGCGCACTACCGTCCATCTCGCCGTATGGCTCGAGTTCGGCGTGGTCGTATCGTCGTCGGTCTCACCGTGCGGCCCAAGTTTACCATGGTTACAAAGCACTGTCTACCTCGCCACATGGCCGGAGCTCGCCTCACGTCGCCTCACCCCCATATGCGGAGCTTGCCTCTGCCATCACGGCTCGAGTTTGCCTCGCCGTGCTGCGGCTTACCATGCCGCCTTGTTAAGAGCACACATCGTCGGTGCAGCCAGAGTCTCCTCGTCGCTGGACCACACGCTACTGCCTCACTGCGCGGCTGGGACTACACCGAGCATGCATTAAACAATGCAAGGCATCGATCATCACGCTCTGACCTCTGAAAACAATATCACAACTACTCTGACAAGATCAGTCCACTGCCAGGCCTGCTCCAGATTACTCGGCCAATTACTTGGTTAGAGTATATCACTCAGCTATACGGCCAGAGCAAAAGTTTCTTCATGTCCTTCACCAATACTTAGTCGGACAATTACATAATCACTCGGATGGGTGGTTCCTTGGGTTCTTTGTCCTCCTCGAACTTGTCAAGAATGTGCATTATTAGAGTATACACTTAATCTCTCAGATTATTTGTATGACACTCAGCTATTTTTCCTATCTAACAGTACAGATTTCAGTCTGTGTGTTTCTAGTTCTTTTTGAGTCTGTACATAATTATACTAATTATCCACAGACTCGGGGGCTAGTCCACGTGGACTCACTTGCGTGAGTTCCACGAAAATTCAAAACAACTGTACTATCAGTAATCTTAATGCTTCTGGTCTCTTTTGAGTCTGCACATAATTATTCTGATTATCCGCAGATTCGGGGGCTAGTCCACGTGGACTCACTTGCGTGAGTTCCACCATTCTTTCGGCAGACTTGCCAGGCACACGGGTTGTCTTATATCCTTGACAATTTAAGTCGGATAGTACCTATAATTTATCCTCTTCTGAATCTCAATTATTTTCGTTGAGATACAGCTTAGGGGCTACGGGTTGTAATCATCCCTGGCTGATTAGCTGGATGGACCTAGACACCAGCTCGGAATGAGAAGTTCTTGGCTGAGACTCATTGTGACTTCCTGTTCTAATTGCCTTGTGCGCAGGAAAGTATGAGTTCCTTATATAATGGATGCTACTTTTCAACACATCAGTATGATGCACTGATCGTACATTCATTCACTCGGATCAAGATCTTATTTCTTGGTTCAGCTTACTTTGAGTTACTATACAATTCTACGAATTACACAGTAACTCGGGGGCTACATCAGTATGATGCACTGATCGTGCATTCATAATTTTCAAATTTGTAGACATGCCTTTTTTAAGGCCTAGGCCGACTCAGTCAGTTGGATACTATTCACATAGTATGCTTTCAGCCCTAGCCGACAGATTCGGATGTTGAATTTATTTTCACTCGGATCAAGATCTTATTTCTTGGTTCAACTTACTTTGAGTTACTATACAATTATACGAATTACACAGTAACTCGGGAGCTACATCAGTATGATGCACTGATCGTGCATTCATCATTTTCAACTTTGTAGGCATGCTTTTCAGCCTAGGCCGACTCAGTCAGTTGGGTACTATTTACATAGTATGCTTTCAGCCCTAGCCGACAAACTCGGATGCTGACTTTATTCAAATCTCCTCTATAGACTTAATCAGCTCTAAAAGCTGAGTGCTGTTCCATACACGGCATTTACATACAAACTTGCTTCAACAAGCATTTATTCAATATTTCTGATATCATTCAGAGTTGGGTACCAACTGACAGCATGCCTAATTCAAGGCCCTGTTGGCCTTGGTCCACCCGAGGTCAAGTACCTCAAACTTGATTCAGGTCAAATCCTTTTTAATTTCTCAATATCATTTGAGATCAATTCCTACATGGAGAGAAAATTAGTCGGAAGCAATTCACTGGATCAATCAAAAAGCACTTGGGGGCTACTGTCGTTACCATGACCCCCGGGTACCCTCAAGACCAAAGGGCCGAGTAACCTGACAAGGGTAGTCGGACCAGCCCAGAAGAAACCGAGTAGTCCACGATACAAGATGGAAGGTTCTACTACTCGGATGGATGTAGGAAAGGCTTCTTGCCTTGTACTCCAAGTATTTCCATGATGTAACCGACTAAGACTCTTTCCATGTAACCCTGTACCCCTGGCTATATAAGGCGGGCAGGGATCTCCTCTCAAACATACACAATCAATACCACGACATACAGGACGTAGGGTTTTTATCCTCCGGGAGACCCGAACCTGTCTAAACTCCTTGTCTCGTGTTCACCATCGTATTCTTGGTCCCTTCGCCCCCATAACAAATCTATCGAGATCCTATAACCTCGACATCCACAACACTCGTGAATGCGCGCATGATCAAAGAATCAGGACTTTTGAGCCAAGAAGGCTGTAGAAGCATTTATATCATGTGACCAAAACTAAATATGTGAGGAGTCGCTCCTGTTTTTCTGGTGTAGCTTGAGCCTGGTCAATTCACAGCAACTTCAGGTCTGGGGCTGAACTGATCTTGCAAATAACAATAAAAACATGCGTAAAAAATTCATTTACACAGCAAAGGAATAGTTCTGTTAAAAAAAAAATTGGTTACTGCCTGCAGAGCTAGGCGCCTAGGCCAGTGTCTGTTAGAGTGTCAATCGTGAAATTAGGACTAAATATGGACTACACAGCGCTATACTTTTGTTACAAGGACCTGATCAAGCGACAGAGAACGCAGGCTAACAAATTAACAGCGTGTTAAACATCCTAGGAAGCATTTAATGTGACAAGCAACATTTAGACTTGGGCAGGGAAATGAAGTATTTCGCTTCTCTGAACAAACCGTATTATTTTGATGCATTTTCTAGTAGATTTTGATGAAAATAAAAAAGCTCATTCAAATTTTCAAAATGGTGTGTACGGTAGATTTTGATGAAAATCAACAAGCTGCTTTCAGCATTGGTTTTACGGTAGGTCTTCACTGAAAGAATGCCGTTAAGATTGATTAATAACTTTGACGTGTTACTTTATTTTGCTACTTGCAAGCTACTGAACTGAGGTAGTTAACAGTTTGCAAAGGGAAGAGTATTCTCATGATCGTCCCATCGTTGTAGGACGTAACACTTGAGAGAATTGAAAATGCGAAGTAGAAAAGCTACACATTTTCTGATACCAGAGAGGTACAGGGAAAAAAAAAACAGAGCAGGACCGACAGAGGCTAAATTCAGTAACACAAGGAAACAGCGATTTGCACACTGAGTCAGTGTTAGTTGCAGTGTAATTCGAGACACCGCCCTTCGATGTGCACCGCTTAAACTTCTGAACCAGTGCTGGTGTTTTGCTTCACAACGAAACATACTAGATGGATGAAGTTAGAGTATGAAACACGAACAGGCCATATCTGGTGAATCAGAAGGAGTTCCTTTTTTTTTCTTCTCGAGATTGTACAGTAGCAGAGCATCCTTCGCTGCTCGTTTCCTTTCCTTGGTCGTCAAAAGTGGGGGACACGAACACCATGGCGAGCAGCTCTCTCAAGTGTCAGCCTCGCTCGCCTACATGCACGGCCGTGCACTGGAGCATGCATGTCCAAGTCCAACAAGGCAACAACCGGGACGATTCTGGCTGGCATCGCGCGGCGGAACACCGGCGGGCCCGTCCTTCCTTGGTAACGTGGCTGGGAGGACCGCGCATGCGTACCTCGCCCGGCGTCGCGTCCGTGCATGGCGAACGACAGGAATGCGACGACGTGCGTGGAGAATTATTCCGGTAGTACGCGGCAGCGGCTCCGATGAGCCGTGGTCCCTGGCTTCGGCGCAGTCGTGGCGTGTCGCCCCCAGACCGTTGGAAGCCCGTCGGATCAGCTCCTTGCGGCCGGTCGCGACGAGCGCGTTGACTGACATGGAGTTAGCCGTTTACTCGTTTTCTGGAGGCTCGTGAGGTGCACGGCGAACAAGGCGAGCGCAGAGCCTTGTGCAGTCGTGCCGCGGGCCTGAAAGCTCGCCGGCCGATGACGCTGGCACAATCGTGGGCCGTTTTGGTGCGGCCCGCACGGGCTGCAGCGGGCAGACACTGGCGAGAGGATCCGGCGAGCAGAATGAACGGGCATCGATGCTGGTCTTGCGTGTTCGACGCGCACGCGAACCGTCGTCAAACCGCCTCCGGTGCTCTGGTCACCACGCGCGCAATCCAACCGATCCCATGGATTGCGCGCGTCCTCCTCCTCCACGCCGGAACCGCGATGCATCCAACCGATCCCGCGCTCAGGGTCTAGCAGAACCAGATCTCCAGGCGTGAGCGCGATTCCCCACGAGCTGGCGCCGTACTTGGGGGCGGGCACGGCCAGGGCACTCGCCGTGGCGCGCAGCAGCGTAGTATTCGTGACGACGTGGGAGTAGACGGAATCCAAGGGTGGTGGCCCAGGTCTGGTCGACTCTGGAGCCGACCGCGAGAGCTCGACGGCTGCCACTGCCAGCCACGGCGATGCGGGACACGGTCGCGCAGGCAAAGTGAAGGATACGTGTCCGTCGGCCGCAGTCTTTCTGATCTCTTCGACACGGAAGCCGGCCGCGTGCCTGACTGACGTACGCTGGGATGTGTGTGCGCGCGCGTGCACGCGGCCGCGAAGGGCAACACTGGCATTGCACGAGACATCTCCGAGGCCGGCTGGGTGTGTCGACGACGGCAGAGCGTGATGTGGACGCAGCGGGACTCAACGGCATCGAACCCGCCAGCCGGTGACGCACGACGAGAGGACTCGATGGCTGGCGAGCGCCCCGGCCGGCCAGCTGCGGCGCGTGGCGCGAGGGCGTCCAGCACGCTCACGACCAGCGTCGCGCGCGGCGCAGCGCGGGCGACGAAAGATGGCTTCACGCGCTGTTTCTTGTCAAGTTGCTGCACCACCAAACTGCAGTGGGCAGACATTGGTGAATGGATCTTCAATTATGCCCTCCGAAGTCCGAACATGTTACGCATCGCCGGAGGGTGCTTTGTGTTGAACGTCCGTGCGGGCGCGCGAGCCGCACCGTGGTTTCTGCGTATTTCATAGCCTGTCGCGAGGCGTGACGGCTCCCACCTTGCTGCAGAGCAGAGCAGCCTCTGCAACAGGTAGTACTGTACCCCAGGGGGAGCAGAGCAGAGTGCTCTGCTTTCGCTCATCCCAGCGCTAGGAGTACTCTGTTTTTGAGACAGTATCTGTTTTGGAGGATTTGTTCCAAACTCAGTCTACCAAAAAGAATAAATTTTCCAGTTCAAAAAAAAGAGAATAATTTGTCTCAACCTACCGCATATTTCTTAAACAAATAATTATTCAATTTTTTCCCGTTTCTAAACACTATGTAAATTGGTATCAGCTTTTTAATGTTGCAAATGATGAGTTTGATATTTTACGAATCAAAAAATAAGTGTACACATAAATTTCGTAACATTTCTAAAGTAATGAAATTAATGTAACAGTTTTTTTAAGAACATGTATATGCATGTTGTATGTACTCTAGAAGGGCACTAGAACAATTTTCCTAATCTATCGAATGTGGACACTGACAACTTTGCAAATTACTATTTTAGCTGAATAGTATCTGCTCAAGAATCAAGATATACCCGTCAAGTGTAGTATATCCGGGTGTTTGGCACTGAGACAGCCCCAAGCAAAGGATCACTGACATACATAGGGACTCCCTCATGCTCGAGCCCACACTGTAAGGCCCCCTTTGGAACGCGGGATTTTTTCCTATTCCTGCGTTTTTCCTGTGAACAGTCAACTGATTCCTGTGAAATTCCTGTACAATTCCTGTGAAAATCCTGCGTTCCAAAGGGGGCCTAAGTGAGTGTCACCAGGCTCTGCTACTGTACATGTTTTCGTGCCATTTGGACGGCATGGAGCTGCACGCCCGTGTGGTCGTGACGCGTCTCGCTCTCCGTTCCGCTACCGCACCGCACCAACGTCGTGGCGGTCTTGCCATTAGCCACGCCATGCTGCGTGTCCGTGTGCGTTACACGGCGCCCGCTTCACTCTCATCACAGAGTCACAGGCTTACCTTAGCAGCGTAGGGTAATGGCCTGATGGGTAAGGACAACGGCGAGGTACTAGTGAAGTGCCTCACCCTTGTGCATGTGTCACGCTCACAAAACCTGACCGGAGCCGGAGCAAGCAATGCTGATCCGATCGATGCGGTGGTGCATGGCAGCACGGGTGCGTGCATCAGTGCACCACTCGCACCGCTGTCCCGGCCGGCCATCTCCTGAGGTTGCCCAAGCTCGAGACGAAGCCATCCATGATCCATCGCCATTGACCGGCCATCTCCTGAGGTTGCACGGAGTTTTGTGGGTTGGTTATCGCCCGCCACTGAACTGCATGCCGGCGCGTGGGTGGGGCCACGAACCAGGGAGGGGATCCGGGTCTCCTGAAGTAGTGAAGAAAATTCAGGGTACTGTAGCGATCGGAACAGTAATCTGTGAGGAGAGCTACAGTATCCTGAATTTACACTGTAGAAAACAGTATCCGGAGCTACTGTGCGTTTGCTTTTACTGTTCATATTTACTGTTCGCCTGTCCCTGTAGCATTCGACCTGGTCCGTTCGTTTTCCATCCGACGGTTGAGATTTCATCTAATTCGGCGCACTGTAGCGCCTCTGAATTTCCTTCAGTAATTCAGAGGATCCCGATCGGGGAGAGGAACGTTGGCTGTTAATCGCGTGGGTCCAGGCGTGTGGCTTCCCCTTGCCGTAGGATCGCGGGCCCACGGACTAGGGAGAGGAACCGTTGGCTGTGAATCGCGTGGGTCCAGGCGTGTGGCTTCCCCGTGCCGTAGGATCGCGGGCCCACCGGCCACAGCGCGGGATCGAAAGCGCGAGCCGCGAGTTTCGCACAGCGTGCAGGTCAGGTGTACTAACAAAAATCGCCTTAAGCTCAAGATCGCAAAACAAAAGTAAGGTACAGTACAGAGTATACAACAGTTTTTTTTTTTTTTTTTTTTTTTTTGGGTAAAGGTATACTACTTGCCAATGCAATGCTATTATGCTAGTGCCGCCAGCCTTCGACTTGCCCAGCATCAGCTGACAAAACACATCCACGGGGGCAACGGTCAACACACATTTCTCACCCTGGCAAAATGTGGGCGCCAAAGTTTGGTGAGCCAACGGTCCGAGTATGATTCGTGCACTACGGGACAAAACACATTTTGGCACTTTGATATTTCCCCGGATGATAAACGCAATAGATGTCCACTTGATGGATAACCAGAAAACGGAATGTAGTAGCAGTGAACAACAAAGATAATTCAATTGCACGCAACAAGTTCAACTTTACATTTAGCGTACTAAAAGGTGTCTAGTTCACGTAGTAAGAAGAACCACATATAGCACTATTACATGGTATGGCGAAATGAAACAATCTTTTCGGTAGCTATCCTTTCAGCTGAATTAATAGTATTTCTTATAACTTGATGACACGAGAAGTTTTAAATTTTTTCGACAACGTGAAGTTTCCATTTGGTTCGGATTCAAAGATGATACGTTTTCCCTTGCAACCACATGATACGTTTTTTTTGCGTCTCGTCTCGTCACTCTCGTGTCTCGTCCTGGGGGGCAGAGGTTTGTGGGGCCAACCGGCGGGAGTTCTTGGTCAATCGCGTTGAGACTGGTGGGGCCCACCCCAGGTCCGCGGCCGCACCGGGGCTCTCGCTCGTTCGCCAACGGCTTGCGTCGACGGCGGCATGCCCCGTTTATTCGGGAAGACGTGCGTGCGCTTATTTTGCGCAAACGGTTTCCTTCTTTCCGGAGATATTTATTTTCCATCCTAGTCTATTTATTTCCTTTCGTAGATTATTAATTCCTTTTGAGCGACACCTTGGTCTCGCGGTCCGCTGTGATTCGCCGTGGCGCGTTGCTTGGGCCGATGCTGGCGCAGCGAACAGTGACCAGTATCGAGGTCTCGTGTCTCGTCCTGGGGCACAGAGGCCTGTGGGGCCAGCTCCAATGTGACCCAGGTCCACGGCCGCACGGGGGCTCGTGCGCCAACGGGAAGACGTGCGTCGTCGTCGGCATGCCCCGTTTATCCGGGAAGAGCGTGCGTGCGCTTTCCTTGCGCGCGGACGGTTTCATTCTTCCCGGAAGACGGCTACCACCGTGACATTGTCTTGAGAGATCACGTGATTTGATTGTACAGTATTGACTTGTGTTTATGTTGAGCGGCTGTAGTCATAAAAAACATACTCGCTCGTACCAGTGATTCTAGGATTGCAAAGCGAATTCAAATCACGCATCGCTCACCAGTAGTAACCAGCCTCACCGGTCTCAAGTGCATTTCTGATTCCATTTGCAAGCGCGGTCACGCACGCGTGCGGCGGCGTGGGGCTCTTCGTGGGCAGCCGTTGCAATGCTCGGGGGCGGGCCGGGTCCTGCGGCAGCGCCAGTTTGACTTTGAGGCGTGCGGGGTGGTGCACGTTGCTGGCTGGTACGGTAAATGCGCATGTTTTCGGGACTCCGTTTTGGAATAGAAGGTCGTTTTTATTTTCTTTTGTTGCGGTTCCCCGGACACTAGACAAGGCGTGGCAGTTTGACGAATTCTTTATTGTGGCCCAGGTAAAGCGGCCCGTTGCGCCGTGCCTGTCCAGTCTCCACTCTCCACCTACACCAGCCGCCCACCCCTCCCTTCCCCTTCCTTCCTTTCCCCTGCTTTTGTTCATCTTCCCCAAGGCCGGCATCTCCTCCCCTTCATGCCTCCACACAGAAACTCCTCCTTCCAACCTTGTCTGCCTCCACGCATGAAGCCTTTCACAAGCTCCTCACCCAAAATCAGCTCTTGCCCATCCTCCCTCCCCACAAAGATCCACCTTTCACCAACTCAAATCAAAACATCCCCTGTTCAACCCCTCTCTGCATATCGATCCATGGAGCCTTCCCTTCTCCATCTCCAACCAAAAAAACAGCTAAATTACTTCTATCTCCACTCAGATCCATGGAGCCTCTACCATCACCAACCCACAAATCGGCTCCAATCCGGCTCCCCCACACCAGATTCCTGCCCTTCTTCGCAGCTCAACACAAGGCGTCCACCAAATTCCCCTCATGAAGATGCGACCCACGTCGTCGCGACGGCGGCCCAGGCCCACGCCGGGCCGCGCCGTCAGGCGATTCATCGTCGAAGCGACCGAGGTAACCGATTCCCTTCGCGAATCTTCTGCTCGAGCCGCTGCGCGATCCGCAGCTCGGATCAAACCGCACCAAACCCACCCCTGCTCGATCCTTGCGACGCAAGCTTCCTCCACCGCCTCATTCCCCACGCCGCGCCCCTCCTACTCGATCCTTCCGGCCCGCGCCTCCTCCTCCGCCTCATCCCCGACGCCGCGCCTATATAGAGCTCCCCCTAGAACCCTAACCGCCTCCACCCCGCCCTCCGCACCGCAAACTCAATCTCAAGGTTCTCGTCCTCGATTCGTCTTTCTCGTCGCAGCAATTTGCTTACGGATTCTGACGCCGTTCCTCTGTTGCTTTTAGTCGTGTGCGCAGTTTCTTGGTCGCCAGCGAATCAACGTCGCGGTCCATGGAGAAGGACGATGCGGGCGGGGGCAGCCGCCGCGCTGGCGAGCTCGAGAGCGACGGGGAGGTGCTGGCCCCGATCACGGGCCGGAGCGGGACCAGGAGCGAGGACCTACAGAGCTCCGATGGCATCCTCGTCGACATCGCGGGCGGGGGCAGCCGCCGCGCTGGCGAGCTCGAGCGCGACGGGGAGGTGCTAGCCCCGATCACGGGCCGGAGCGGGACCAGGAGCGAGGACCTACAGAGCCCCGAGGGCGTCCTCGTCGACATCGCGGGCGGGAACGGTGAGCTCGACCTCGCCGATGTCTTCGTCGCCCAGGGCGCGGGCGGGAGCCGGAGCCGCAGCGGCAAGCACGACCTCGCCGAGGACATCATCGCCAATTTCACAGGCGGGAGCGGGAGCAGCGGCGGCGGCGATCACGCTCGTGCTGGCGACTTCCTCGGCCAGATGAGAGGCCTCGACGATGGTCTTCAAGCACGGGAGGCTCAGCGCGTTCGCAAGGTACCTGCCTGTAGAGATATTGTGTTAGTGAAATCCTGCTTTACACCCTGCCTGTAGATTGTTGTGCATCTGACGCCGCATTCTGTGTAGATCCCTATGTCAATTGATAGGGAAATCCCGCTTTAAACCCTGCCTGTAGATTGGTGTGCATCTGACGCCGCTATTTTGTTTGGATTTCTAGACCAAATGATAGGAGAATCCTGCGTTAAACCCTTCGGTTCTAATCTGTGTAGATAGTTGCTGCCGTTTTCGGGGAGGATAACAGTCCTGAAGCAAGTGAGGGCAAGACCACGGAGCACTGCACCCTAGATCTTCGTCATGTCAGTCTGTTGACAGAGGAACAAGAAAACCTAGCAGTCATTGAACTTGGACATGTTGTCACCGCACCATCCTATGCCCCTAGCCCGTCTTCTGGAAAGAAGATTGGGATCAATGCAGTAAGTATTCTCCTGTCATGACTGCAACTATTTTTTAACTTTATCGCACTATTGACTGCAACCTGGGATCCGATCGGCATAGAGGCATAGAAATATTATTTTTTTGCTGCTATAATCAAACTGCCATCTATGAATGAGAGAGTTTGTAGTGTTACTTCTTTGCGTTCAGTTGGCTCATTACCTGCAATGTTACCTGCAGAGTTATTTTGTTATTGCTGAGTCTACGAAAATGAAAGTGTTGTGTTGTTACCTTAGCGATATTGTGTTATTGTTACTTTTCTATGGGCGAGTGTTTATGGTGTTGCGTCTTTATCTGTTATAGTCTCCCGCACTGTATATTGTATAGAATATGTTTTATTCACCTGCCTTTGCTGTTTAGAATCTGTTTTATTTATCTGTAGTGTTCTGTATGCAGGATGTTTGGCAGGGTGAGTTCTTTCTTCGTGAAGAAGCTCTCTCTGGGCAAAAAGCAGTTGATGAATTGAACGAAGCATTGGTGGACTCGTATAATCTTGTTTCGGTGGTTTTGAGGCAGAAGCACGTCTCGGTATTGCTGTCGGTGATCAAAGACAGCTATAAGGACGAGATTGACGATAATTCTGTGAAGACATGTGTTTCTGAAATTAGGAGCAAGTGCCGGGGTCTTCGTCAGGAGATTCTGATGCTACATGGGACGCCCATCAGGGAACCCGTTGAATATTGGCGTGATAAGTATCACCTGGCGTCTTTTTAGTTCTGTGGAGTCGTAAAGATGTTTGAACGCTGTCAAAGACTGGTCTAAGTATTCTTGTTTAGTCTAGTGTGAATTTTTGTCGTTGTATGGAAGTTTAGTGAACTAGGCTGCAGTACCACTTGTGTTGAGGTCATGTATGACCATTTCTTGTGCTTGGTACATTGCTGTTTGTCAAATAGAGCATTTCTGCACAAAGTTTCAAATTCTGCATTAGCAATCTGTTATTCTTGGACAGAGCAATATATGTGTAAATTGCACTGATATTTGTTTCAACTTTCAATTTAACCGTGACCCTTGAGTTCATTCTGCTAACACTTCAGATATTAAAAACCCATATGGATACGTACGCAGCAGAGCTAACATACGGAGTTTGTACAAGATGTTCGCAGCAGTTCAAAGATATGGAATCTCTTTTAAATGTTTTCAAGGTGCAGTAATCCACACGAGTGAAGAACAATGGTCAAAATGGGTACTGGAACTTGTTAAGTCACAAAGTCTGCAGCAATTTATATCCTACAATTTCAATCTTCAGTCGAATTCTGTTAATCAGTGAAGAACAATGGCCATAGTAGGTGCTAGAACTTACAACAGTCAAATAAAATTGTGGTTTTATTAGCGTAGAAGATAGTCTGATATTAGAAGCCATCTCTCTTTCATAACGAAGATGGTCTGCTTGCTTTTGGGGCAATTCAGCCTTTGCTTTTTACCCAGTGTTCAATACATTTTCACAAGTACGACTCATTTACTGGTTAGCCGTATATATCGTGGGTTCCAGAGTCCCGTCTGATTGCAACATCATTTCTTTTTTTTATATTTGACGGTCAATTGCGGCGTCCTCAACATGAATCCTACTCCGTACACAAAAGTGAAGATGGTCTGCTTGCTTTTGGGGCAATTCAGCCTTTGCTTTTTACCCAGTGTTCAATACATTTTCACAAGTACGACTCATTTACTGGTTAGCCGTATATATCGTGGGTTCCAGAGTCCCGTCTGATTGCAACATCATTTCTTTTTTTTATATTTGACGGTCAATTGCGGCGTCCTCAACATGAATCCTACTCCGTACACAAAAGTCTACCAAAAACTCAATCATCACTTCATTGTAATTCACGGAACACACAATAGCAGATAAATTACCCTCCACAATTACACCAGCATGGTCAATGAATACAATACCATTGAACAAGCAATAGGAATAGAAAAACACTGATAAATGGTTTTTTTTATGGTATAAGTGTCGAAACTTGTGAAAGACAAGGAGGCAAAGGTTTTGAAAATCTCAAAATTAAGTTACCAGACGTAGAGGAGGTTTGTGCTTTATAGCTCTATATGTCTATTTGTCTGAGTGTCTGCAGGATATGGAAATTAAAATTTTATTGTAACGCAAAACAAAATGATATTTTATTACCCTCTACCATCTGATTTGAGATTTTTCAAAAACTTTGTCACCTCATCTCAGAAACTTTGTCACCTGCTTTCAGCCGTCTCAAACACTTCGTACAAGTGTTAAACACTTTAGCTAGTTGACTCTTCCTCCGGCAGGCATGTTGACTCCATCTTCTGGGCAGGGTGCTTGCCCAGATCGAGCACCCTGCTGGCTTTCTGCGTCCTCTTCATCCGCCTCGTCGTCGGTGACCTCGACCTCGACGGTGACATAACCTTTGTGCAGGATCTCTTGCCTCAACCTCTCCTGGGTGGCGCGTATGCGATCATCGTAATGCATCGGCATCGCAAATTCTTTCAAAATCGAGGCCATGGAGCTCAGGTCCTGGTACACCCCCTTCTTCTCCTTGGCAAGTTGGTCGATATGCTTAGTCTCGGGGAACATTGGCTCGGACCCGATGCTGAGGATCATCTCAGCGTCATCCGGGGACAGCCTGTACAACTTCTTCTTCCTCTTCTTCTTCTCCTCCTCATTCTTGTTACTAGCCTTTCCTTTGTTGGGGCGAAACTTCAACTCGTCAGGGATGGGGCCTTGGGAGACGGATTTTCCCGAATCAGCCAAAGCTTTCTGCAGGGCCTCCTCCGAACACTTCTTGAAAGAACCCGCCATCGTGACTTCGTCGCGTTCCTCTCTGGAAATTCGATGGATCGATTTCCTCTGTCGGAACACGGACCCTGCGTTTCAAATCGATGGATTAGCTCAGCGTATCGGTGCATATTTATAGATCCTGTAGAATAGATTGATTCGACGGGGCCGAGTCGGATGCAAGAATCGCTCTCCGCCTTGGACTCGAGGCCGCCGCCATTATTGGCAGGAGCTCTCCGCCTCGGACTCGAGGCCGCCGCCATTGGCAGCACCGACCCGGTATCGATCTCTACTACTATGGAATCAACAATTGGATTTGGATTGAATGAAAGGAGAGAAAGAGAGAGAAACGAACGCAGTACCTGGAATCCTGGATTGCAGCTGCCCCCTCGCCGCCGGAACTCGCTGATGACAGGAGGCCGGAGATGACGTATTTATCAGAAGACGAATCGATCAGATGGGCCAACTGCAGCGCGAGGAGGAGTTGGCCGAGGCAGGGAGCCCATATCGTCTGTAGCCCAGTCGGTCCCGCCCATTATCATCTGTAGCCCAGTGCACGAATGCAGCTTCTAGGCCTGGCCCATTAGATGGAACGGAAGCCCGCGCGTGGATATATTCTGAAAATCGTGGCCTTTTTTTTGGGTGGGGGGTGGGGTATCCGATAATGCTAGACAAACATATTAAAACATGAGGTATTTCTTTGTTTCAAATGTTCATATGAATGGTGCGTCATTGGAGGTGGTGGCAATGGCGCTAGGGACAACGGCGGAGGCGTGTCAGGCAATTACGGAGTTTAGTTGAGACTAAAGAGAGTCCCCAAACTATCCTAAATTGCTTCATAAAACAGTGATTGATTAGTCACTTTCACTAATATATGAAACATTTACATTAAAAACGGCCTGAAACCATAAATATTTATTCTTTATTATATTTGAATAAATATTTTTTTATCTAATAATGAAATTCTTTGATTAGATTTTAAAATTTAATCAACTAAACCCATTCTGAATTTTGAATATTTCAATGAGACAAATTTTGAGCCCCTCCCCTCTTAAGTAACACTCCAGCTCCGTCTGTGGTGTCGGGTCGGTAACTGTCGTGCCACGTGGTGCCAAAAAAAAAAAAATTTGTCGTCACATGGTCTGCTCTTTGGGAGGGTCAAGCAATCAATGGGTGGCGGCGTGGCGCATTAGCATTCCCCCATTTAATCCTCATCCGGAGGTCGGTGACCGGTTGAAAGACGACCCATTTTAGTTGTCAGTATTCGAGTCTTTGGAATGAATATTGCCTACTGTTCCACCACCCTCAATAGTTACAAAATAGATCAGAGCACTTTGGATAATTGTACTGTACTTCGGCATACAAATTGTTCTAGAACATTTTAAGCAGGGGGGCAGAGAAGATCTCATAATGTACTACGTTCCACTCTCCACTCTCAAGCAGGGGGGCAGAGAATATCACTTAGCGATCTTCTAGTTCTGTGGAGTGTGCAGATGCTTGAATGAGGTGAAACATGGAGATGCTCATGAGGTGAAACATTGGTCTAAATGATCTTGTCTAGTGGTACATAGTTCTGAGTAACTCTTGTACTGATGTGGTGTATGAGCATTTTGTGTGCTTAGTATAATCTGATCGTGTAAAGTGAATCTCAATGTCAATTAGAGAAAATATGTAGAAAGAAAGTTTCATATTTCCATTAGCCATCTTTTTCTTGGAATTGTGTTGTTGCTGTGTGCTTGGTATAATCTGTTCGTGTAAAGTGAATCTGAAAGTCAATAAGAGAAATCTGTATAAAGAAAGTTTCATATTTCCATGAGCAATCTGTTGTTATATTCTCGGAATTGTGTGATCGCTGAGACTGAGTTGCTGCACTGATATTCTTTCACCTTTCAATTTTAACCCACTGATATTCTTTAACCATTCAATTTTAACCCTAACATATATACTGAGAATCATTGTACGGTTTATTCTGCACCACTTCAGATATTACCAAAGCACCACTCCAGATATTACCAAACCATATGGATATGTACGCAGCAGAGCTAAGGTAGGAGTTTGAACAATCATATAAGAGTAAAGTGCATCCCAAGTCCTTAAACTATTTCAGGATTCTCATCTAGGTCCATAAACTCTTAAAACGAAGATAAAGGTCCTTAAACTATTTCAGGGTTCTCGTCTAGGTTCATAAACTCTTAAAATAACAATTTAGGTCCCAAAACAATTTTGGTGTTCTTATCTCGATTGAAAAAGTTCCAAAATAAAGATTAAGATGCTTAAACACCGCACAGTTTTCGTTTTTAAATTTGAAAAAAATGTTTTTATTTTTGCATTTTTCTATTTTTTTCTCTCTGAACTGGTTTTCCAAAATTTGGTCCGCTTTCCTAGAGTTCTGACCGTTTTCAATTTACAGATTCAAAATTTGGAATTTGAATACCGATTTTTCAGAAAACCTGACATTTTGATTGTTTCGGTATTACCGAAAGCAACGGTAATTCATACATTGCATACGATGTCATTATGATTCAAACACAAGCCATATTTCGAATGGTTGTTTAAGCACCAAATAAGATTAGAGAACCAAATTTTGTTTTGAGTGTTTATGGACCCAAATGAGAATCTTTAAATAGTTTTGGGACCTAAATTGCCGTTTTAGGAGTTTATGGACCTAGATGAGAATTTTGAAATAGTTTAGGGATCCAAATCTTTGTTTTAAGAGTTCATGGACCCAGATGAGAATTCTGAAATAGTTTAAGGACCTATGATGCATTTTACTCATCATATAAAGATGTACACAACAGTACTAAGATATGGATGTCATTTGCCTGTGTTCAAGAAAAAGGCTTGCACTAATCTTCACCAAGTGAAGAACAATGGCCATAATAGGTACTGCCGTACCGGAACTTGCTAGTCACAAGGTCTGCAGCAATCTACATCCTACAAATTCAATCTTCCTGCAGGCTTGCACCAACGAAAGATGTTAATCAATGAAGAACAATGGCCATAGTAGGTGTTAGAACTTACAATAGTCAAATAAAATTCTTCTTTTATTTGTGTAGAAGATAGTCAGATATTATAAGCCATCTGTTGTCTTTCATAAAGAGATGGTCTTCTGCTTGCTTTTTGGTGCATCTCAAACTTTGCTTTTTACCCAGTGTTTAATACACTTTCATAACTCATTTACTGGTTAGCTATATAGTTGGTTCTCGAGTCCCGCCCAGTTGCAACATCATAGCCGAGATAGACTTTACAACTTGTATAGAGTATATGGGCAAGATACGTGTTCAGCTTGAGAAATCGTTGCAACATCATTAGTTTGAACGCATGATATATGTTCGAACTGTAGTACAAATTTGAGTTAATTTTAATTGAAACAATTACTTTGATTTAAGAATTAAAATAGAAAAAAAAATTCCACCTCTCACTCCATTTTTCACGTTCCTACAGCAAGGTGCTTCATTTCTGTTTCTTCTTCTTGACGGTCAACCGGGGGAGAGAGTCCCCGCTGGATGTTTATATAAGAAGGAGCGAGTCTCGAACTGTCAAAGATGGACACCTCGATCACAGAAGTTTCAGACTACAACATGCTTCAGTAGGATTTGCACATGGCAATTATGGCAATTGTTCCAGCCTTCATATTTGTGACTACGTATGACCCACAGTACAATTTTAAAACACATACTTGAACATTTTGAAACATATAAAGACCTCATGTTAATATATTTATCTAGCATTATCGTACACGGTATATACCCATCAAACTCTAAGAAGTTTCCACAATAAAGAAGGTAACATGTCGAAAACCATCGAAGCAGTTAAAGTTGATGAGAAAGGCACTGAAGCATTATTGTGAGAAGAAAAAATGGAATAATGGAAAGCTGACAATTTCAAAAGTGATGCATCAAAAGGGTTTACAAATTTTCTGGAGAAGCTGTCATTTTACCGTTTCATTAAGCCAGAATACTTGTCAGAATTAAGTTACTGTCACTAAACAACATTTATGGAGTCCTCAACATGAATCCTACACAAAGGCCTACCAAAAAATCAACCATCACTTCAATGCAACTCATGGAACACTTAATAGCAGATAGATGGAAACCCTCCACAATTACGCCAGCATATTCAAAACACAATAACAGGCAATATTCTTCGAATACAATACCATTGAACAAGCAATAAGAATATAAAAACACTGATAAATGCTTATTTATGGTATAAGTGTCGAAACATGTGAAAAACAAGGAGGTAGAGGTTTCGAAAAATCTCAAAATTAAGTTACGAGATGTAGAGGACTATGTATCTGAATACAGGATATGAAAGTTTTATTGTAACGCAAAACAAAATGCCATTTTACTACCCTCCTCTACCATCTGATTTGAGATTTTTCAATAACTTTGTCACCAGCTTTCAGCCGTCTCAAACACTTCGTACAAGTGTTAACAGTTTAGCTTGTTGACTCTTCCTCCGGCAGGCTTGTTGACTCCATCTTCCGTCCTCGCCCAGCTCGAGCACCCTGCTGGCTTTCTGCGTCCTCTTCATCCGCCTCGTCGTCGGTGACCTGGACGGTGACGTAACCTTTGTCCAGGATCTCTTGCCTCAACGTTTCCTGGGTGGCGCGTATGCGATCATCGTAGTGCATCGCAAATACTTTCAAAATCGAGGCCGCGTCGCTCAGCTCCTGGTACATCCCCTTTTCCTCCTTGGCAAGTTGGTCGATATGCTTAGTCTCGATGTACGTTGGCTCGTACCCGATGCTGAGGATCATCTCCGCGTCATCCGGCGACAGCCTGTACAGCTTCTTCTTCCTCTTCTTCTTCTCCTCCTCATTCTTGTAACTGGCCTTTCCTCTGTTGGGGCGAAACTTCAACTCATCGGGGATGGGGCCTCGGGAGACGAATTTTTCCGAATCAGCCAAAGCTTTCTGCAGAGACTCCTCCGAACACATCTTGGAAGAACCCTCCATTGTGACGTCGTCGAGTTCCTCTCTGGAAATTCGATGGATCGACACGGACCCTGCGTTTCAAATCGATGGATTAGCTCAGAGCATCGGTGCATATTTATATATCCTGTAGAAAAGATTGATTGGACGGGGCCAAGTCGGATGCAAGAATCGCTCTCCGCCTTGAACTCGAGGCCGCCGCCATTGGCAGGAGCTCCCAGCCTCGGACTCGAGGCCGCCGCCATTGGCAGGACCGACCCGGCATCGATCTCTACTACTATGGAATCAACAATTGGATTTGGATTGAATGAAAGGAGAGAAAGAGAGAGAAACGAACGCAGTACCTGGATTGCAGCTGCCCCCTCGCCGCCGGAACTCGCTGATGACAGGAGGCCGGCGATGACGTATTTATCAGAAGACGAATCGATCAGATGGGCCAACTGCAGCGCGAGGAGGAGTTGGCCGAGGCAGGGAGCCCATATCGTCTGTAGCCCAGTCGGTCCCGCCCATTATCATCTGTAGCCCAGTGCACGAATGCAGCTTCTAGGCCTGGCCCATTTAGATGGAACGGAAGCCCGCGCGTGGATATATTCTGAAAATCGTGGTCTTTTTTTTTTTTTTTTTTTTGGGTGGGGGGTGGGGTATCGGATAATGCTAGACAAACATATTAGAACATGAGGTCTTTATTTGTTTCAAATGTTCATATGACTGGTGCGTCATTGGAGGTGGTGGCAATGGCGCTAGGACAACGGTGGAGGCGTGTCAGGCAATTACGGAGTTTAGTTGAGACTAAAGAGAGTCCCCAAACTATCCTACATTGCTTCATAAAACAGTGATTGATTAGTCACTTTGATATATTAGTTGAGACTAATATATCAAACATTTACATTAAAAACGGCCTGAAACCATAAATATTTATTCTTTATTATATTTGAATAGATATTTTTTATCTAATAATGAAATTCTTTGATTAGATTTTAAAATTAATCAACTAAACCCATTCTGAATTTTGAATATTTCAATGAGACAAATTTTGAACCCCTCCCCTCGGCGACTCGAGCCTGACGCGCCTCGCTCTCCGTTCCGCTACCGCACCAAAGTCGTGGCGGTCTTGCCATTAGTCACGCCATGTTGTGTGTCCGTGTGCACTGTGTGTTGTTACATGGTCCAGGCGTCTGTCTTGCACATTTTTTTTTTTCAGATTTCATCTTTTTGGGAGGGACTGCACGGATGTAAAAATATTGTTTTTATTACTTTCTCTGTTTTCTTTTTACTTGTTACTGTCTTTCATTGTAGCTATTTTGACCGCACGTGTTTTTTTAAAAAAGTTACAGCGATGTGTAGAACATATAATACTAATAAAGTATGTTTTATGATAAATCTAACGATATAAAAGATCGATGTGAATGCACAAATGTTGCAAAAACACGAACGATCAAAATCGCTACAATAAAATCTAGTGATAAGTAGAAAAAAAAACAGAGGTAGTATATACGACCTAATGAAGTTGCCTAGCATGGATTCGATGTTCTACCAGCTGCATTGTTCTATCCACAGTCATTTTGCAGCAGATTTCTGCTCTGACCAACTCAATACTGTTCATTTAATTAATGACACTGGCATTCCCTCATGATCGTTTGTTTCAGAAAAGAACAGAGCAATGTTGTTCACTTCAGATATTTTGTTCAGCAAGAACAGCCCTCCACACGTGGCATTGTTGTATGATTTTTAAACTTTGATCAACAATATTTAAAAATATATATTATTCCAAAGTAAGATAGTTATATATTATGAAAGTTCATTTTACAATGAATCTAGCAAAAACATTTTCATGTTGTTATTTTTTATGGTTTTCTAGATATTATTGGTCAAAAAATTTACTTAGGATAAAACTGGATGTACACTACCTTTCAGAACGGAGGAAGTACTGTTCACTTCAGATATTTTGTTCAGAACAACCCTCCACCTCTGGAATGATCAGAGTTTCACAGGCATGGATGGTTCAAATTCAGAGGCTAGTAACCAGTGTCTAGGTCACCATCCTGCTTTCAGGCTTTAGAATCAGGTTATACGCTTTCGCCCTGCCTGCCTGACACGCATGTTGAGCGATGTTCCGTAGAAACAGAATGTTTTCGGGTCTCTTGGCTTCTGATCAGAATCGAAAGAAGCATGCCCCAAGTCATAGCCGGCGCTCCCCGCAATGAACGCCAACGTCTAACGGGTGTGGCTTCCTTGTCTCCACCTCTGTGCCCAGGTACGTGGAGGGCATCGGACGCATCCCAAGCCAGGAGTAGGGCCCACGCGAGCGCTAGTCCTTGAACAAAAAACTCACACTACACTACACACGCGACGTCGTGACCCGTAATGCACAATAGTCACGATTATTTCTAACAGGGCCCGGGTCGTGGAGGCGGTCACTGGCGGGCCGCGCCGGCGCCGGAGACGTTCGTTGGTGACGTCGGGTTATTGAAGAAAAAGGCCGTAATGGGCCGTGCGGCCTGCGGGCCGCATGACAACTTGACTTCCCAGATAGGCGACGCTATTGATAAATACGACTGCCGACCTGCACGGCGGCGCCGGCGGTGAGGGACCAGCTGCGATCCTGGTACTGCGTTCTTCCTCTCCCTCTGTTTTTTTTTTAGCCTCTGTATTCCTCAATCCTTGATTTCCATAGTAGTAGTGGTTGTAGTTGTCGATGCCGGGTCGGTCCTGCCAATCGCGGGAGCCTCGAGTCCGAGGCGGAGTGCGATTCTTGCATCCGATTCGGGCCCGTTGAAATCAGTCGTTCTATTCTGCAATAGCAGATTCAGTTCGATTTAGTACGAGATCTATAAATATCCATAGAGGGAGGCCTGAATTTCGCCGAATTAATCTACTGAACTGACTTTCAGGGTGTTTGAGCGAGAACCCGATCCACCGAATTGCCAGGGTGGAACGCGAGAGAAAAAAGGTTGACGAGACGATGGCAAGCTCGTCGAGACTCGTTTCGGACGAGGAGCTGCAGAAATCTAGGGATGATTTGGACGAACTTCTTTCTCGAAGCACAATCGATGAGGAGTTCAGGAGTTACAGCGATGAAGAAGACAATAAAAAGGAGGAGAAAGACAAAACTCGAAAGAAGAAGAAGAAGCTGTACGTGCTGCCGCAGGAACAAGTTGATCTCCTCCTCAACTACAAGTGCAGGTCGCTCTATGAGCCCAAGACCATAAACGCGCTAGCGCAGGAGAACGAGGAAGAGTACGGGGACTACAAGACTTTAGTCACGGTGGCTGGTGCCTTTACAAAGCGTTACCACGACCGCATACATGCTGCCCAGGAGAAGATGAGGCGTGAGGTTGAGACCAAAGGCTGCTTCACCTACGAGGTCACTGATGACGAGGAAGAGGATGACAATGTAGGTGCACCGGCATCTCGGAAGCAAACCGGAGGAAGGGTCAGGAAACTAAATTAAGCTTTGTAGAACAAGTGTTCAAAACAGATGAAAACCATGTGCTAAAGTTGTTGAAATTTCTCCATATGGTCGAGAAGGTTATTGAAATAATGTTTTGTTTCAAAATAAAGACCGCTGTGGCATTGGTGGCAACGTCGCGGTGACATGTTCAGTGACGGGTGTCAGCGAGCGGACCCTGGTGAGAGGACGGGCCAGATCTGGTCGTGCGTGGTGGAAAGACTGACCACCGCATGGCACGCCGCCGCTGAAGACGCAATGCATCGTGACACGCAACGAAGCAGCGCCGTCGACAGAGGAGACACCGGCCTGGGCCTGGGGTCGCCAAGCTAGCTTGCTGGGGGCCGGGAGGGGTCAAGAAGCTAAACTAAGATAGGTTGTCTCAAGTGTTCTTTCAGCTCGTGTTTAAACTGATGGGAAAATTGAAAAAACCCACCTACATGTCAGGGGGGTTTTCATATACCCATCTACAAAAAATTTTGTGTCAGTCATCCCCTTGCAAATGTTCGTTTGTTTTCATAATCCCCCTGATAGGTTTGACCGGATGATATGACTCTTTTGTTGCCTTTACAATTATTTCTAAGACTTTACTATAACTCCACTATAGCGTAGTTATCATCTAATCATATGTTACATAGTAAAAAATTACCATGCTATCATAAATGACGTTTCAAACTTAGCCGTGACACTATGAACAAAATAGAGAAAATTGAACCTATAGGTTGCGATATCTATACATTGGCAAAACATCAAAGAGTATATAGGTATGATAGACCACCCGGGGCCGCATTGAAGAACATACCATAGCTAATTCGTCCGGTCAAAGCTAGCAGAGGGAATATGAAAACATATGAACACTTGAAGGTGGGAGATTGACACAAAATTTTTTGTAAATGGGTATATGAAAACCCCCCTGACTTGTAAATGGGTTTTTGCAATTTTCCCTAAACTGATAACTGCATGCACGTTCTCGATCATCGATCACTGACGGTACGCGGAGAGAGATGACAGCGCCATCGCCCCTCCCCCCCCACCAAACGAGACGACGCGGCACGCTTCCGGCTCCTCGCCCACCACGCAGGCCGCCAGTCGTGACCGCATCTCCCTGCCATAAGAGCAAGCCCATCGCTCGTCTGGTAGCCGTCTCGTGTCAGAGTTTTCCAACGTGGATGAGAGAGATGCCTTCTGACATAACCCTTGTCACGGCTGCGAGCGACGATCGCGTCCTGCACTGCTCGGGCCCGCCACCTCTGCCAAACCTCTCTCACGTGAACATGGTAGGACCCCTGGGCTGGCGCTTAACAGGCGCAGCGTTGGGAGGCCTGGCGCATGCGTGGTCGCGAGATGGGCTAGCAATGGCCTTGCTCTAACGAGCAGCTGGGCGCGTGGCACGCGGAACGACACGCGCGCGCCGACGTGCGACTGCAGTATCAATGACCGCGTCTTCGACCTTCGAACCATGCGCTTGCTCGTGGCAGTAGCGCGCGCTGAGTTTGACGCCTGATCACCGAGACAGGGTCTTGCCGGGCAGCGCCCTACATCAGAATTCCAATGAAGGAGGCTTCCGCGACGTCGAAGGACGCTCGACAGAATTGACGTTCTCTTGTCTGGTGGGATGGCGAAGAGCAGAGCATGCGCGCTCTCTTGACAGAGAAAATTGCACCAGAGAAAATTAACTATATGTTCTGAGCTCAGTAGTAGTATCATGCATATACAGACATGTACCTATGATAATGAGATAATACATGCTTGTAGGTTCTTTTGGTCCTTCAAGAACAGTTTTTTATCCAACTTAATAGGCTTGTATTATTTTTGTGACACCTCAAGTCCTCCACAAACAAGTAATAATCCTCCACGGGAAACCCTGCAGTTCCAAGTAGGATTTTGTGAGCTCGAATATCGTCATAACTGAGTATATATATTCCTATTGATAATTCCGTTGGTCACCAAAGTGCATGGCAATGGCATACGTGGGGAACAAAAATCATAACATATCATCAGTGAATTAAGTATTTGTGGCGACTAGGTTCCAATATTTTCTCCTGCTAGTACAATACAAATTATAGACAGTGGGAGACCCACCAGGTACAATGGTGAGAGTGATTTGGACATGTTATGTTCCTGACCTCAACAACACAGAGTCGCTAAGTAAACTTAGGAAAACGAGGTGCTTTGTAAGGAAATGGCCCCCCAGTAGGTTCTGACTCCTTTAGGTTCCTCATATGTGGTTCAATTCATTCCGATGAGGCTATTGGTTCGGTTCCAGGTGCCACCCATTCTCACAAGTGTAAATTCTTACTGATGTTTACGCCTTAGAACTCACTGGCAAAACTGTTATGTTGCCGCTCTCAATCTGTGTACCTGTATTGCCAATGCTTGGTGGAAACGATGTGTCGGCCTATAGATATAGCGATGCAAAAACAGGTTCGTACATTCTAGTGGGTGTGACCATAACCGCAGGCGTTGCATGGTGTGTGGCCATAACTAGCTTCTTTGGTTCATTTCTGACCACGAATTGTCTGGCTGTTAAGTTTATGATTTATGCACTACAAAAATTCTTGATAACTATAATACACGTCTACTAAGTTGAGGATTATTGTGACATGATGTGTCCGGCTATCATGGATAACAGAGAATGGCTATCACGTGTATTATTTTGTCACACCTCATGTCCTCCACAAACAAGTAATACTTCCATGGGACTTCTGTTCAAAGTAGATTTTTGTAACCTCAAATATCGTTTTTAAGTGAGTAAATTTGTATTGATAATTCCATTCATCACCATAGAGCATGGCATACGTGGGGAACAAAAATAATAACATATTATCAGTGACTTGAGTATTTGTCGCAACTAGTGGTGATTGAAAAGATTACCACCGAAACACTATTGGCTTAAAAACTCACTTTATTTTTGGCAGATCTTTTTTCACCACTAAAACAATGATCCTTTTAGCTGCAGCAACTAATGGCACACCAACCTACTAGTGTGATCCTGCACTAACAAATGCGGCAACATCTCAATATATATTATTGTGGATCATGTCGAAATTCTGAATCTCTAGATAGGATGCGGTGCTAACCACTTCATCTAGGCAGTCACACATATAGCTACACGGTGATTCGACAAACAATGTTGTTTCTTATCTATGCTGACTGAGCAGAGTTACCAAATTACACTAGGGATGGGAGGACTGGGATAGTTGTTCCGACATGATCTCCTCAACTTTCAAGGTTCAGAAATGGTTATTCAGACCACGTTCTCGCGTGCAGTAGCAGAGGAGGACAATGCCGCGATATCAAAAGCGACCACCTTAGGTGCCTGAAAGCGATCCGATTAGACCCTAGCTGCCTGGATCGAGTTCGTTGGCTGGTTGTCAGTTGTCATCACAAGGCTAGGTGGCTGCTTGGCGGAGGCCTTGGCTCGGTGGATGGCGAGAGGACGAGAACGGAATGTGACGCCGTGGTCTTCGACGACGAACTGGGCGTCCATGTCCCTGGCAACCACGTCGTGGCTTTCGTCCGTACGTACGGGCATGCGGAGAGGTGCTGGCGGATTCCATGTCGGGCTTGGCCTGTACCCTGAAAGAAGTGTGACGGCGCTCTGAACCGAGAGATGGGCTGCAGCGCGTTCGACGTGGGTTGCCGGGAAGGATACTGTACATCCCAACACGAGACTGCGCTGACTGCTCATGAATATTGGATAAACAAATATGACTAGCAAATTCTGAACGTGATTCATAAATCAGAAGTATTTTGGAAAACAAACCTATATGTTTTTGTGAGATCGAATATTGTCAAAAGTAAGTATAATTGTAGAGTATTGATAATTCCGTCAGCATCAAAGTCCATGGCATATGTGGGGAACAAAAAACCATAAAAATATTATCAATGGCTTGAGTATCTGTGGCGAAATATCACCACCAAAACTACTTTAATTTTGTGGCGAAAAACTGGTTTATCACTACCAATTTTTTTAACCACTAAAACAATGATCGTTTAACTGCAGCAACTAATGGCACAACAACCTACTAATGCGGTCCCAATAGTATTTCCTGCGCTACCAAATGCGGCAACATCTCAATATATATTTTTGTAGATGAAGTCGAAATGTCCAATCTCTTGATAGGATGCGCCACAGACCACTTCATCTAGGCACTCACACATATACCTACACGGTGACTAGACAAATATATGTTGTTTCTTATCTATGCTGACGAGCAGAATTATAAAAATACTGTAGGGATTGGCGGCACTGGGATAGTTGTTCAGACATGGTCTGGCCACTTTTCAAGGTTCAGACATGGTTTTACAGACCATTCTCTGGTGTGCTGCAGCAGAGGCAGAGGAAGTCGTGATTCCAAAAGCCACCACCCTAGCTACTCCCTCCGTCCCATAATATAAGGGATCGGAGGGATTCAAAATTGTCCCAAAATATAAGGGATTGTAGTACAAATGTGGGTCCCACCGACTTCAATTCTTCTCCCACCGCCCACCGAACGAACTTTATCCGCTCCGCTGTTCCGCTCGGCACGCCGCACGCCGCCGCCCCGCTCGATCCCGCTGCCTCCTCGGTGCCCTGCCCTCCCTCGCGCTCACGACGGCAGAGCAGCCTGTCGCCATGGCAGCTGGGCTAGCCGTGCTTGAAGGAGACGAGCGGGGAGAGGGAAAAGCCGTCCTCGAAGAAGACGAAGGACCGGCGGGGAGGTGAAGCCGTCCTCGAAGGAGACGGGCGACCGTGGGCCGCATGCTCCTGGTCTCCGCCGCGCGCGGCTAGTGGGCGGTTTCCACGGCGAGCTCGAGCTCGCGTGATTTCCATGGCAAGCAGCGGCGAGGGCGACCTGCGGCGGGGGCGAGCAGCCGCAGCACGGGAGGAGAAAGGCAGGGAAGGCGAGATCTACGCCACCGCTAGCTCGCTGTCGAGTCTCTAGCGACGAGCATCGGCGTAGATGGAGCTGCGCGCGTTCCTCGCTCGGCGTAGGGTCGAGCTCGAGCTCGTGCGGGGCTGTGCGCGTTCGACCTCGGGGGCGGGCTGCGCGGTGCCGAGGTCGCGCCGCGCGTCGTCCGCCGCCGCCATCTCAGCTCGCCGAGGAAAAGGACGGGGCCATGGAGTAGAACGGAAGAAGCAGGCGCGGTGGGATCTTGAGCTCGTCCAAGATCCGGGAAGAGAAGGGCGGCGACGGCGAGATCTACGGCGAGGTCGTGGCGGTGACTCGGGAGGAGGCGAGAGGGCGGAGTTCGGGCAGGCCGGCGTGCAGGAGATCGTGGTGGGGGCGAGCTGGATGGAGGAGGGCGTGGGCGACGGCGGTGGACGGGGAGACCGAGAAAAGAGAGAGGGGAATAATGAGGGGGTATATCGGTCTTTCCACTCCCCTGTTGTTTTCCTCGAGACTCCCTCCGATCCCATATATTTCGGGACGGAGGGAGTATATGCCTGAAGGCGATCCGACTAGCTAGATCCTTGCTGGCTGAATCGAGTTCGTTCTCTTGTCGTCGGTCGTCATCACAAGGCTCGGTGGCTGCATCCCTGAGGCCCTGGCTGGGTGAATGGCGAGAGGACATAAGGAGCGTGACACAGCGGTCCTCAAGGACGAGCCAGGCATCCATATCGTCGGTTTCACCATGAGAAACTCACGCTGGCCGACCTGGCCACGTGTCCGCACGTGCGGGCATGCGGAGAGGTCGCTGGCCGCTTCCATGTCGCCCCCTCCCACCTTGCCTCTCGCCATGCTTACTGTTGCCGGGCGTGGCATGTCCCCTGAAAGCAAATGTGCGACGGCGCTCTGAACCGACCAATGGGTGCAGAGCACACGACTTGGTCAATAGGTTGCCGGGAAGTACACTGTACATCCCAACTCGAGACTGGTTATTATGGATGATATTGGGCAAACAAAGACAGGAGCGATATAAGAATGTGATGCATTTGGAAAATTAGAAGCGGGTAAACAAATACTGGTCTGTTGGAAAACTGAACGATAGTTGCAGCTTAATCAACGAGGAAAAAGTTTGATTTTTTATTCTACTTATACGCATGTATCCTGAGCATTTGTAAATGTAAGTTCTATCAGTGAATTGTCTTCAGTATTTTGAAAACTGAACAGATACATGGTATTTCTTACTCAACCTAACAGACTTCTGAAATCAAGAGTGTAGCAAGAATTTTGTGGGTAGCTGTGCATGTACACTAATAGATTTGCCTTTAGTTTTTAATATTAAAAAAACACTGTAACAATTATAGCCGCACAAATTCACGGATCACCATTCTAGTTTCTTAGAATGAAGCATCGATCCTACTTTCCTATTAGCCAGTCGACCAAGAAAATAAGTAACAAGAATACGTTGATCGCAAAAAAAAGAGTAACAAGAACACATTTAATTAAGAAGGTGAAGATCATCATAAGAGGACTGGTTGGTCTAATAAAACACAAGAGGACTGTTTATCAACGATAACTAAAACATGAATAGTTCTGCAGAAAGTCAATTATAGAGCCTCTTTTTCTTGGACTGTATCAAGGACCATGGCATTCTCTTCCGGACCAAACATTTTATAGGCATATAGAATCATGTCCTATGACGCTGTTCCCCTTTCACAATCTCCATTGGCATTTTTTGTTTCCTGTTGCATGCCACGGCTATGCTCCACTCTTTCTGTCCAGTCTCTTTGTTCATTTCCTGGTGCCACCGGTTCCCAAAAGTGTGAATTGGTAACCAATGCTCAGCTAATAGAACTCACTGATATACTTTTGTCTTGGCTCCCTCACTCTGTGCACCAGGCTTTGTTGAAATGCTGAGCCGGTCTATATATAAAGTGAAGCACACAGGTAGGTTCATTCTAGTGGCTGTAACCATAATTGCAGGCAGTGCATGCAGTACATATTACCTAAACTCTTCGGCCTACCATATTGTGATTGTTCACCACCAAACCAAGCCATGAGGTGTTACCGCGGTAACTGCAGTGACACCGCAGGAATCGGAGTCAGAGTCCTGGGAGGATCCTCATCTACTACTAACCAAAGGGTATGCACAATAAAATGCTCAATCAGCTGGCTGATCTCTGCTTTACTGGTGCCATGGGACAGATCTACTAGCAGTCCGTTGCCACATGTTATCCCACAATAATGCACCTTTTCTTGTTGACTTAACTCAATGTTAATATTCATCGAATTTGTGAACTTACATCCATATAGGCTCTAAGGGTCCGACCTGTCACTGAGAGGCCAATGACATATACGGGATTACAATTTTTTTGCAACGGCACCTATGAAATTGCCCCAAGAAGAAACCTGCTAATACTTGTATCGATACTGTTTGATTTCAACCAAATTGATAAATATTTATCTTTCTAGACAAAGAGTACTGAATTTGAGGATGTCTACTACGGGTGTGGCAATAGATGTATTATGGACAATCAGAAGGAAATTGTGGCACATTTTTATTTTGTCTTTCGTATCTCTATTTCCTTGGTTGGGACGCCCACGACCGGACGCCAACACTAATACTCTATCGTTGCATTAGGATCTGCCCCTGGCCGGGCAATCAAGCATTCAGATACCGGACGGTGTTCCTCAAGCCGAACGTTGGTCTCAACATCTGTGCCGAAACAAGCGTGTGAGAGAGCATTGGCTCTTCACTCGTGCATGGCCAGCCACACTGCGAGGTACGTCTGGAACGCGGCGCATGCGCATGCAAGCCTCGGCGTCATGCCCCATGCATGGCGAGAGCTACCATGGGATGACGGACGGCGTGAGCAAAGCGCCCGGTTGGGAAGACCTTGATATGAAGGCCACAGTGCAGCGGCAGGACGGCGGACCCTGGGAGCTGGTCGCCATTTGAAATAGCGACCCGTCAGATAGATCGCTGGCCAGCCTCGTCGTTCCTCTGGTCTGGACTTATGTCCGTTTTGGGCCGGCGTCTCCGATTGTCAGACTTGCGAAGTGCAGCGAGAGGACGCCGGCGAGAGGATCAGGCCATGAGATCTGAAACACCGACAGCCGCATGGGTCGCCACGCAGGCGCGGTATAACGTGTCCTTTCGGTTGTTTAGCCCCGGAACGACAATTGCTTGTTGGATAGCATGGCGTAAAGCTTTGGCGTCGTCGCGCCCAATCGAGCAGGGGCCTGCCGCCTCTAATACTGTCATGTCGCGCCGGCCAGGGCACAGAGAGCCTATAGACATAGCTGAAGCAGGTCCCATCGTCTAACGAGATCACCAGCTGGGACGACATCTACGGACAGTCTTCACTACTAAAACAATGATCTGCACTGCAGCAACTAATGGCACAACAACCTAACCTACTAGTAAGGTCCCAACTCCCAAGAGTATTTCCCTCACTACAGAATGCGGCAACATCTTCCTATATATATTGCAGAGCAAACCTAATCTCTAGATTGGATGCACCACTACATCGAGCCACTTATACATATAGCTACACGGTGATTCGCATTACAAAATTTTAGTAGGGATGGGTGGGACTGGGAAAGTTGTTGCTACATGATCTCGTCACTTTTTGAGGTTCAGACAAGGTTATTGAGACCACCCTCCTGCGTGCAGCAGTCGCCGCTGAGGCCATCGTATAACCCTTACGATTAGGTGCCTGACAGCCATCCGATTAGATTCATGCGGCCTAGATCGGTTCTTTTGACTGGTCGCTTGTCGACTTCATAACGCTTTGTCGGCTGCATGAACAAGATCATCCTTGTGATTGCTGACGGGACTTCACACCTTGATTCATCTACATATGAACTTGTGCTACAAAATTTTAGCATATTTTGAAGGCCACACGAAACATGCAACTTGAATCAGTCATTTGAAAGGTCCTGTAATCAGATTCATAGGAAACGGGCCCTATACTTCTGTCTTTGGCTCAGATAAAAAGGGGAATCTTATCTGAGAATGAGCTCTACGCAGGGTATACATGGCATCAGATTTTTTCCTCAAAAATAAATTCAGTTCAGAAACAGCAAGATATATACTGTAGATCTGACTTTACACAACTCTCGAGTCTCGAGTAGCATGGCGTGCATGGGGTTGAGAAGATGCAAAGATACTCGGAAGCCAGAATCAACGAGAGAGCAAACGAGCTCGGACTCGGAGGTCCCGTCACGGGACTCACGGGGCCTCCTATACACAGGACGTCCTATAGTTAACATACAATACAATAGAACGGCCCAGTAATCCATTAAATTTGAGCAGCCCAGCCCAACTCAGAGAGTCAATATTTCAAAATATAATAGTCAACATTTTCGTAGTTCTGTTTCAACAATTTTAAAATAAATTCAACATTTTATAAAAAATGTTAACTCAATAAATTCAAAATTTTGAATTTTTTTTTAAAAAAATTCGAAAAATATTTATATTGGATCTCATTTTGTAGAATTAATTGTAACAAACACGTAGGTCCAAACGGATTCGAAAACGGACTTACGGGTTCATTTCGTAGAAAAATACTTTTAAAGTTTGAAATCCGTTTCTTTTTCTCCCACTCCCCACCCGCCCCAATCAGAATGCGACACGTGGCGAAACCTGGCTCACTCCCTCTGAGCCCAGCGCGTGCCAGCCGTTGGATCTCGATCGGCACGAATCTTAAAGCGTCCTATTGGAACGATCCCTTTGGACGACCTACGTATAGGATCGGCGCCCCGTCACATTAAGGAAGTGGGCTTCCGGCCCATCACCCTGATGCTCGGTCTCGTGGACTACCGAGGTTTACTCCCACCTCGCCAGCTAGTGATGGCCAAATGGGCCGGGCTAATCGAGTGGGCCAGCAAGATATATACTACCGAGGTTTACTCCCATCAATTGATTTCACACCATCCTTTAAGAAATGGAGTCTAGGCTATAACAATAGTAAGCGTGGCTTCCTCTAAACACCACTGATAAAGGTGGTTGACCTCAGAAAATACCATGCAAAACTCATCTTTTTAAATGTTTTTAAAATGAAATAGGCATTGGAAAAGGACCATATTACCCCTGGCTGGGATTTTTGGGTCCAAGAAGCAAAATTTCCAGAATCCGAAAAATCTGATGCGATGCAGCTCGCCTGCGCGGGGTGCACGCACACCCAGAAGCCGTTGGAAACGCAGGCGCATGGGCAGTGCCCATGGAAGGAGGATGCGGGGCCGCCATAAGAGCGTGGGGAGGCCAGGCAGGAGGAGAACGGAGGGGGCGCGGAGGTGGACGGCGGGGGTCAACGGCGGAGGCACTGAGGGGGTCGGGCTCAAGGCCAACGACAGGCACAGTCAATGATGCTGGCGCTCGCCCCCTTGCTTGGGCAGGCAGATCGCCGGAGATGTCCCCGAAGGGCACGCCGCCGCATAGCATGAAGGGCAATGGTGTCATCATGCGGCCCGATTTAGGATTAAAGAAAAAGAAAGAGTAAAATGCACCCCAGGTTCTTATACTATTTATTGATGGTAATCCAGATCCATGAACTTTTAAAGTGTCCACCTGGGTCCACTGGCATGGCACGAGAGATTTCCGAGGCCGAGAGCTCGATGGCCAGCGATCGCCCCGGCCGCGCGAAGGCGAAGGTGTTCAGCACAGCGTCGTGGCACAGGCAAACAAAGGCATGGGGTGGCGCCGTCTTGAGCCATGAGTCCCATGACTGGCTTGACGGGCGGTTTCTTTGTCTAGTTGCTGCACGAACTGCAGCGGGCAGACATTGGTGAATGGATCTTTATTAGGCATGCCCTCCAAAGTCCGACACTACTCATATGATGCATTACACTACTGCGCCATCAACCTGCCTTGGTTCTTGGCACCGGCGGCCAACCAAGTGTCCATCTCGGGTTTGATCTTGTCAACGAGTTCCACGGCAGTGCCGGGAGCATGATCGCTGTGTCGACACCCGTGGCCAGCTTGCACGGCAGGCCATGTCGGTGCCGTTGCCACCAGTCAAACATGTCCTCGTCATCAGCAAGGAAGGTGCAGGTTTAAGTGTAGGCCGGTTAGGACCTGCCACTAAACTTGCTTGGCGAGACTACATTGCAGCAGCAGATCATCACTCGTCTCGGGGTCTTGGTCGCACAGGGCGCAGGTTCCATCCGGTTGAAGGCCGTGCAGCTGCTGGCGTTCCGACGTCCATAGCCTGTGCTGCAGCACGATCTAGGCGAAGTCTTCACCTTTGGTGGGCACCATGTGCAATGGCAGGGACCCCTGGAACATCATGTGGTACGCCGTTTTGGAGGTGTATTGCCCGTCGGACGTCCACCTCCAGCGGATACGATCCGGCTCCTCCAATAGACGGCCAAGCTTCAACTATTCAATGCGCTCTTCAGGCCTGTTTGCTTCCCCCCCCCCCCCCCCCCCCCCCCCCCCCCCCCCCACACCCCCCCCCCCCCCCGGGGCGCATCGCACTCGCATGCGCAAAGCTAGCGACGGCGCTCGCGCACCTCCCCTGCCAAGCTGCCTCCTTTGGCTGATTGTGCTGGAAATATCCTGCGCATCCGCGTCGGACGTGGGCTTTGTATTTCTAATTTGTACCATGTGCCTTACCGGAAACCCTATATGTAGCGCGCTGTCTGAAAGCTCCATGTAGCGCGCTTTGAGATTGGTGTGAAACTAAAATGGACGGCTGCCGTTTGTGCGGGCGGGCTGAGAGGAGAAGGGGTGCAGCGACACGTGTCGACGTTCGGTTGGAGGGACCAAAAGCAAGTTTGATTTAAAACTACAAATTGATTTTTCTCTTCAACCGTAACTCCGTTTTCGAATCCGTTTGAACCATTGCGATCTTTAGAATTAATGCAACAAAACAAGATCCCACATGGATATATTTTTTGAATTTTGAAAATTATCATTTTAAATGTATTGTTTAAACATTTTTTTTATTATTGCAACATTGTGCTAACAATTACAACTAATTATTCTAGCCTTTTAAATAAATGTTCCACGAAGAGAAATCAGTTGTTCCAGCAATTACAACCAATTGTTCTAACCTTTTAAACAAGTGTTCCAAGAAAAGAACCCAATTGTTCCATCAATTACAACCAATTGTTTTAACCTTCTTAATAAAATATTCTAAAAAAAAGTCAAATGTTCTATTGAAAGAAACCAAATGTTCCATCTTGGCCTTGCATGCGGACGTGAAACATCAAAGGAAAATTTCACACGACCTTGGCGTGAAAGAAAATTACGAGCGAGCGTCTCATAGAAAAAATACCGGATGTCAGGCCGTGGAAGGGCTCGCAACAGCAGCAATCAGTTGCTAGTCATGAAAAAATTTTGCGTGATGAATGAATGAAAAAAATAATGCGGCTTCCCGTACTCCCGCAGTCCCGCTTCACGCAACGAACAAACGGAGCGAGTCGCGCGGCCGCCGCGTCCTCCGCTGGCAGGCCGTCAGTTGTGGTTGCAGCGGGCTTTGCTGGGCCGCGCTACATACCGGCTCCGAGTAGCGCGCTCTGTGGATAGGGAGCCCCGTGCCTTACTGGCCATTCGCATAAAGAAAAAAATCCGTCTAGTTGGGCAGAGAAAACAAGATAAAATAACTTATTTGTGCAATGTTCCACCAGCTCATTGATATTGTTCTACTAGTATGTCGCTTATGTTCTGCTAGCTCACATTAAATGTTCCAGCAAATCAGTAGCGTTTGTTCCATTAATTTGACATTTAGGTAGCCAGAACAAATAAGTTGCAGTCATATAGAGAACAACTTAATTTTAGAAGATGGAATAAATCGTTTACATGCTTGTAACAAAATTTTTATCTAGTCGGAACAAATAAGTTGTATATGTGGAACAAACTATTTATGAACATAGAACGAATCACTTATATTCCTAGAACAAACTAGTTTTATCAAATTATTTAGGTAATTGAAACAAATAAGTTGTATTTGTGGAACAAACTATTTATACATATGGAACAAACCATCTGTATGCCTAGAACAAACAAATGTTTTGCATGGAACAAATTCTTGTTAGACAATGTACCTCGGCCCTGTTAGAAAGATGAGCATGTATACTCAAGAAATTATGAATGATAAAAGTGAGAAATATAATGATAATTGTAGTTGCAAAAAAAGGCATAACTACATTGCTAGTATAAATGATAGTTGTACGTAGTATAAATCAAATGCAAGAAAAAACATGCATGAAAACATTTTTTTACATCAATTCATGTTTCACTACATTGAGAACTCTCTTTCTACGAAGAGTTGCTGTGTCAAAAAGTAAATATACCTATCAAGCTGAAGTCAAAAGAGAGGGAGAAACGAGAGAGAAAACAAAAGTGAACGAACCTACGTGTGTGCGGAGCATGCCTGACGGAGTGCATGCGGGCCAGCATGCCTTACGTGGAAGTGTATGGGAGCTTCTACTGTAGCTCTGCAGGTAGAGCTCGCTGGAAAAACCGTATTCTGTACGCGAGCCAGCGATGATTCCCGACCAGGCCTCTGGCTGTGCGAGACGTGTCTTGGGCTCGCGTATGCGAGCCCGATGTCCCCCCCCCCCCCCCCCCCCCCCACCCCACACCCCCCCCTAAGGCAGCGTGCGCACCAGGCAGCTCTCCCAGGCACACGATTTTGTGTGCCTGGGGCTGAGATTTGTTGCCTGCGCATATGACACCAGGCAACAACCAAACGGTCCCTTCATGCTCATAATTGCCTGGCACCTATGGAAGGAACAGAATGCGCGACTGACAGCAAGGGAGTCTAGGTCAGGTGCGTGACCAAGTGAGGCAAGATGCAAATCTCTGGACAGCGGCAGGACCGCAGGAGTGAAACTTCCAGTAGTCAGGCTTGTTGTGTTCGTTGAACATCCTTTGGCTTAGGCCGTTGTGTGTTGTTGGCTCGTGCCTCAGCACTAGTTTTGTAAACTCAAATTTTCTTTCTACCTTAATAAAGATACGCGTATTTGAGAAAAAATATTGCTCAACAAGAAAGATCTTTTTCAAAGATTGAACAATATGTATGCAGTGTAACACATTATCTAAAAAATGTATGGGCCGGGTTGTAACACAACGAATCAAAATGGAGAAATCCGATATTTTGAATCCAATGTGATGTATCTTCGACATTTTTTGAAATTTCAATAGTGCCATAAATTTGCTACAAAATAAAGACCTGGTCAAATTATCTCCCTTCTGGACTGAATCATACCCTACTAATATTTCTTATCAACTCTAGCTTTCTCGCAGCATTGTTCTTCATTTGTTGCGGTTGGCATAGAGGCGTAGAGGCATATGGCATTGATGTAATGACTAATCTAGTTATAAGGTTTAGATTTGGGAATACCATGCTAAATTTGTTATATTTCCTCTTTTTCTATGAAAAGGTAACATTTTAAGGTAAAATGTGACGGCCATTAAAATATGGAAAACAAAAAGAAAATATGATTTTGTGCAACCCTTCTTACAATGTTATATCCACTACCATCATAAGACAACATAACTTAGATCACATACTATACAAAACACATCACCGTGTTACAATTTTTATTTTGCATTTGTCAAATTTTCTCATAGGTTTTTGATGTGGAATTGTTTTAATTGACAACATGAAAATTGTCTATCGACTAGTTCCTATGACATATTGTTCAATTGGTACGCATGGAATCACTTGATAACAGGAAAAAAAATTATATTATAGTTCTAGTGTTTGAATTCTTGTTCATAATTGTCTTTAAGTAATGTCACTATGAGTAGATTTTTAATGTTGTGCCTTGATTGGTTGTGTTAGGGGACCCTAGAGTGACATTGTGATTGATATTTGTAAGCATAGTAGGGCTTATAGATATAGCAATTGAAGACATTAATTTGAAAGTATAATAGTTACTGTGTAGGTCTTACAATTTTTAGGTTGCTAGCTAGGATGTCATTTGTGTTTATCAAAGATCCTGAAGCACTCTACTTATGTATGACACTGCACAATTTAAGATACGTGAAGTTGTTATGTTCGAGGGTTGGGAGGACCGCTTACCCCTTAAGCAAATAGAAGATGCACATAAAAAAACATATCGCAATTACCGTGACAACATGAGGAAACAACTAAGTCTCACACATCATTGACAAATATCAGTACATAAACTTATGCATAGATACCTTTATTATCTAAAAATATCACAACATTATCTAAAAATATCACAAAGAAAATATCAGTGTCCAATTGTAACTATTTTTTCATCCCATAATTTTAACTACTATGTCCAATTGTAAACCAGTGAATTAACCAGCCAGCCATGCTAAATAAGCCATCGGCAAACAGCGAATTAACGAGCCAGCTGCCTGAGAAGCTCCAGCACACAGCTTGCATCTGGACGGCCTATTGTGGGGAGCAGCTGACGCCCGTCACGCGCCTGTAGCACCCCACCTCAAATTAATGAGGGGTTTGGCTAACCAGGATCTTAATCGGGAGATACTTGGCGAAGCAAGTATGCATAGACCACACACATAAGCATAAACAAAATAATTTTACATTAAGTTCAGTTATTACATTGGTTCCATAATTAATATAAGATATCCAGTTTGAAGTTCGATTTATTTTACATAAACGAGTTCGAAATTCGATTACATAACGCGAGCGGAAGCGAAACACACGACGATACATATATACAATGAAACCATGTCCGGCCCGTAGACACGATCTCACTCACCTTGCTCCTGGCTGGGAGAAGAGGGAACCCACTCAATGGACCAGTCCTTGGGCGGTTCACCCTCCCACACTACCTTACCACAACACCCGCAGAAGTTGCAATTTGGAATACCTGCAGTAAAATTTTAAACAACGAAACCCTGAGCAACTAATACTCAGCAAGTCTTACCCGTCAAATTGGCCATCTAAGACCGACTTCTAATATGTAGGGGATTGACCAGGGGGTGAAATTTAATTGCAAAAACGGCACTAATAATTGATCCTTATTTTCATATTTTAGCCAAATTTAAAAGGGTTCTTGCATAAATATAAATATTAGCAACCTAACTAAGCAATACATGGTTGCCAAACAAATAATTGAAATACAACAGCATATAACATCATCATGTGCACTTCTTACTACGATGTGACGCAGTGAACAAGTGGTACTCAATAACCGCGAGGGACGGCGATTCGAATCGATTTACACCTGCAGGCGAAACCCGAATACACGACGTACGCTACTCGAAGGAGTTACGCACGGAAACTTTTCACAAGACATCATAAGGTCGAGCCGATTTCACCTCTCCCGGACACACGTCCTCCACGCGATACCCGCGCCAGGCAATCCGTGGTTAGCCCATGTGCCCTCCCTTCCTACACAAACCCGCAACCACCATTCCATCTTCATCACCAAAAGAGAGGGGGTGCACCGTCCAACACATGCAACATCGAGCTACTCAGTTTACTAGTTCCCATTCTACTAGCATGCACTCAGTACTGTTCAAACTTGCTCAGCGGGGCCACAACGAACGGTCCTCAATCGACACAAACGGGGCTATGGCGAACGAGGCGAGCCTTGTCACCTCAACCTACACATGAACTTCCCCGTTCGGTCTCAAATTCATTATCATCATCATGTGAGAACATAAATTAAATCCGACCCCACTTACACCGAGCGGTCTCCGTACCACTCGATTTTCTACCGATGACACAACCCTATTAAGCATAGCGGAGTCTATCACGTGGCTGTATAAAACTGAACCCACCCATAGGAGCATGTAAATCAAATGCGACTACGGTTCCATACAACTCCTAAAACGTAAATGCACAATTCATGATTTCATATATAGTGATAAAAAGAAAATCTTTAAAAACAAGGTGAGATGCACCGGGGCTTGCCTTGGGGCTGGTGGTTAGCACACTCAAGCACGTTCAAGTCAGCGCCGGTCTCCTCGACCACGATCTCCACGTCCTCGAGTCCGGCGTCGGTTCCTAAATGAATGCAACAATATACACAAAATCAAAGATAGTTCATGGAACTTCCTTGACAAATATGACATGGTGATGCTATGATGCAAATGCAACATGCTGGCAGGGCCATTCATCAGGTTTTTGCACTCTGGTCCTCAGTGATTACACAAATTACTTTGGGTGCATGAATTTCCTTATGTGCAAAAAAGGGATTCTCTTCTAAAATCTTTAAAAAGGGGTTCTGGAAGATCTAAAATTACATTGGTATTTTTATTCAGCACCCTAATCCTAGGTACAGTAACATATCCAAAATTTGGTGCAAAAAGGAGCAGGAATAAAATAATAAAAAAGATTCTTCTAGAAACTAAAAATTGAAATTACTCCTAAAAGAAGGTGCATTTCAAGATACCACTTGGTGGGATGTTCAGTGAACCTATTAGGAGTGCGCATGCCAAAATTCAGAATTTTTTCACTTACAGATCTTTTTATAAAAATTATTTCCTGATTATATTCTTTGAATTTTATAAAATTTTGTACCACTGGATAGTTCTGCTCATAAGGAAACCAACAAATTTTGTTTTGGATTTTTCTGAGCTGCATTCGAATTTCTATCGATTTTATAAGTTTGACAAAAATTCTGAGAAAACAAAAAGGAAAAAGAAAACGCGGCACTGTAGCAGTGCCATGGCATGGCGGGTGCGCGCGCGACAGGGCGACGGCGAGGTCGCCGTTCCGGCTAAACGGCGGCGAGTCTCACGTGACGGTCAACGGCAACGTGTAGAGGGCATCGAGGCGACCCTAACGCAAGTTGGTGTGCACGTGCGTGCGGCCGGGAAGGAGGTCGGCGGCGATGGCGGCGCGCGGTGTTCCGGCGAGAGGAGGCAGCGAGGGAGTGAGTTAGGGCGCGAATGAGCTTCACGGAGTGAAGGCGAAGCTCACCGTAGCACGTGTGCACGTGGAGGTAGGCCGGAAGGGGGACTTCGTCGGAGGGGCGGCGCGGTCCGGTGAACGGCGGCGGAGAAGAAGACGATTCCGGCGATTTCACTGCGTGAACTGCGACGAGGTCAGCACTGGAGAGTGCGCATGTGAGGTGTGCGTCACCCAGAGCGAGGAATCGAGAAGTGGCTCACCGAGATGGTCGAATTTTGCGCTGAGCTCGACGACGGTCACCCGGCGGCCATGGTCGGACTTCGCGTCGATTCTCTCTGCAGGGTGGGGGAACTTGGAGTTTGTGTTGGGCGTAGGCCAGAGGAACTCGTAGCGCACGTTTTCTCTGTTGGGACCGAGCTCAGAGAGTGACGGGGGTGGCGGCGAGCTCGAGCTCTGTGGGGAGGCGGCAATGGCGGCTCGTCGATGGGCGGCTGTCCCTGGCGCGTGAGCTAACGGAGAGAGCGAGAGGGAGCGCAAGCTGGAGTCCAGAGGGGGGTTGAACCGGTCCTCGACGCTGTGCTGCGCTGACGGCGGCCACAGTCCCGGCGGGATGGGCAGCAGAGGAAGGAGCGACGGCGACGACGACACCTGCCGCTACAGTGCGATTTTTGAATTTTTCAATTAAATTTGCACGTGCTGATTTGATTTGATTGAAACCAAACTTTACTGTGCTCCAAAAAAATCTGATAAAATCAGTTCTGGAAGGTTTCACTGAGATGAACATTTTTCCTTATTACAACTTTTCCTAATTCGATTTAGATTTTGAATTAAAATTCAATTAAGACAGATTTTGAATAAATGAACTTTGATTTATTTGAGCCCATTTCCTTTTGTAGAAAAATCCAAAAAATTCTCCAAAAATTTCTTTTTGGCCCTGGATGTCAAGGAAATTTTCAAATGGGCCCACTTGCATACAAAATTTTGAATTTCTAGTTCAAGTTCATATTTGACTAATTTCAAATGATTTGCTTTTAAATAAGTTTTCCAAAGTGATCATTAGCATTTGTGATCAAAATGCACTAATCATCGATTTGGGTCTTCATTAGGGTGGGATGTTACAGCGCCGTGAGGAGAGCATGGGTTGTCATCCGACGCGGCGACGAGAATCCGTTGTGCCTTCCATAGCGTCTAGGCTACGTCGTGGATGATGTTCGAAGCTCTGCGTGGTTGCACGAGGGAGGGGGGCTCCTCTGAAGTGAACGGTTTGGGACCTTGCGTCCACGGCGATGGAGACGTGTGCAATTGACAACGGCTGGCTCCTCGACCTCCCCAGGGCCGGTCCTGGGATTTTGGGGGCCCAGGGCGACTCTAGTTGCCAGGGGCCCTTCTATATAAGAATTAAATTTTCGCGCACACATACATATAAATATAAATTTCTATTGCAAGTAAATGAATAGTGTATCACAAAAATATTCATATAGAAGTGTTTGTACATAATTGTTATTTAAAAATTTTCTTCTAACATTCCTAGATGGGAAGTCGTTGATAATGGTATCGATGTCAATCTCGTCCAACAATTTCTTCTCAATGCATAAAGTGTTCAAGCCGCTTTACCGTTTTTGAGACATTGTAGATCTTAGATAAATTCAACAACTTCAACTTTGAGAAGCTTCTTTCAGCTGAAGTCACGGTATCTTCCTTAAAAAATTTAACAAAAAATTTGATCAATTCAATTAAGCGATAGCATTTTATTAGGACCTTCTTGTATACGTTACATACGTATCTCCAAGCTTGGTCAGCGTAGCCGACGAAACGAAGAAAGGGGCCTGCTTGGACCCAAGATCACGGTGCAGCACCAGGTAGCTTGACCAAGATCACACGGCGATTGCTCGTCGTCGGCGATCATCGTTGCGGCAACTTGCGGTGACAGCACAAAGAATTGCGATGCCAGGTGCCTCTTCGACTGCTATTGCCGTACGTGTCGGGCTAGAAGGGAAAACGCTGCAGGCAACAAGCCAACAACAGCCGTGGATGCCTAATGAGCCTGCTGGACTGCAGATGGTGATTAGCTCATTAAGGCTTGAGTGTTTAATTTGCAATTTTTCTGGAATAAAAAGCCATGGGCAGAGATATCTATACGTATACACAATACACATACTTGGGGTGGGGCCCCACAGATTTGGGGGCCCTAGGCGGCTGCCCCGTTGGCCCTCCCCCAGGACCGGCCCTGGACCTCCCCAACCTCGTGGAGGAGCCTTACTACGAAGCGGCGGGACGCCAGGCAAATAAGCCGCCGATGCCGATTGGCATCGCCACGGTGGCGGCGGGGGCGCCACATGAACACGACGGCTCGCGGAAGGCGAAGCTGGTGCGGGTGAAGCAGGAGTACATCGACAGGCTCATGGAGATCGAGGCGCGGCCCCGTCCTTCGTTCGAGAAGAGCATCGAGATGTTCAGGGAGCTGTTAGAGGACCAGCCTGAGATGCGAGACAGAGCCATCAACGGGCGTACGTATCTCGCTGCCATCATGAAGGCGAGCCGCGACGAGGAGGACCGCATCCTGACGTAGTACCGTGCCAAGGGCTACGCCGAGGAGGAGGTCGAGATCAGGGACTGATTGATTCAAGACTGTCTAGAGCTTGTTTATGTAGTCCTAAAGCACTAATAGTACTTGTGTGACTTTAGCAGTAGCATTGTGCTAAGTTATCATCTAAGCTAAGCTAGCATAAAGTTTGTCTTTCTGTTGGATTGTTGAGAGCGTGATTCATCCGGTCATCCCGCGACCGCCTTATCGACAGAAGTCGTGGTGTGTGGTGGCCCACGACAGCCTTCTTCTTCAATCTCCTGATGCCGCCAGCTCCGCCCTGCCTGCGTCCAGCTCCCAGCCTCCTCGCCGCCGCCATCCGGCGCCGTTGCGGACCATTGTGCGTTACGGTTCACGTCGCGTGTGTAGCGGGAGTTTGTTCAAGGACTAGCGCGTGAGTGTGCAGGTTAGACGTTGCGATCATTGCGGGGAGCACCGGCTATGACTCGCGCTGGAACGACCTCGGACAATGTGCGGCTCTTGCTGAAGAGCGAATGGCAAGGTACGCTAGTTGGCAGGACCATGAATGACAAGGAAAAGAAAGTTGGGCAGCGAAAGATGTTCTGTAACTGAACATGAGAAAACGAAAAGAAGGTGTGTCGGGCATCTTTCTATTCTGATCAGAAGCCAAGAAATCCGAAAACATTCTGTTTCAATGGAACATGGGTCAACATGCTTGTGAAGCAGTGCCAAAGCATATCAGCTGATTCTGAAGTCTGAACGCGGATATTGACCTGGTTACTAGCCACTCAATTTGAATCCTGCCTGTGAGGCTGTGATCATTCTAGATGTGGAGGGTTATTCTTCTGAACAAAAATGTTTGAAGCGAAGGATTTTTTTTCTGAAACAAACCGGCATGAGAAGGTACCAATTTTGCGAGTTAAATGAACAATGTTGTGTTGATATTAGCATTAAAATTCTACTGCACAAGGATTGTGGACAAAACAATACACCTGGTGCAACATCAAATCTATGATAAGCAACTTGATCAGGCCTTACAGAGAAAGATATTTCGCATTTATGCAAACCTTTCAAAACGGCTGAAGTCTAACCAGTCCTTTTATATTGGTTTTATCTTTCACAGGACAAGGAAGTTGTGGGCGAGAATTTCCTAAAAGGCACATTGAGTGAGACGTCAAAGGAGTCTATTGATGATTTGTACAATCATGAGATTTACGACTTTGCTTTCGCTCGTAGTTATGACAAGGTTGGATGTCGTAGTTTTTATCTTTCCTGTGTTTTTGTGCCTCATAAGTTGCTTATCATGGTCTGGTTACTCAATATATCAACTGAATTAATGTTTGCCCCACACTATAAATACAGTATTTTTCAAATTAATGCTTCAATTTCTTCCTTTATAATTCCTACTATACTTTCAAATCTCATAATGTCACTCTAGGGTCCCCAAAAAAACAAAATTAAAAATCTACTCTAGAATGACATTACTTCAACACAAGTCTAAACACCAATTTAAATGCTAGAACTATAAGACAATATTTGTCCTGTCATCAAGTTATTTCATCCTTGTTGCTTATCAGATAAATGTTATTTATATCATAGGAACTAGTCGATCAACACTTTTTATGATATGAATTAAAAAACCTTCAATTCACAATAAAACCCTACAAGAAATTTCAACAAGTGTAGAACCAAAATTGTAACACGGTGATGAGTTTCATATAGTCCGTGATCTATGTTATATTTTCTTATAAGTGTGTTTCCTAACCTAACACATGTAAAATGGTGCTTGAATAAGTCAACAGCTTGCCAAAGTGCTTCATGTGAAGGTTGCTAAAAGCATTTTAATGAGAGGGTGCATCAACGGGTGCATCATTAAGACACTATATAACCTCAATACATATATGTATAAATTAAAATATGTTCCACATGTATTTCATTAAGCAAAAGAGAGAAAATTATATCGGAGTTCGGCATGGAGATTTTGCCCGATCTTGTTTGACCCTGGCCATAAGACCACATTCCCATGCGTGAATGCATTTTGGATTTTCAACAAGAAAAACAATGACCTATACCTAAGCCGATACCTTATGAACATAAAGTCATGTATGTCCTAAAAACGAAGATATGACATACTATGGTTTTATAGATTTTAGTCCATACATTATGAAAAAAGCATGCTCAACACTTTATATATTTAAGTAGTTGAAAGTAATTAGTGTAAATGTAAAAGTATGAGACGTGGCAGAATGAAGACGATGGAAGATTTTTCAATATATAATATCAGGCATAAAAGAGGTATTTACCAAATAGACTCTGACAAATCTTTTAATTTAAGACACTCCACAAGTATGTCAGGAGTCTTAAAACCATCCAACTATTATTTGGCCTCCTTAACCCTAGGATGGTCAACACCGGTTCAATCTACAAACCAAGTGGGTTTTACATAGCCGTTTCGATGACATGGAGTCATGGACAATGATATCGCCATGTGCCTACCACATCACTCTTCTCTTCTGAATTATTTGTTTAACCCTATTATGTGTACGTAAAACTTGGTTCTTCAATCTTATAGAGAGAATGCTGGGCAATAGACTCTTACCATTTCAGGGTTTGAGGCTCAAATGTAAACCAACGCGGTCACCGGGTTCATCGGCCGTCGGCCCGCCTCCGTGCGGTGTCGGACATGATGCTTCGTGTCATGTAGGGGAGTCGCGAGGAGGTGTGGTGCTCACGTCGAGGATGGGTGCTCTATGCATGGAAGCTGGAATCAGTCTCCAGAGTGACGACGTCCTCTTATCGGTTGTTAGTTGTTACGGGCAAGGGCCAATGAACACGGCAGAAATTTGACGCTTACACAGAATTAAGGTGGTCGCAGGCGGCCGTTGACAAGGCTCGCCGCGCCACCGCGGGCGCGGACCTGGATGCCATGTTGCTCCGCCGTGCCCCACTAGCTGGCGTCGACAAGATATGGGAAGATCGAGCCTCACCAAACTAGTCGGCACTCGGCAGCGATCGGCGCCGTCGTCACAAGCAGCCACAAGCCTGGCCGCGCGGCGTCCGACGCCATGCACCAGGATGAACGGCAGGCCGTGCGGGCGCGCTACTCGCAGCAGGGGGGCATGGTTGTGTATCAGGCGCCGCGCCATACCGCCGGCGTCACGCGTCTTTGCCGTGACATGTCCAGCTGCGGAAGCTTGTTCGCGCTGAACCGCGGCAGCGCGGACAGAGCAGGGCTCGCCGCGCCACGCCATGGCTGGCCGAGCACAAGCCAGCCGCGCCGCGAGCCAGGCCATGCCGGCCCGAGCGCGCGCCAGCCGCACCATGAACCAGGCATATATGTAGCGGACGAAGCACGCTGGGGTGCCGAGAGCTCGCCGCGCTGCGTCTTGCCGACCGAGGACGCCGCCGCCGCGCCATCCACATGAAGTCCTGAACATGGATTCCGCGCTCCGTCTCCCCGTGCCAGAAGCGACCAAGTCGTGTTGATGTTTCGTTTAGATCTGAACCGCACAAGTCTCATCGGAAGGCTCTCAAGAGTCCAAGTAGTGGCCGGTATTCCGAGCGCGTCCGTCCTCTGCTTTAATCGGACATACCCGGACGAGCGGCGATGCCGACATACCTCCTGTTTCATCTCCTCGAGACTGAGACCGGCCTCGCCGGGCGGGCGCGCGCGCATTGCTCGGCGTCGATCGGGAATCTCTATTCTTCTAAAACGCGTGCGTTTTCTTGCAAAATGACCATGCCACGTCACTAAAGTTTTCTCAGTCGTCGGATCTCTCTGATGAGGAAGTAGAATCGTTCGATTTGCATTCTTCTAAAACGCGTGCGTTTTCTTGCAAAATGACCATGCCACGTCACTAAAGTTTTCTCAGTCGTCGGATCTCTCTGATGAGGAAGTAGAATCATTCGATTTGCACCGGATATATTACGACTAGGCCCTTCTAGAAACATAAAATGATCTCCGGTCCTTCCACCTCCCCCAGAAACTTTCTTCTAGGCCCTTCCTCTGGTTTCCCAAACGGCACGGCGAGAGTAGAGAAGCTTCGAGTCGCGCCGCCGGCTGCAGCTTCACCGGTCACCGCCCCCGTCCCTCCGCCGTCTTCTCCGTACCATCTTCCCACCCCGGCTATGTGAACCCCGTATCCTCTTGCCGGCATTCTCAGTCTCGGTGAGACCCCGCCTTCCCACCGAGCACCAGGGGCGACCTGGACGAGGTGCAAGGTGGAAGCAGTGCGGAGCGACGCCGCTGCGGCTGACGCTGACCACGTAGCGGCAGAAGAGGCGCCCGAGCCAGCGGCCTCGTCGCCGTTTAAGCTCCCGGCAGCGGCGGCGCTCAATTGTGGCACCTCCCACGAGCGCATCGCTGCTAAAAGAACGGAGACCTTCGAGGGTCCCGTGCAAGGAGCCTCTTGGCCAGCCGCGGTTCTTGGCGCTTCTCAATTGCTACACAGACGTAAAAGCCGTGACGCGATCCCAGCGGACTCGACGTGATCCAAGCAGATCAGTTCTCAATTGTTCACCCTTTCCCTTCTTTAGCCATATATCCACGACGCGGTCGCCTCTGGAGTCTGGAGTGGAGCTTTGGAGATGTTCTGTTGCAGGTCTGTCTGATACGCTCGACACCAGCTGCGAGCATGCCTTCATGGTATTCCCTTCCGTCATCTTCACTGATTCATCCTGGCAACAAGAGCTTCTCAGTGCTGCTCAAGAGCAATCCTCTTTCCGTCACTGCCACTGCCTCACAAATGCATGAGGAAATGCCTCAAATAAAACTGCATACTCCTATATTAATTGCAGACTTGGAAAGTAAATGTTTCCTATTATTATCAAACAAGTGTGTATGCTATTACCTATACAGAACTACCCAATAGCTTGCAGCCATGAATCATGCATGTGTTATAGTAATGATACTAGCCAACAATATATTTTCATATGTATTTTTTGGGCATGCAATCCCTCAACGAACCGAACAAAATACAGCACTACCCCTCACAGATATGTGTTGTTAAATTTTTTTAAGGAGTTTGCAGTAATGGTATAATCAACGGTAGATCTCCATGTGTAATTTTTGGCCTTGCAAAGAATTGAACGTGCAAATGAGTGAAGCTGGTCTCAATATCAAAGCCTCACACCAGGAAAACAACATACGCGCGGCGTTGCCGCGCGATTTTTCTAGTGGACGCTATTTGGAATCGCGACCGGCCCGGTGCCTGGCTGCCGTCCAATCGGACCTGTGCGGTTCGCATCGGGAGGTTTGACTGGTCATTGGGCGCTCATTGGTGGTGAGTGGAGAGCACGACGGCAAAGTACAGAGTATTTTGCAGGTTCAGAGGAGTATGGCGTGCTTGAATCAGCAGTATTACAAATTTTTTTTCAAACTTCAGCCGTTTGGGATGGATTGCATCTATTTTTTTAAAAAAAATGGAAATAGTTTCCGGCCTCTACGGTTCCGTACACATCCTGTTCATATTACAAAGTTCAGCACAATCGCTGGCGACCCAGGGATCGAAACAAATAAATCAAGAAGGACAAAGTCTATTATTATGCTTCCATCCATGTGATGTGAACAGCTCCAGATTGCATCTATTTGAAATATGTTTTTTTATTATTAAGCCCTGATCAAGCTGCTTAGCATGGATTTGATGCTACACCAGCTGCATTGTTCTGTCCAAAGTCATTTTGTAGTTACTATATTAATGCTCAGACCAACACAATATTGTTCACTTAATGCATGAAACTGGCATTGTCTTGTGTCGGTTCGTTTAAGAAAAGAGAACAATGTTGTTCACTTCAGTGATCCAGAAAAAACAACCCTCCAACTCTCGAAGGTTCACAGCCTCACAGGCTGGGTTTTAATTAACCTGGTCATTATCATGCGTTCAGACTTAAGAATCAGCTGATACGCTTTCGGACTGCCTGACAGGCAGGCATGTTGACCGATGTTCCGTGAAACAAAATGTTTTCAGATCTCTTGGCCTCTGATCAGTCCCTCGTTTTGCGGAGTTCTCTCTAGGTGAGAATCAAACCAGCTAGCTTTTTGCACAATGTAAAGACAAGTGGCACACCTTCGTGGTCAGTCATGGTCTGCCAACGAGTGTGGCTTGCCGTTCGGTACAGATCGAGCAGGCCAATGTATCTGGTAAAAGTCGATGTAATCCACATTCAACCTACGCAAACTGCACAAGATCACATGGAACTTCAAAAAACAGGCAAACAGAGTCGATGAACAACTAAGCAGAACAATTCTCCCAAGAAACCTCAACAAGTTTGTTGCTGGACAAATGAACAAGAAAACGCAAAGGTCAGCACTATCATCGATTGCACGGTTGCACCTCGGATCCATGTCATCTTGAGACCAGACGGCCCCGCAACCTTTCATCGATTCCCAACGCCGTAATTGAAAACATCAAGAGATCGCGCAGTTCAGTTCAGTCGTAGTGTCACAGACTTTCAGTGGTAGTGTCACAGACTTTCGGAGCACACGCAAGCACATCAACTACTTTCGGAGTAGTGCAGAAGCAACATGCCAACAGCGAAAGGAAGGGCCTGATTGGTTCTCTTCCCAGCGCTGCTGGCTCGGTCCTCGGCAGCCTGGCCCCGGCTGGCCTGCAGCGCGTGAGCCAGACTCCAGAGAAACGAAATCGAGTTCCGTTTCCTGGGAGCCAGGCTGAGGGCCGCTGGCTGCATCAACACGTACAAGCCAGACGAGTGGACGAACCAACCAAACACTCGCAGGTTGCATGCGCCGAGCTCGACCGATGTGCAGCAAACAACCAATCACTCGCAGGTTGCATCTCACGGGCCTGGCTGTGTGATATACACCCAACCAATCAGGCCCGAAGTGAGTCTCGCGGGCCCGCAGCCAGAGGCCCAGGAGCTCCTCGCTGCGCCCGAATAAGTTGGCGCCGGCGTCATCCAAGCAGAAAGCCACGTCATCCAAGCATTCACGTCCAGCAGCAGGGAAGGGAGAAAGCCACGTAGCTGCAAGAAAGAGGGAGCGAGAGAAAGAGAGAGAGAGAGTTGAGGACGTGAGGTCGAACCAAAACAGAGAGCGAGCTGGAAAGTAGTCATGGCCATCTCCGCCTCTGTCTCCTCTCGCTTCCTCTGTTTCTGCTCTGTTCTCTCCCCTGCACCGCAGACTTCAGGGCACGCTCGCACGGCGCACGCTCTCGGTTGTTGTACTGCACACCGGAAACGAGCAAGCGCCGCCGACGTACGGCCTGCTGAATACGTACGGGCCCTCGAGGCTGACGGGCTGAGATTATCTGGACCTGCGGTATGTTTTTTCTGGGCCGATGGCCTCTCTGTCCGATCTTGCTCGCTCGGCACCTCGGCCCATCCGTTGGCCATAAATACACCGTCGGCCTTCCCGGCAGTGCTGTCCTTCGTTAGGTTATCCACCTCCACCCACAGGCGCCGTCGGCCAATCCTGGTATGTGACACATCTTGTTCTTCTTCAATTCAATATCGTTACTGCGCCGCAATCGTTCATTCATAGAGATCGAGTCCCGATCGGTACCGATTGGTGACCTGCCTGGGGATCTCAAACCGAGGCTGAGTGCGAGTGTTTTTTTTAGAGTCCAACTCGGTTCCTTCGAAATCGATTAGAACGACTCGGTTTGGCATAGTGGAGGATCTATAAATGCGCGCCGAGAGGGGCCTGATTTTCGCTGAACCAATCTGTTGATTCTAATTGTAGGTTGTTTTCGGGAGAGCGGAAGCTCGGTCCATCAAATTGAAGGAGGACAAAAGGCGAGAGGGGAATTCGACGTGAGGAGGGATGGCAAGTTCCTCTTCAAAGCTCTGTTCAGATGAGCAGCTGCGGAAAGCTCTGGATGATTTGGAAGAATCCATAATCCAAAACCCAATCCCCCACGGGTTCCTTTCTTCCGCCGATGCTGAAGGGGGCAAAATAGAGAAGGCTAATGATAAGCTGGGGAAAAAGAAGACGAAGACGATGGTGATGCCACAGGAGAGGGTAGAGGAGCTCCTCAACATGGAGTGCCTGCAGCTCCCGGAGCAAAAGAACATAGACAAACTAGTGGAGGACAAGTACGGGATTAAGACCCTCACTAACATAAACAATGTCTTGTTGAAGCATTCCGAGGACTTAATCCGCGCCGCCAAGGAGAAGATAAGATACGAGGTCGAGATCAAGGGCCAGTTCGCATATGAGGCCAACGAGGAGGAGAAAGAAGCTGTGGTACCTGCAGAGCGTAACGAATTAGGGGAGGCATAAGAAGCTAAAATAAAGTTTAATTTTAGAGGGGGTGTTCGGCGCATGGGGATGTTCGGCGCATAGGGGTCTAAATTTTAGAGGGGTTTAAACTCTAGATAAGTTATATTAAATAAAGTTTAATTACAAAACTAACTACAGAATCTTGATTTAATTCGCGAGACGAATCTAATGAGGGTAATTAAGCCATGATTAGATGATGGTACTGTAGCATGACTCTAGCAAAACATAAATTAATTAGGCTCATTAGATTCGTCTCGTAAAGATGTACCCATCTGTAAAAAGGTTTTGTCATTAAACTTTATTTAGTAATAGATTTTCTTTGTTTAGAGGCCTCTAAAATTTAGCGCTAAAAGAAACGAACAGGGCCTAAGTTGTACTTCATTGTTCAGTGTCATTTGGTGATTTTATTAGGTTTACCTGTATTAGTGTGTGCTGAGTTACCGTCGTTCCTGAAGCAGTGAAGCTTAGTGCGCTTTTCATTTTATCCTTTTGTTGATTCTAGCTCCCATGCTTATTTATGTTGAATTATTATGACGAAGGGATCGGTAGTAGTTTCCACGGCCTTCACAAGGCTGCAGCCTCCAGTACTCACTAATCATGTTTTCTTTTGCTAAGCCAAAAAATCGTGCTACTAATCAAATAATAGTAATACCAATCAATCTGGATTTCAAAAAAAAAAATTGAAACGTGGATTTCAAAAATTAAAGAGACGCTACCCCCACATTAGCTTTGCTACACAATAAGAATTTTGGATGGAATGTTGGCAAGATCATGAATGGTAGGAAAGACCACATGAGGGATACTCACACTAATCACCCCTTCTTTGATTCGTGCACAGAAGAAGTACTCTAACTCTACTGAAGTGGAGAATCTCCAGAATAGTAAACTCGATCCAATTCGCAGAAGGGACTTGTCCGTAGGAGAGGGTCTTATAATTTTAATTAAAAAAAAAAGAGGCAGTCCTTAAACTTGTCACGGGGTGTCATCTAGGTCCGTAACTCTCAAAATACATATTCGAGTCCCTAAACTTGTTAAATTGTGTCATCTAGGTCTAAAGTACCAAAAATACCCTATAACTACCGAGCTAGTAATTCAAAATGATTTTTCATACTCTTTCTCTCCTCAAATTATTATTGTCATTACAATTAACGCTAAAGGGACATAATTATCATTATAGATGGTGATGGGCAACTATTTAAAAATAATTTTTCGTATTATTTCTTTTTCTAATTTATTATTTATCTTACAATTCACGCCAAACGACAAAATTAGACTACGATGCAATAATTATAGATAAAAAAGATGACAAACTATGGTTATATGGAGTCACATTAGCAACAAAGAGGGGTATTTCGGAGTGTTGGACCTAAATGATTAACTTTCGCAAGTTTAAGGACCCAAATACATATTTTGAGAGTTCAAGGACCTAGATGATACCACGTGACAAGTTTAGAAACCGGCCATGTATTTTACTCAAAAGAAAATGACATCATTATAAGGACAGTGTGAATGACTTGACGAAACGCAGATGACAAGTGAAATCAGAAACACGATTTCTAGGGCCACAATAATGAAGGACTGATTTGTTTATAATATCTCACTTCAAACTCAGAACAAGAATACTATTTTAAGGCAACACCAATGGAAGACTACTTAATATGAAAATAACAATACAAAATATGGACAGACTTCAGCCTCGCGAGCTCACGGCGGCTCAAGCCGGGATGAGCGCGCGTGTCCTGGGAGGTGGGCTGGCGGGGAGCAGGGCAGACGGACCAAGCGAGGCGGCGTGTGGCAGGAGGCGACGAAGGGTCTAGACTTTAGAAGAAGTAGGTTCTTTCACCGGACATGCTTGCTTGAATTTTACAGTTTGTTTACATTCGACGGTAGCAAAAATTTTTACTGTCGTAGACTATCTCACAGTTGGGAAAGTAAGAGATAGCTCAGCGTTTTTCCACTTGCTCTTCGTCTGCCAAATGTTTTGTTCCACACGCAAAATAAAAGACTGGAGTAGGCGCAATTTCCATTGGAATATGTCATATGTAGTCTCGAGACCATGAAAGTTGAACCTCTGATTTCCCTAAAAAGATAGCAGTACCTCTGTTGCAGTTGACTTTTGTTTGAGTTAATGTGTTTGGATCGGTCCATGTTGCTCATTAGAGAGAAGACCAACTGGAATTGACAGCGTCTCTCATCGCAGAGGTCAATTGAGATTATCAGCGAGTTTTCGAGTTCAAGATTGTGCTCTCTCGTAATCTATTTGGGATTTTGAATCCTCATTCTCTCATCGCAGAGGTCAATTGAGATTATCAGCGAGTTTTCGAGTTCAAGATTGTGCTCTCTCGTAATCTGCTCGGGTGTGGAGGTCGGAGCCAGGCCGGCAGCTCAGCGTGGAGGCCGAGCGAAGCCGGTGGCGTTGTGAACAACTCGCGCCTGGACCTCGCACGCCGGCCCAGAGCTCTCCGCGACCTGGAGCTTCCTCACTGCGCAATGCGCATGGATCTCGCCCGCCCCCAGTGGCGGAACCAGGCCCGAGCCTTAGGATGGGCCGAATGTCCATTGTGTTGGTTTGGGTGGGCCAAAATAGGGAAAATAGGAAAAAGAAAAAAAAGAAAAGCTACTGTAGCATGGGGTACAGTACTAAAATGCTTGTTGGGCTTGGATCCTGTCCACACTTTAGCTCCGCCCATGCGCCCGCCCGGAGATCGCCGCGGCCCAGAGCTTGTCGCGCACCACCAGAGCTTGTCGCGCACCCAGGGGGCTCGTCAACCTGGATCCCGTCGCTGCGCCTGGAGGCCCTGGAGTCCTGGACCTCGCTGCACCACGAGGTGGAGCAGCTGGAGCTCGTCGCCCCGCGTCCGGAGCTTGCCACGGGGTGGAGGTAGGACGTGGCCGCGTCTGGAGCTCTTCCGCTCATGCGTGAGCGGCGCTCGGTCAAGATGCCAGCGTGGCTTGCAGCAGCACACTGCGCAGACCACATGCTACTGATAATCCTATATTAGTTCATTTGCCTCAAACTCGTCTGCTTGAACGTCCCAGCTTGAACTAGAAAATCAAACCAAGTCAGGGGTGTATACATGTAAAAGTGACGAAATCGAACAACGATACTCCAGATAATCTAAACGCTCATGAAGTCACAGTGACCATGCTACTAATAATCCTATATTGCTCAACGAAAAATTTTGAATCTCAGCCATCATCACCATAATAGACGACCTTGCAAAATTTTTTTACCAAATACATGTCCATTGATACAATGACCAGAAAAGCAAACGAAGTCATTTACAACAACAAGCGTTCTAACAAACCACCACTTTTATAACACCGACAATGCAGTATACTACAGAATGATAGAATCAGTACAGTTTAAGAACATCCATATGGCCACATTTTCTCCAACTTCATAGAATTGCTCCAACCACATTAAACCTCAGACAAGGATCATAACAAGCCATTTATCAGACCAATGTCACTACTATACAGATTGATAGAATCAGTACAGTTTAAGAACATCCATATGGCCACATTTTCTCCAACTTCACAGAATTGCTCCAACCACATTAAACCTCAGACAAGGATCAGAACAAGCCATTCATCAGACCAATGTCACTACTATACAGATTGATAGAATCAGTACAGTTTAAGAACTACCATATGGCCACATTTTCTCCAACTTCACAGAATTGCTCCGACCACATTAACCTCAGACAAGGATCAGAACAAGCCATTTATAAGACCAATGTCACTAAGATAACATCCGGAGCAAACAAAGAGTGGAACTAATGCAGTTTAAGAACATCCATATGGCCCTACAGTACACTAGAACTTCATCTCAAGGCAAAGCGCTTTCCAGTAAACCAATGGCTCACTTGAAGCCTTACAGCCCAATTCCATGATGTCCAGACGAATTTTGCGGCAGGCAGTCCTATATTGATGCACCGACTTCTTCAAGGAATTGTCCACATCAGTAACCTCTTCACCAAGTGCTTCAGCAAAGACAGCCAGCCTCAAACGCTGTTGCAAGACGCAACTTATTGTGCTATACGCATCAGCCAAGATTAAATTCAGTTGGTCTACAGCAGCATTTCCAGTAATGGCCTCTGTAGGAACCTTCACAACGCCACCACTACATACAATCTAAAACAAACAAGAGAAACAAGTGTAAACAATCTAACAGCAAAAATAAATACAGAAACCAAATACACAAAAACACTTACTGGTTCAATGCCTTTCACTCTCCTTTTTGCAAAATAAGCTTGCCTTGAATGAGCCAAGGATGTACCAGCATCAACCTCATGTCCAGCGTTGCGAGTAATATGACCTTCAGCCTGAAATTGCAAAAATAAGCAACAATATCAAAATTTCATTTATAAAAATAGACCTGTTAGGATTAGAATAACTAAATTATACAAGAGCCTACCATAGCTTGGGACAGCAAGGACTGAGCTTCATCAATAACAGAACGCAATTTGCAAGCTTTCGCATTTCCTTCACTAGAGTCTTGTATAACCTTAAAACCAGCAAAATCTCACAAATATCAAAAGACAAGTTCACAAGATAATCTAAACCTAAGTGCAAATGAGGATATCAGAAGAATACCTTTTCAAGACGAACTGATTTTGGTGTTAACTCCTCTGCAAAGCTCCTAAGCTGCTCATAAGACTTCTTTTCAGATTCCAGGTCCTAAAGTATTTCCTTCCCTTTTTTTGAAACTTCAATGTGTTCCTGATTCTTACAAAAGCAACAAAGCATTAGAAGAATGAATTTCCTGCTAGATCTCATAGAAACGTAAGAACATTTCCTAAGCTCAATTCCTTCAGTTAAACAGCAGCGTAAACGTTTATGGACACTCAATTTATAGTAATTCTCAATCACAATGGTTAATCATTCACACTACTCCATACTAAGTTCCTGACCAGATTCAGAGTGAGAATTCTATCAGTTAGCATCAAAAAAACATTTCTCATGAAATAAAAGCAACAGAGATATTGATTAATCAGTGCATAATAAACAGCTTGATACATTGATTAATCGGTGCATGGTAATAAGAAACTTATAGGGCAGCAAAAAAAGAGATAGATTGAAACTGCTTCCAACCTTGTCATCAGATTCATCACTGTCAGCCAAAGCAAAGTCATAAGCATCATCTTCGTACAAATCATCCAATGATTGCTCAGACGTCTCACTCAATGTGTCTTTGAGGAATTTCACGTCCACATCTTCATTGTCCTATGAAACATAGCACCAATACATTTGGTCTGGTTAGATCATGAGAACAATACAAAGTTGTAAACCAAGGAACCCGAACCCTTCCTCAAAGGAACTATTCATGCTAGAAATGCAACGTAAGAGGTTATCATCTAATAACTGAAGCCTGGTGAGATTTGTTCCTCGATTGGGAGGGATTACCTGCACATTGACGTTGCTGGTGATGGCATACTGCCAATTCTTCTTGTCTGAGTCCAAGGCGAGGCCGAGGCTCCCGCTACTTGCCTGCATCACGTTCTTGTCTCCAACAAACTCGCTGCGCGCCGCCTCGGCCTTGTCCTGTGCAAGATAGCACCAATGTATATGCTTTGGTTAGATCATGAGAATAATGCAAAGTAGTAAACTAAGGAACCCACTCTCAATCAAAATGGTTAAACATTCACACTAGTATCGTCATCCAGATAGAAGCACAAAGGGGACAACGCTTAACAGGAATCCAATGTTATTTGCAACAAGCTTCGATCCAGCAAAACGAAAGAAACCTAATTGACAACCATAAGAATCCTAACCAGCAACATTAACCATCGAATATACTGTAAGCAGCATGTCCTCCATAGGTTCAAAAAATTCAAAAGGACTACATTATCCAGACAAAAAATATATACAGGAAAGCTGTATCGATTTGGTCCTGTTCTTGCGAATATGGCAATGTAAGAGTTGCTTATCTAATAACTGAAGCGTGGTGAGATTTTTTCGTCGAATCGGAGGAATTACCTGCACGTTGACATCGTGGGTGATGGCGGAGTGCGACTGCTTCTTGTCTGTAGAATCCATGGTGAAGCCGAGGCCGCCGCTCCACTGCGTCACGTACATCCCACCAATCAACACGGCGGGCGATGCCTTGAGCGCGTCGCCGACCACCTCGCCGCGAGGGGCCTCGGACTTGTCGCAGACCGCCTCACCGCGCGGCGCCACGGACTTGTCGCCGACCGCCTCGCCGCGCGGCGCCCCGGCCTTGTCGCCGACCACCTCGGCCTCGTCACCGACCACCTCGCTCTCGAACACCTGAACAATCTCGTCAGCACATTAGGGCGAAGAACTCAAACGAAATAGAGAGACGAGGAACGTACCTGGTGGTTGACGGCAGCCACGGCGAAGCCACCGCCGTTGGTGCTTGCGGCGGCGCCACCCTTGGAGACCTCGTCGGCTTCTCCGTCCATGGCCTCGCCTTCCAACGCCGCTGCTTTCGAATTCCTGCACACGAGCGCGATTTCGGGTGAGGATACGACCGCGAAGCGGAACAACGACTCGACGAACTCACCGAGTCGAAGCGGGGGAGGAGGAGGAGCGAGGCGGCGGAGGAGGGGCGGAAGTGGCGCGGCGGCGAGGGAGGAGATTGGGGTGGCTCCAGCTGTCGCCAGCAAGCGAGGGCTTATATATCCGGCGGCGTCAAGGCGGTGGACGGGTGGCTTGCGGCGGAAGATTGGAGATGGTGGTGTGGGGCGCGTGCGGATGCGGCGCGATGGAGTTCGTGCTTCGTTTGGGGGATGAGAGGGGGAGGATTCGTGAATCGAATGTGATGATTACCTTTCGCTTGGCGCAGATTGACCATGGCTGATGCCGCGGCCGGTGTGGGCCTGGGCCGCCGTCGCGGCGACGCGGCTCGGACCATCATGTTGGTACCGGGATGATGGCTTGTTCTTCAGCTATGTGTAGAACTGCAGATGTTTTTGAGGGTTCGCGTCGGTGAAAGACCATCGCTTTCGTGTTAGATAGGATGAACTGGATCTGATTTTGAGTTGGGGAGAGAGAGGTTGAGCTGCCGGATTAGGAGATGGTGGAGGCTGAATCTTTGTGGAGAGAGGAAGGAGTGAAGCAGCTGTTGGATCTGTGTGGAGAGAAGAGAAAAATCCATGTGTTTCAGGCTGTGGAGGTACACAAGATTTCAAGGAGGAGGAGCTTCTGTGTGGAGGCATGAAGGGGAAGAGATGCCGTCTTTGGGGAAGATGAAACAAAGAAGGGGAAAGGCAGGAAGGGGAGGGGGTCCTTTTCTACGTCAGATCGCTGTAGGCCTGGAGCACCGTCCATCTCCCATCGCTCAGTCTAGCTCAACTTGCTTCATTTTGCTCCTCTGCCCAGCACGGCCCAGAAGAACGTGAGCCCAACAACGGGAGCAAAGCATGTTCGTCTTCGATACGTTCGGCTTCCACGCCGCCGCGTATCGTCCTCCGGCTGCAGACGTGTACCACCGCCATGGGAGGTGGACCAACATGACGAGGGGGAACTGCCGCAACAATACGCGGGCCAGCAACGACGACTACAACGTCTTTGTCTCGCCGTCCCCGACGCGCACCGACGGTGGCGGCGTGCTGGTGCACAGGGGGGCGCGTCGCCGTCGTGTGCCTGGACCCCGACGACGTCCGTGTCCGGGCGCTCAAGTCCGGCCGCTACGCGAGCCGCGTCGACGTGGACGGCCGCACCGCCGGGGTAGACGTCGGCGAGCTCCGGTCTCCGCTGTCCACCTGCTGCTGGGCCTGCTGGGCCGAGTACTCCGACTTGGGCAACGGAAGGACCAAAGGCAAGGCAGCTGGACCGTGCGATGGGAGATGGACGGTGCCACTGCGATCTGACGTAGAAAAAGAAACGTCAGATGATCCTGTTCCGGGGAGGGGATGGGTTGGGGGGTGGCCGGCGAAATAAAGCCAGAGGCAGGAGGTGGGACCGAAAAGGCGCAACGGGCCGCTACCTGGCCGCAATAAAGAATTCGTCAAGCTGCCACGAGTTGTCTTGTGTCCTGTAAGGTGCTGTTTGGATTCATGGAAATGAGATATGGGTTAGAGAAATGAGAACTGGGTTGAGTTGAATCCCGTGTTTGGTAATTGGGTTAGGGAAATGAGAAGATTTGGGATAGGGAAATGAGGACCTCATATCCCACTAGTCATAACCCGACGGGAGAGGTGGGTTGAGGCATGGAAATTAGGAATGGACACTGTTTGCCCATGGTTGGAGAGAGGCCCGTGGTAGCCGCCCCTTCGGGCTCGCCGGCCATCGGCCGTCGCAATTGGCCCCCGGCCCCGCCTCCTCAGTCCTCAGCGACTCCGCGCACCCAGGCCGCCCAGCGATCCACGCTCACCCCGAGCCCGCCTTCTTTCTGCTTCGGGAAGCATGCGTAGATGCTTCCGCCAACAGCCGATTCAAGCGCTCCCTCGCCATAGCCACCTGCTTTCGACTTCGAGTGAGAGGCTTGGTAACTTCCGACGAATCGTGTGGTCAAGAGCTGCCTGGCTGCTGTCGGCAGCCTGCAGTCCTTTTTTTTTCTTTCTAATCAACAGGCAGCCCCAGCCGCTAGTGGCATGCGGAAGCGGAAGGCTATGAAGGATAAAGCAATGCTCATGGTTCGAAAAAAGGATAGAGCAAACTTGTGCTAGCTGGCCTGCTCCCTTCTCTTCTTTGTATTTCTTTTCTTTTGTTTTCCTTTCACAACACTATGCTACTCGTATTTTTGAGGATTGGAGACAGCACCGGTCAGGACAGGACTGAATCAATTTTTTTAGCTTAATTTCATCAGGGGCAATTTGGTCATAACAAAAATCACATCCCTTTCCCAAACCCAGTTCATACAAACATGAGAAATGGAAATGTTCTCATATCCTTAACCCCAACCCACCTTTTCATTTCCCATTCTATTTCCCTCTCCCTAACCCAAAGCCATCCAAACAGCACCTAAGGGGAACCGTAACAGATGAAACGAAATAAGGATAAATAATATACTAAAATAGATATAAAAATAAAGACAGCAGCAAAAAATAATATTCCGTAGTTTAGCGCTAGAGAATCAGCTTGGTAACCAAAACGGCCGTATTATTCCAAACCGGAGTCTCGAAAACATGCACATTTACTGTACCAGCCAGCAACGTTCTGTACACGCCGCACGCCGTAGCCCGTACAGTGGCGGAGCTGAGAATGCTCAGTCGGGTATTCATTTTTGCACTGGGCATTTATTTTTTCATATTTTGAAGACTAGTTATTAATTTTTAACTCAAATCATTGTATTTTAACCGTAACAGATGAATGCCATGAATCCATGCCAGCTCCGCCAGTGAGCCCGTAGAATTGCTGCGGCTGCCATCTAGAGCCCCACGCCGCACGCGTGGGTGACCGCGCTTGCCAAAGAAATCAGAAAGAAGGAAACCGTCCGCTCATAAATAGCCTAGGAAAAAGAAAATGATCAACAATTAAATCCCAACGAAAAGAAGGCAACCGACCGCGCAAAATATGCGCACGCACATAGGGCCTGTTTGCTTGCTGCCCTGACAGGCAGCACGCCGGCCAGGCAACGCGCTCAGCCGTAGGCGTCCGAAATCGAACGCCTGATAGCGGTGTCTGAGTCAGACAGATTTCTCAGGTCTCCATCTAAACTAGCCCGTATTCCCGGAGATACGGGGCATGCGGCCGTCGACGCAAGCCGTTGGCGAACGAGCCCCCGGCGTGCGGCAGCAGCCCTGGGGTGGGCCCCAGCAGTCGTAACGCGATTGACCACGAGCCCCTGCCCGCTGGGCCCACAAACCTCTGCGCCCCAGTATGAGACACGAACGCGACCTGACAGAGAACAGTGGGGCCAGCGGGATAGGTGGGTGACGGGCCCAACGCGCCGCGTCCGATGCGGCGAATCGCAACGGACTGCGAGACCGCGTCGTCCAGGGAAATAAAAAATCTACTAGGAAAGGAAATATCTCCCTGGGAAAGCGCACGCACATCTTCCTTCCCGGATAAACGGGGCATGCCGCCGTCCACGCACGTTTTCCCGTTGGCACACGAGCGGCCGTGGTCCGTGGACTTGGGTCAGCTGGAGTGGGCCCCACAAGTCGCAAACGGCGGTACGCGCGGCCGATACGGCGGCGAATCGCAACGGAACGCGAGACCGAGGCGTCGCGTCGGTATCCAAGGATGCATAAACGGAAATAAATAATCTAGAAAAGGATATACACAAATAAATAGCCTAAGAAAACGGCCACAGTCCCGGGAACATGCGAATAATTTGTTGAGATGGAACATGCGAATATTTACTGACAGCAAGTGACTGTTCAACTTTGTTTAGATGCTTTCCCCGAACAAAAAATGTTCAGAAGAAACACTAGGGGTGCGTTTGGCAAGCAGAATCGATTCTGATTCTGAGGTGAATCGGTCGGAACGCTACCAAAGACCCAAAATGTGAAACGTTTCTCCATAGAATCGCTGTGGAACGATTCGCTATTTTGGCCTACCGATGCGGAACGGCAGAAGTGGTGTTTCACCCAGCGAAACGCTTCGTCGATTCGGACCTCGTCCTGGACTCGCCAGTATTTACATGAATTTGCCACGCAAAGCTCGGTGGCTGGTGGCCGCCGCATGGCTCGAGGAGAAACGAACTCCCATGGCTCCGCACAGAATCGATCCTCTGCTCTAATGGCGATTGTGAACCGATTTGAACGAGAGGAGAAACAGAGAAGAAAATAGCTATTGGCACCGTGGACTTGCATGGAATGAAGGAGCGCTACTTCGTGGAGCCAAGCTGCCATGATTGGAAGGATGAGAGGATAGATACAGTTCTGATACTTGTGCGGATGCGAGCAAGAAGACAGACCAAAAACAAGGATAAGGTGGGGATTATTATGGATATTCACTTCAAGTATTTAGAAATTCCGAACAAGTCCTTGGTTTAATTGATTTCTTTCCATTTTGTCCTGGAGTACTTCAGTTATTCCATGAGTTGGTCCATACTATAATTTTTTTGGGAATATATTTGTGCAGGGTATACGTGGTCCAGTTGTAGAAAAAAAAAACCAACACAGTGAAGGGTATATTCGACACTTCAATCTTCTTGCTCTCTTTGGTGAATCTGAAACCAAAAAACTAACCAAACGATTTCTAAAGTGATTCTGATTCAGGTTCTGAAACGTTTCTAGGTTGAATCTGAAACGTTTCTGATTCTCAGCGAATCTGAAGCTGTACCAAACGCACCCTAGGTCGAAAAAAAAGGGCACAACGTTTGCGTGCAAATCCTATAGCATCAATCAGACCCGTTAGCAAAAATCGATCAGCTCCAAAAAATAATTAATTGAAGTGCAATTTGAAAGTACAAATGTCACATTATTGATCATTTCGTTCACATATCATCTGACAATCTGAAGCATACGTGACTGTCAGTTTCGTATCCAAACACAAATCGTACATGTTGTGTGCAGTTTCTTCTACAGTATTTGCTCTCTGATGTAATGCCACGTGGCGGTGGCGATATGCATCTCCTGCAAGTGTTGTGAGCATGCAAAGACCTGAAACTTTAAGCAAGCAGACCATATACTGTAGCATCATGCATCGTAGCATCGATCAGGCTTCAATTTGCAGAGGCAAGCATCAGGTATAGTCAAGTTTTAGGTGTTAGAAATACACGTCGTCCTAAATCCCCAATATAATCCCGTCCCTCCCGATAGCACGTGAGGCGTGAGAAGTTGTTGAAGATCGTCCCGTTCCCTTCCCTCAAACACCCACCATGAGAGCAACACACAGGAGACACATGATTATATAATTGGAACTCAATTCTTATTCTTATCTCATAGATGTACAATCGGTCCCAATATATAGTAGTAGCCTTCAAGGCATAGTGGTATGAGCCCATTAATCCACACTAGTGGAATTCCAAACACTTCCACCGGATGGTTCTTCACATTCCACTAGAGGAATTCTTAACACTCCCCCTTGGGCGAATACCGTGATCAATTCATGCCTCGTTAAAACTCCAAAAAGCCCTGTGGGAAAAATACGGAGAAAGAGTGCATGATTGTCGATCAATATACACTAGAACAGATATGCTGATTAGTGACGTTCTTAACGCGTCACCGACTGCTCGTAGTGACAAAATTTTCGTCATAAATCGCGATTTATGACCTTTTAGGGTCCGTCAGCAATCGAGCGTGGCCAGTCGTGATTTATGACTTTTTTTAGACACAGACCACAGGATGGTGACGGTTCTTCATTCGTCATAAACTGAGCCGAACCTAGCCACTGGCCACGTCGAATGGCGATCCGACGTGGCTGCTGACATGGCATCGCCCATTTTCGTCATAAATCGTGATTTGGTCCACTAACGGCCCAATTTTAGCTGGGCCGTTTTGTTACTGTTTTAGCAGCATGTAGGCCCAACAAATATGGTGGGTCTCACACAAAGTGGGCCGTTTTGTTACTGTTTCAGCTGACACGTAGGGCCAAAACTGATGGTGGATCCCACCAATGGTGGGCCGTTTGATACTGTTTAGAAGTGGGCTTGAATGGGCCGGGCCCACATGTCAGTGCGCATTTCGTCACAATTTGTTTCAAGCCCAGCGTATTATTGGGCCGTTGTGTTTATAGCCCATACACATAATTTGTTTCCGTTCGTACAACAGCTGGGCCGGGTTGCCATTTTGCTGCTGACCCATTTCTTTACCCAATTACAATCCCAAAACTCATTTATATTGGAATGGATGTTACACAGATGACAGAACAGAAATGACAGAATATATATACAAGCTTCTTGTTGACGGTTCATTAACATGTGCCGTGAGGCATAATCCCAAATAACAACTAACATAATTACATCCATCGCACGACCAAAGGGTAAGGAGAGCATACTTAAGATTTCAGTATGTAGTTTGTCCAGGACTCCAGTCACCGGTCACGTTGCTTCAGCAGGTCCTTCAAGCGGGCATTGGCAGCTTCAGTTTGCTTCTCCATCCTCCGCCTCCCGGCAAGGTAATGGTTGCTCAACCGTTCAATCTCATCGCAATTAGATTCCACTGCTGCAGTTACTTCTTTTAACTCCTCCTGCAACGTTTCCCACTCTTGGATTAAACGGTCGAAGCGCATGATGGAGGGTAACTTGTCAACATCCTGGCAAATAAAGAGCGTCAACTCAGATTTCAATCATGTACTAAGACTGCCTGAAGTGTACCAAATATGCAAGATGAGATAAAATGGGAGTATGGGACAAGGACTTACGAAAGGTTCCTGGTTACCCTCAAAAGTGTCAGATCCGGTCACCTCCGCAGCCCGTTGCATTTCTTTCTAGAAAGATACGAACAAAAATGTAAACGGTAAGCTTGCAACGACAAACGAAATGGAGCTTTCGTGATTGGTTGTCTGAGGCATCGTTCCTTTAACATTTTACCACAGAGATGTAGCACTGAGACCCTGTCGATTCGACCTCCTCACTCTTCTGTTGCATTGTCACACGCTTTTCCTGCACATGGTGCATTATGGTAAGATGAGGTGATCTGATAGAGTATGCTTTACATTGAAAGAAGCCATTAACAGTGTTCATAAGATATAAAATTGATGCAATTTGACGTTGTGATACCTTATTGAAGGGGCTTGACTGCATCTATAACAGGTCCCCGGCTGGTAGGTCTCCTTTAGTTCTTGTTCCTTCCACATGCAAATAGAAGCGACGTCAAATGAATGTAATCATCAAAGTATGTAGCTGTACTCAAGTGTGCAATAAGCTTTATTTGGGGTTGCAGTGCAATTTGATAAATACATTCAGAAGCATAATCATCAGGTGTACAGCTGTGCTCTTTGGGTAATAAGCTTAAAATGCTAGTATCATACTCAAGTAAATACAGATTATCATCATGATTCAAGCATTCGAACGAGAAATGTACAGATGCAGTTAATGTAATGGAACTGCCAGGCTGCTTCCAATGAAGTAATTTAACCTACGTTTTAAGTCAAAAACAATATTAAAGTGGAGATATCAGGCAACCACAGATCCCCGCTCCAGATTTTTCTGGATCTGTAGCTCAACAAAACGGACCAAAACTACATACGTATGAACTCAGCATTACACAGCACTCGCCGCATCCCACAAACAATGACAGACAACCTAAACGAGTATCAAGTGTTTCTCTTGTGCCTACGAAACAAGGAAAACAAGTACCTTCATGCTTCCGCTTCAGTCCTGCTTTCCCCACTGGTGTCGTCGGAGTCTTGAGAGGAAGACGTGCCATCGGTGGCTGCGCTCCGGGAAGAAGGGGGCCAAGAGAAACGGCGAGGATAGTCAGGAATGGGCGACCAGGGAGTATGTGGCGGCGAACGAAGGGGGGGGGGGGGGGATTGGAGATCCAGCAATGGTGGGAGTGCGACCAGAAGAAGAGCTGGGGATTGGGGATGGATTTGCGCAGTTTTTTTTTTCTTTTTCTTTTTTTGAACTGGGGAATGGATCAGTTCAGGAAGAAGGATAGGGATATTTGAAGAGTAGGCCGAGATACTTTCCCAAAATACCCTTCGCGGTGACACGAAAGCGTTTGGGAGGACAGGCACAAAACCGACATTTCCTCGTTTCGCCCATCCTCGAACGAAATTCGAATCCCCAGCGCGGGCTGCCCAGCAGCCAATTTGAGCGGGCGGCCAAAAGTTGCGCCGGGCCCACGGGTCAGTGATCCTGGCTCAGGTCGGGCAACCCTGCCCCAAAATTTGGGCCTGTTCGTCACTAATCGGTTGACTATCCATCCCTCACTAGACATTACACGTGCTATTATTTCTTAAAACATACTCCTAGTACAGAGTACTACGCTGCCTAACTAATTGGTCACGATTGCATTTCTTGTCCACACACTTTTGGTACCGAACGAGTATTTGCATTTATCAAGGTTGGCGTGGCGGCCACAGGGTTGCGTCGTGCAACCAAGCACGACCGATGTCGTCAGGGGATAATCCCAGCACGACCGATGTCTTCAGGGGATAATCCCTAGGGAAAACTATCAGCGCCATGGATGACCGAATCGCATCAAATGAGATGGCAGGAGCTCTTGATGCGCGAACTTACCGTCCTCGATTCTACTAAATTCCGGAAACACACTACCAGCTCATTCTACTACATTCCAGAAACTTCCCTCAAAAAAAAAAAACTACATTCCAGAAACATGGCGGTGCGTCGTCCAAGGAAGGGGGTGCGAGCGTTGCAGAGATACATGATGGGAACATCCGTTCACTATGCCGAAAATTTTTGCGGAGAAAACAACGAAACAAGGGGATGCTCGTTACTGTCACACGAGAAAACAGCGAAAATCGATGGTTGTTTCACAATTACAGTTCAAAATTGTGGTCAAAACGCAAGTCCCTTCATTCTTTATATTATATGAAAAGATTACAATGCATGCTAGAAGTCTAGCACAAACAGATTTAAAAGTCCCTATGACTACGACAAGAGTATCATCTCAGAAAATAAATGATAAAATTTGGCGTACAACCAGATTTAACTGTCCAAACAGTACTGCTCATCAAAAGAGTTAGGGTTTAGGGTTTAATCTCCTTCCTCAGGAGGCACGCATGACTTCATCCGGTACGACCAACCAGGATCAAGCACGAAGGGGAAGAAGCGAAAGATTCAGAGTCTCAGACCAACTGCAGGAGGAAGACGAAGGTACAACCAACAGCAGGATCAAGGTCACGGAGACAAAAGGGGCGGATCCAGCGGGGGGGCTGGGGGGCTCCAGCCCCCCCTACCGGATCAAGCGCAAGACGCAGAAATGCTCGAAGATCTCATACGAGATCTCCGGAAATCTGCTTTGGAACCATGTACGAGAACTCCGAAAATCCACTCTGAGTCACATGGTGATAGCCACTATGAGGAAGGTTTGGCCATGGCAGCCTGAGCGGGTCCGCCATGGAGATGAAAGTGGGCAGGTGAGGAAGAAGAAAGGTAGCAGAGGAGACCGATGAGGAAGAAGGAAGGCAGGTTATGAGATGGAAACATCTCATTTTGCCAGAATTTATAGGCCGGGGGATGAGAAGAAAGAACAAGGATTGCTCGAGTTGGGGCGTGATGTAGAGGATCCAATGGCCGCGAACATGGTAGAAGCTGCAGTCTTCATGTATATTCTCATGATTAAATAATCGACACACGGGATCATCCCGTGAGTGAGAAAAACCTGTGAATTGATTTGACCGGTGAGCCGCCCGGTGGTGGGTGAGTACCGCGCATCATCCAGTGAGAATCCACGCATCGTGGTCGAAGTTGTAGTCTTCCTGTATATTCCCGTGATTAAATAATCAACACGGGATCATCCGATGAGTGACAAAAGCCTGTGAATTGATTTGACCGGTGAGCCGCCCAGTGGTAGGTGAGTTACGCGCATCATCCAGTGAAAATCCAAGCATCGTCCCGTGAATTCGAGCTGCTAGGTGTTGGTATTTCTTACGTCACAGATAAATCCGCAAGCGCACGGAATACCGTTGTAGCACTTCACCCGGGAGTATTCCAAGGTATCGTATTTGTTTTCCCCAAGGAACGGAGTTATTCTACCGCAAGGCAAGTTTTACCCAAGGACAACCAAGACAACTAGCAGCTTAGGATTGAGAGGGTGATTATTATCTAGATATTTCTAAGGTTAGACGAATTCAGGTTCTACTCGTCTACTTCGAGCACCGGCTTAGGCTTTGGTCTGCCAAGCCACTCCGGCTAATGGCTCTACTATGTACCCGAACGTGGAGGGTTCCTTTGGATGGACAGGGCTGTCACTTCCTGCCACCTACCTCTACAAACCGTGGAGCACACAGCGGTCAAAGGCGACCTCCAGCCTAGACACCACGTCTATGCTATCGATCACTACTCTAGCCCCGGCCTGATACTGATTCAGAGAACTAGAGCACTCCTTGCGGAGCGACGATCCCGTTGAACGAGTTTAACAAGAATTATGCCTAGACGAATGATAAAGCTCAATAGATAGATAATCACCACGTATAATCACTAGAAGTGTTTACACGCCAAGGCAAAAGAATAGGAACTAAACCTCCAATGAAAAGGGGAGGAGAACTCCTATCTCTTCCTTGCCCTCTCTCCTATTCTACTAATATACAAGAGGCTCTCGGCCTGTGGATTGGAAATGAGGAGAGTCTTGTGTCTTGTGGTGTGTTGTTGTGTTGAGAGAGGGGGGGGGGGTACCCCTTTATTTATAGCCTTGGAAGGTCGGCAACTTTGAGGCGGTTCCCGAGGTCGGTGACAATTAATGCAGTGGGAACCGACCTCCAGAGGTCGGTTGTGAACCGCCATAAAAAGATGGGCCAGGGGGGGTCGGCCGACCTGGCCTGGGCCCCACTGGGTCTCATCTTCCTCTGGCTTCCTCCCTTGGCTGTGTACAGGCCCAATCCACTTGCATTATTTGATCTTGACACTTGATTCTTGTGGTTTTGGGCTTTTGGACTAAGTTCTTTAGTCCGGGAAAATCTGTTGATTGCAAAAGTTCATGCTTGGAGCCTGTTTTCCCTTGTTTTTATACGAATTGCACCTGCACTCATAATTTCACCAAGACTAGTAGAATTTGTTAGAAATAAGCCCTATGTCTACCCTTGGTGATGGTGTTAGGTCCAAAATGTGCATAAAGTTGACGGTAAAAATAGGTCGTAAGGACCGTCAACACTAGGTCACAACTTCAATGCCCCTGTATGGAAATAGTACAAGTTATTAATCGATTTGACCGATCTGGTCATTGAACGTTTTTTTTTTCAAAAAGGCCAGTTTTACAGTGCATCGAAATCATTGTGGACCGTTCATTTCAATTAGATTGATGACCTATTACCCCTTAAGAAGTAAAAGACCTCCAATATTATAGGATGATTAGTTCTCAAAGTGGTTAAGATTTTGTTCAAGAGAACATCCATGTTACTTGGTGGATACTGATTTATTTCATATGACGTCAAACAAATTCATCTGATGGCCTCTTGCACGTTTCATGCATTTTTATATTTTCACGTATACACATGTGAAGACCTTCATCCTGATGGCTTCATGCACGTTTATCTTTCACGTAGGAAACGTTACATACGTGTCGAAGGTGCAGTCTTCCCTGTATATTCCCGTGATTAAATAATCAACACAAGGGATCATCCCGTGAGTGACAAAAGCCTGTGAATTGATTTGACTCGTGAGCCGCCCAGTGGTGGGTGAGCACCGCGCATCATCCAGTGAGAATCCACGCATCGTCCCGTGAATTTCTCGAGCTGCTACTAGGTAACTTCAATGCCCCTACGTCGAAATACGAGTTAATCGATTTGACCGATCTGGCCATTGCACGTTTTTTTTTTCAGAAAAAGAGCAGGAGCGCTCCTTCATTTTGCGAAGGTAAAACTTGCTACGAGACACTCTTCAATCGTGACCTTTGCTGCTGGACACTGAAACATGTTTTATATGCTGCTGGACTTAGTGTCCACTAGCAAATAAAACCTGATTCAGTGTCTAGCGACAAATGTCACATTTCTACGGTGTCCGGTAGAAAGCTGGATTCTTAGAATCAAAATCACAAACAAAGGGGGTCTTAATCGATTTGACCCATCTGGCCATTGCATTTTTTTTCCTAAAAAGGAGCAGGAGCGCTCCTTCATTTTGCAAACATGGTAGAAGCTGCAGTCTTCCCTGTATATTCCGGTGATTGAATAATCAACACACGGGATCATCCTCTCAGTGAGAATTGATTTCACGGGCGAGCCGCCTAGTGGTGGGTTAGTCCCACGCATCATCCGTGAGAATCAACGCATCGTCCCCTGAATTGCTTGTGCTGCTAGGTCACAACTTCAATCCCCCTGTGTTCAAATACAAGTCAATCGATTCGACCGATCTGGACATTGCGTCAATCGATTCGACTCATCCAGACAGAATCACGGGATCATCCCCGGAGTATCAACTTGTAGTAGTACACAGACTCCCAAGTTCCATGCCACAACTTTCCCTTTTCAGATAAACGCGGATGTTCCGCTGTAGAAAGCTTGCTTCCTCAAGAGCTTCCCATGCTTTTTACTGCGCCTACTTCCTTGCATCACGAGAATTCAGACCCCCTTCTCCGACTTGATTTTCATCCCTCCACGACCAAGAGCAAAAGATCCCTACAAAAAATAGAGGGGAGTAACAAGCAGGGATTGTTTTATACGTTTTATACGTTTGGTGTACTCAGATAGATATGTTTGGTGTACTTAGTTTTATACGTAGTATGTAGCTGGCTACAATATCGAATTTAAAGAGTTGTATCGGGAGTTCCTTTGTCCCCCCTATGAACATGGATGTTCCATTTTTTTTTTTTTGCGAGTGGATGTTCCCTGATGTACATGCAACGGTACTTCTAATATCCACATGTGCAAAAAACATTTCTTCCACAACGGCAACGACGTGTACAAATTATGGCCCACATTGTAAAAACTGGTCAAAAAGATGGGAGAGAGAGAGAGAGAGATGGTGTCTTGTTTAAACAACGACAACAGGGATTTTCCGATGCCAGCATTCTCGCATCCACGGATTTTCCCTATCTGCATTCTCAATCTCGTACTGTACAAGGGTAGCGCGCGCTGAAAAAAAATTGTAGACCTTTGCGGCCATGGAACGTGTCGGGCAGTACACACAACCCGGGATTGTCCCTGCTTGCATTCTCATTCTGGGATTGTCCCCGGCCTGCATTCTTCCATCACCGGATTGTCCCGTGCCTGCATTCTAGTTCTAATCCAAGGGGATTATCCCTTGCGTGCATTCTCTCGCATCAAGGGATTGTCCCTTGCGTGCATTGATCGTGCAACGACGTGTACAAATTATAGCGCACATTGTAAAAACTGGTCAAAAAGATGGGGAGAGAGAGAGAGAGAGAGAGAGAGAGAGAGAGATGGTGTCTTGTTTAAACAATGACAACAGGGATTTTCCGGTGCCAGCATTCTTGCATCCACGGATTTTCCCTGTCTGCATTCTCAATCTCGTACTGTACAAGGGTAGCGCGCTGAAACAAATTTGTAGACCTTTGCGGCCATGGAACGTGTCGGGCAGTACACACAACCCGGTATTGTCCCTGCTTGCATTCTCGTTCTGGGATTGTCCCCGGCCTGCATCCTTCCATCCCTGATTGTCCCGTGCCTGCATTCTCGTTCTGATCCAAGGGGACTATCCCTTGCGTGCATTCTCTCGCATCAAGGGATTGTCCCTTGCGTGCATTGATCGTGCAACGACGTGTACAAATTATGGCGCATATTGTAAAAATTGGTCAAAAAGATGGGAGAGAGAGAGAGAGAGAGAGAGAGAGAGAGAGAGAGAGAGAGAGAGAGAGAGAGAGAGAGAGAGAGAGAGAGAGAGAGATGGTGTCTTGTTTAAACAACGACAACAGGGATTTTCGTATCAAGGGATTGTCCATTCTCGCATCAAGGGATTCTCGCATCAAGGGATTGTCCCGTGCTTGCATTCTCGTTCTGATCCCGGGATTATCCCTTGCGTGCATTCTCGCATCAAGGGATTGTCCCATGCGTGCATCCTCACATCAGGGATTGTCCCCTTCCTGCATTCTCGTTCTGAAACGTACATGTTTCCAAGACAAATTTTCATTTCATTTCATTGTTTCCAAGACAAATTTTAGGAAAGAGAGCCACCTTCCTTTCATTAGAATGAAAGACCTCTCACAAGAAATGAAAGTTTGCCTTCTCTTTCCTCATAATTACCTTGCCAAGTCAGCAAAACATGCATATGTGGCATAGAATTTAATGCAAATGAAAGGCCCCATTGAGACTGGCCTTACAAAAGCATAGCATGATTATCCTCATAGCACACTGTTCAGGTTACAAAACATTTCACAATCGGGGAACAACTATTGTTTTGTGCTAGTGTTCTCCGCAACTGATCTACCTGACAGAAACCTTAACTGAGAGATGAATTCAAAATAATACAGAACTTTACCGCCATGAAACGCGTCATCACCAACGGTGTCCACAAATCCAAAAAACCCGTTCTCGCACATATTCCTTTCCCCTAGCACATATCCAAAATGTCATCTTGATACACCTGAGCACAAAGGCCAGGCAAAATCGTTACAATCATTTAAAAAATTCAATTACTTTGCCATCAAATAAAAATTATTTAGTATCTCAAAAATAAGTTACTCTGTCCACAATTTAATTAAAACCTCACATGTTCGGACCATAAAGGAATACACGACTAATGTGTCAGTCCAGTATTTTCTCTGAGTCAATAGCTATTTTACCTCGGGTTGATCGTCAAAGGGAGGCCACCCCATTGGAATAGCAGATTCTGTCACCCGCCAAGGTCCGGAAGCGCTTTGCAACGGATCCCCTGGAAAAAAGGAATCATCACAATCTGATGTGTGCGCAGCATGATTTGTATCAAGCAACAGACTCTTGCAACTTTGGTTGTCCACCGCAGCCGCTAGATTTTGAAGGCCTCTTGCATTAGTATGCGAAAGTTCTTGCGAAAACTGTTCACACGCCGCCTTGGCAACCAATATGCGAGAATTCTGACTTTCAATATCATCATTCTGTTTCTTCTCAATAGTGTCTATTTTGAAATCAGGTTGGCGGCTTTCCTGATCATGCTGTTTCAATGTACTGCCCTCCCCCTCTATAACATTGCGCATTCGTTCAGATGCATCTAAAATGCCTTCTGTAGTCCGTCCTGAAGCATCTAAGTCGCCAGCCATGGCACGACCACATTTGTCAAACGATTTATCCGCACCTTCCATAGAATCTCCCGCATTCAGAGCTGTCTTCTTGCCACATCGTACGTCGTCTGGTTTAGCCGGACTGTACCGTTGGAAATCTAACGATTCCCTCATGTACTTTTCCTGGTACCTTGAATTCTTAATCTTACTTAGAATGTACGAGATGAAGTGAGCGTACGGCTGATGTCGGGAACAAGCTAACCCATCAGTGATGACATCCTCAATCTCACAAAGTGAAAAGTCCACAATGTCGAACTGTTCGCCATTCATGATGTGAATAAGGAGCCATTGCTGTAGACTAGTCAACAGGTCAGCATGGCCCAACCGTGGTAACAAGGTCCTCCTCAGTGCTTCGTGAACCACCTTCACCTCACGGTTAAGACATATAGTTTTACGTGATCCTGCGTCAGAATCTGACAGGGGCTCTGTAAAAAGGTTTTCCAAGTCCTCGGCTGTAGGGAAATTGTTGCCACCGATCCTAGGACGGCGAGGAGGTGATGCATCTCCATATACTTTCCGACGTATACAACTGTTCTCGTAAGTACCAACTCTGAGATACTCAGCTAGCATTTGTCTAGACAATCGGTAAATTTGACCCTCAAAGATGAATTGGATCCAATATCGCTCAGTATCAACATAGACTGTAGCATAGAATTTTCGGACCCAATCTTCAACATATTTGTTGTGCTCTGAAAGAAGCTCAGTCAATCCCTGGAATTGGTCAAAGTATGCCTGAATGTTGGTACCCCCGAGGCTCTGTTCAGAGCAGGCCAGTCCAGTATCCTGTGATTAAACAACTTGATTTTCTTCTTTTGCCAGGTTGCGATTAAACTGCGATGAGTATCAGTCAACCGATAGTGCAGTGCAAACCAATCGTCAACCGGTATGTCCCTTAGCGCCTTCAAGTGCTTGCTTTTTGACTTGTTATCCGGTATCACCTGCGCATTCCCTGATGTTGTTTCTTCTTCCTCGGAACAGTTCTCATCACAAGACTCATCATCTACATCGCATAATGTAGAGTGAGGTAAGCGGCGCCGCTTCTTGGGATAACTCTCTGAAGGCACTGGAGGCCTCTTGTTCCCAGAACTAATCCTGCCTCGTACACGCGCATAACCGGGGTGCTGGTTGGCCAAGGCACCAGCGGTCATAACCTCAGTCTGCTGTTTACTAGATCGGGCTCTCTGCCTCGTGTGAGGACCAGATGTCTGGGCTTGAGAGACCCCAAATGGGACAGTAGCACCCCATCTTGGATGTGGATGTACTCGTGGATTCTTGGTACGAGCCATCTGTCACTGAACTGCAAGGAAGCAGGGGCGGAGAGTGAGCATACACTAATCACATAAGACATTTGATAACAATTCCCAATAAATTGCATATAGCGACGACAAGTATGGAATTTCAATAGCATTTGTATCAGATTTTCTATCAATAAATGAAGCCATCTGTCACTGAACTGCAGTGGCGGAGCATGAGCATACACTTATCACATAAGACATTTGATAATAATGAAAAAACAAATCCCACAAAATTGCATACAGCGTCGACAATTATGGACTTTCAATAGCATTTGTATCAGATTTTCTATCAATAATTGAATATAGTGGCTCAAAAAAAGCTTGGGGGATTGCTCAGGAAAAGGGAAAAATAAGTCGGGTTCTCACCACTGCAAAAGATGAAGAGGGCGATGAGGGAGCCACCCAGCGTAGATCACCGGCAGCAGGAATCGACCTCGGAGTTGCGGAACGTGGCGGAGAAGCACGATGGCGGTGAAACGCTGGAGCTAGGGTTACGCGGCTGGGTTCCGAATCTGTACGGTACGACACCGGTGAATCTCTATTCTCTCGTGCCTGGGTTACAACGGCCGGAGGAGGGAGGAGGTGGTTAGGCCAGCCGTATAGTGCTCTGCATCAGCACAGGACGATGAGAGGCAGCTCGGCGGCGCGGATGAGAGGCGGAGAAAGGAGCACTGAACTACAGACACAGAAAAGAAGGAGAAGGCTATTCATCCATCACGCTAGTCAATGGCTTAGTCTTTTTTATTCTTTTGTAATCAGGTCCTCTTTTTCTTACTCAATCAGGCCCTACTTGTCACTGAGACATCATAGTAGAAATTTTCCCAAACAAGCGGGCGGCAATTTCATAGGTGCCATTGCAAAAAATTGTAAATCCCGTATTGAAGTCTCTCGCTTCTCAGTGACAGGTGGGACCCACCTATGTCACTGACAGTGGCATATTCGGGATTATGCAATTTTGCAATGGCACGTATGAAATTTTCCCTAACAAAAACACGATCCGATAATGCACCGGGACCATCGCTATGGATCGGCGGGCCGCACGAAAAAAACAAAAAAAGTTCCATCCAAATATTTGGGCCACGGTGCAGGCCGAAGAAAGTGGCAGTGAGCCAGATTTGAATTGGGCTGGAGGATAACTGCCCGACATGTGGGTCCACAATGTGCTGACTAGGAAACTTGTGGGTCCGCCTTGTGCTTATTAGGATATGCGGGGCTTAATTCCCCATTTTAATGACGAATAATGCCTGACTTGTGGGGCCACAATATGCTTACTGGGATGTGTGTGGGTCCGCCATGTGCTGACTAGGATGCGTGCGGGAAATCCTCTAGCAAAGAACGAATTTTGACTGACGTGCGGGTCCGCCATGTGCTGTCTAGGATGCGTGTGGGCATATTTCCCTATTTTATTAATGACGAATTGTGCCTGACGTGTGGGTCCACGCTATGCTGACTGGGATGCGTGTGCGGGAAATCCTCTAGCAAAGGACGAATTCGGACTGACGTGTGGGTCCAGAACCTGCTGACTAGGATGCGGGTAGGCGAAATCCCCCCTCCCGCGATGAATATGTGGGTCCGCCCATGTGCTGACTAGGATGCGGGCGGGCGAAATCCCCTCCCGCGACGAATATGTGGGTCCGCCCATGTGCTGACTAGGATGCGGGAGGGCGAAATCCCTCCTCCGGTGATGAATATGTGGGTCCGCTCATGTGCTGACTAGGATGCGGGCGGGCGAAATCCTGGAATGAACGGTAGTGACGCTTAGTATTCGTCATAAAGAACCTCACCAGTGGGTCCGATAGGCAACAGTGGCGCCTTTTCGTCACCAAACGGGTCTGTTTTGGTGTTTTTAGTGACGAAACGCCGAAGCGTCATAAAAGTTGGCCAAAAATGCGGAAAACACCCAAAATAGTGACGGATCTACAGTAAAATCGTCACTGATCGGCAGATCTGTACTAGTGATATTGTTGCCTCAATAAAAACCTTATGTGAGAAACTTCAGGAAAAGTCACTAAGGAAAAAAGAGTACAACGATGTCTTCAGGACAACTATAATCTTCTGGATCATAGAGTTTCGGATCTTCGGGATCCAAGAGCATGGGTTAGTATTCAAGGGCATTCTCCCCCTGAACCCTCCAAATCTCTCAAACGTCTCATGCCAATTCCTCGAACAAATTTATTGGATATAGTTGCCGGAAGAGACTTAGTAAATAAATCTGCTAGATTTTTACTTGATTTTATTTGCAGGATACTTACCTCACCTTGCTTCTGGAGTTCGTGAGGATAGAAGAATTTAGGAGAAATATGCTTAGTCATATTAGTCTTTACATAACCCGTTTGCATTTGTGCAACACATGCTGCATTATCCTCATAGATTATTGTGGGGTTATCAATAGTGTTAAAACCACATGACTTCTGGATATGGTTAATCATCCGTCGTAGCCAAGCACATTCACGCGAGGCTTCGTAGAGTGCAATTATTTCTGAATGGTTTGTTGATGTTGCTACCAAGGTTTGCTTACATGACCTCCAAGATACAGCTGCGCCACCACAAAGAAAAACAAATCCAGTTTGTGATCTTGATTTATGTGGATCTGACAAATATCCTGCATCCGCATATCCCACCATGGCTTGGTTATTATTCTTCGGGAAAAATAGGCCAAGATCTTGAGTGCCTTTAAGATACCTTAATATTGTTTTGATGCCCACCCAATGTCTTCTGGTTGGGGCTGCACTGAATCTAGCAAGCAAGTTTACTGCGAATGCAATATCCGGTCTAGTGCAATTCGCTAAGTACATCAATGCTCCAATGGCACTTAAATATGGAACTTCCGATCCCAAGAATTTTCTCATTTTCATCCCTAGGCCTGAATGGGTCTTTGTCTTTATCAAGAGATCGTACGACCATGGGGGTTTTCAAAGGATGAGCTTTTATCATATTGAATCTCTCAAGAACCTTTTTCGTGTAAGTCGATTGGTGTACCAATATTCCTCCAGGGAGATGTTCGATCTGCAGGCCCCAACAAAACCGGGTTTTACCCAGGTCCTTCATCTCAAACTCCGCCTTAAGGTAGGTGCTAGCCTCCTTAATATCCTCTGCGCAACCAATGATATTTAAATCATCAACGTAGACTGAGATGATGCAAAATCCATTCTGGGATTTTCTTATAAATACACAGGGACAATCCTCATTATTCACATAACCCTTCTTCAGGAGGAAGTCACTTAGTCGGTTGTACCACATCCGACCTGATTGTTTTAGCCCATACAACGACCTCTGCAATTTGACGCTGTACAAGTTGCGATTGGCTTTAGGATCGGGAATTTTTAGTCCATCTGGAACTTTCATATATATTTCCGAATCCAATGACCCATATAAATATGCGGTCACAACATCCATTAACTGCATTTTCAAATTTAAACCTGCTACCATTGATATCAAATATCGGAACGTTATGCCACTCATCACAGGGGAATATGTTTCATCGTAATCGATGCCGGGTTTCTGCGTAAACCCTTGTGCTACAAGCCTCGCTTTGTATCTCACCACCACATTATTCTCGTTCCTTTTCCGAACGAATACCCATTTATATCCTACAGGGAATACTTTGGGAGGCGTGCGAGCAACATGCCCGAATACTTGCCGTTTGTTAAGCGAGCGCAATTCTGTCTCTATTGCTTCTTTTCATTTAACCCAATCTGAGCGCTTCCGGCACTCTGCCATGGACTTTGGTTCAGGATCCTCATCAATCGCATCTGCGATCTTAGAGATGAAATGTATGTCGACAACCGTAGTCTTTCTATTATATAATTCTCCTGTCTCAGCATAATTTGTGGCAATTTCGTTTAACTTATCCAGCTCTTCTTGATTTCCCAAAATACTTGAGTCTGGTTGTTCCGATGCCCTTGTGCTCTGATTTGTGCGCATTTGTGCACTAGGGCCTTTACCTTCAGGGTATGTCTCTCCCGGGACAACTGAATGGGAGCGTAATGCAAGAACTTCTATACTTTCCTTCTGCGGACGTCTCCGCTTAATTTGTACAGAGTTAACCGGACCTCTCCCCCTTTTCCTAGGATTGGGGACTTGAGAGTTCGTGCCCTCCAGGGGTATCTGTACTCGCTCCGGTGCATTAGCCGCAGGAATATGCGATTTTGACACTCCTCTTATATCAGTAAAAGCATCTGGTAAATTATTTACTAGATTTTGCAGGTTTATTATGCGTTGAACTTCAAGTTCAGCATCTTTAGTGCGTGGATCAAGTGAATGGATGCCAGTGGCACCCCATTCGATTTCCCGGCATTCCTTAGATTCTAGGTACAATCCTCCCCCTAATGCCGGGAAGTGGTCTTTATCAAAGACACAATCAGCGTACCGAGCCGTGAATAAATCTCCTGTTTTAGGCTCCAAGTATTTGATTATGGACGGAGATTCATAACCAACATAAATGCCCAACTTCCGGTGAGGCCCCATGGTTGTACGCTGGGGTGGTGATATCGGTACGTAAATAGCGCAACCGAATTTTCGCAGATGGGAAATCGCAGGTTCTTGTCCACGCGCTAGTTGAAAAGGGGAAGCAGAGTGATATGCAGTTGGTCTATATTGGATTAATGCAGCAGCGTGCAATACTGCATGCCCCCAACAGCTGGTGGGGAGTCTGCTATCTTGTAAAAGTGGTCTGGCAATCAGTTTAATCCTCTTAATTAGGGACTCAGCTAGTCCGTTTTGAGTGTGAACATGGGGTACAGAATGCTCGACATCGATGCCCAGAGCAAGACAATAATCATTGAATGATTTTGAGGTAAACTCGCCAGCATTATCCATCCGAATTGACTTAATGCGGTTCTCCGGGAAACACGCTTGCAAACGGATAATCTGAGCAATAAATTTGCCGAAAGCGTGGTTCCGCGTAGACAACAGGCATACGTGACTCCACCTTGTCGATGCATCTATAAGAACCATGAAATATCTGAACGGCCCTGACAAAGGGTTTATTGGGCCGCATATATCACCCTGGATTCTCTCCAGGAAACCCAGTGGTTCAGCCTTTATCTTCAGGTTAGAAGGCTTGGTTATAAATTTTCCTTTTGCACATGACGTGTATAAAAAATCCTTTTGTTGAGGAAAATGTATATCTTTAATGCCATGACCTGCAGAACTTTTTATGATTTTTCTCATCATTATTAATCCAGGATGACCAAGCCTTTCATGCCAAATTTTAAATGATTCCGGGTTTCTAAATATTGTAGGCATGGCAACATATTCTTGAGGGGCTCTAATTGTCGTATAGTATATTCCAGAGGCGGTGCCAAGTGCTTTTTCAATCACTTTTGTTTGATGACCATCCGATTCAGTGATGTACAGGTATTCAGTCCTGCCTTCACATGCAGTGTTAACATGATAACCACTGCGACGGATATCTTTAAAGGTTATGAGAGTACGTTCAGCTCCCGGATACAGGAAAGCTTCTTCGATGAAGATCCTAGTATTATTAGGGAGGACCACAATGGCTTGTCCCGAGCCAATAATGCGGCCATTGCTTCCGGCAATTGTTAGGAGATTTTCAGTCCTTTTCTGCAGTGTCTGAAAATACCTCGTCTCTCTAAGTATTGTATTTGTGGCACAACTGTCAACCAAGCAAGCAAGGTTCTTCTTCAGCCTCCATTGGAATATATCTCTCGTTCTATTAAAAGTAGTATGTATGCAATTTATCAGAACGGATATACTATAAATAAAGAACAAGATAAAGGACAAACATAATATAACTCAATAGATAAGAGCAAATGATTTATTCGTAGCATAAAAGAGTGCATGCTCAACATGTGCGTTATTACATCACGACCAAATGTTCTTCTGGGAACTAGAAGAGGACCTCCAAGCTTATTATTGATTAAGGGAAATGACTCGTAAAAAGGACATGTCTACTCCATGTCCTGGCCCTCCTCGCCAAGAAGGTCGTCCTCATCAAGGTCGAAGTCACCATCATCCCCCTGGGCACCAGCACTAGTAGTGGCAACATTCGCATCGACATCCATATCATCAAGCTCTGGAGTCTCAGTGGGTAAAGCAGGCACTCGGAGCTGTTCTCCAGTTTCAGTAGCTACAGGCACCTGAACAAAATGAGCATCCGGGTTCTGTTTCTTCTTCCATTCCTGATACATCTGGATCAGATGCGGCTCAGTATTGCAAGTGCGAGACCAGTGTTTCATGGAGCCACAACGAAAACAACCCTGATTTGGGTGTTTAGCTCCATTAGTATTGCCTTTAGTGCCTTTCTGTGATTTGCCATTACCACCAGGCTTCGGGCCTTTGTTTGTTGGCTTCTTGAAATTTCCCCCTTTAGGTCCTTGCTTGCCAAAACGCTGCTGGCCCTTGTTTCTGAAATGAGCTTTTCCCTTGCCATTACGGAAGGTTGCGTGTGCTTCTGGCACTGCTTGTGACCCAGCAGGGCGCATGTTGTAATTCTTCATCAAGAGATCATTCTGGGTCTCGGCAGCAAGTAGGACTTGGATCAATTCAGAGTACTTCTTGTACTTGTTGTTACGGTACTGCTGCTGGAGCACCATGTCGGAAGGGTGGAAGGTTTCAAGTGTCTTGTCTATCATCTCAGATTCTGTGACTTTCTGCCCACAGAAACGAAGTTGGCCGACAATACGGTGGAGTGCAATGTTATACTCTCCCACTGTTTTGTAGTCAAGGAAGCGAAGCTGCCCCCAATCACGCCTAGCCTGGGGAAGTATGATAGCCTTCTGCTTGCCAAAGCGTTCCTGGAGGGCGGTTCATAGCGCGAGGGAGTCGCGCAGCTCCAGGTACTCCATCTTCAAGTCGGGGTGGATGTGGTGCCTCATGAAGATTGATGCCTTGGCCACTTCATGTGGCGGAATCTCAGCAGCACCAGCAGCACGTGGGGCGATCGTGTGGGACAACTGCATCGCCGCTAGGTGGAACTCACAGTCCACCACCCACGTCTGGTAGTTGTTGCCATCCAAGGCAAGCGGTTTGAACTGCTGAGGAGTGATGTTGGCCATTCCCTATGAAACCATGCAAGTATACTTCAAGTAAATAAGCATGAAAGTGAATTTAACATGCTACCGTGGTCGTGTGCAAAATGTATAAAGCGAGCTGTGTATAATAAACGAGTACATAAAAGCTCGCAAGGTACTGCAGGACCTATTCCGAAGGGAATACACTTCCAGGTGCCAGAAAACATATGCCGCATATATGAAAACGTATGAGAAACTGAATTGCAAAAGTCACTGGACTAAATCATGCGCGCAATACGATAATTCAGGAGTAAAAAAAAACTGAAACAGTAAAAGATAATAAATTACGCGCAAAGGTAATGATTGACTGTTTCTCATCATGAAGCCCTGGTTTGAAGGCGATAGGACGCATGCATGAAGGGTCGGCGGCGGCGGTTCATGCAGCGCGTGCGCGGTTGCTGCGGCAATGCAGCTTCGGGCATGCACGGCGAGCGCAACGAGCTCTCAGCGATGCAGCTTCAGGCGTCCAGGCCGATCATCCATTTGGGACAGCAACGCACAGATTTTCGTTGGCGTACGCGCAGGGGCCCATAGGCATGCACGCTGGGGTGGCCAACGACGGCCGCTTCAAGCGGCTAGCAGGTTCCATGGCCGATGGCAAAAGGGAAAAAAATGCCACCGGTAATCTACATATCTAGTATTTCAAAGCCTAGCAAGATCTACATAGAAAAAACTTACAGGGATTCTATGTTGCGATCTTTGTACTTAGCAAAACTGATCTAGTGATCTAAAAACATGGTATGCTTTCATCGCTTGAGATAAAAACTAAGTATTGCATAAACTCAAGAATGTAAATAGCAAGATCTAAAACATGCGAGAGTTTACACCTAGTAGCGACTGTCTGAAAACATTCCACGTCTACCAAGATTTGTCTATTAAACAAGTTGCTGGGAGTCTACGGTCCGATCGATGTACTGATAAAATAATCTAGTACAAGCATGGCATAAACGCATGTTTTAAACAAATGTAGGGTCTACAACATGCGATAGAGTTTACAACTAACACCTTGACCAATCTACCGTGACTGTCCGAAGGAGATCAAGAACGACGTACCTTGATTCGTAGGGCAGAGCAAGTGCTGATAACGTCGTCCTAAATCCCCAATATAATCCCGTCCCTCCCGATAGCACGTGAGGCGTGAGAAGTTGTTGAAGATCGTCCCATTCCCTTCCCTCAAACACCCACCATGAGAGCAACACACAAGAGACGACACATGATTGTCTAAATTGGAACTCAATTCTTATTCTTAGAGCAAGTATTATGACGGGCGTTTCGCCGGCCTCGTCACCGTCCGGGCTGAGGTGGAGGAGAGAAGGGGCCAAAGATTCTTCAAGCCGGCGACTCACCATGCGCCCGCTCTCAGCCGGCGTCTGGTTGCTTTTTCTTCTCTCCCACCACTCAGCTTGCCTGCTTTTTGTACAGAGTGGGTCCCATTGCTTTTAATAGAGCTTCAACACCCATGCAATAGCCGGACCATTATATGACATGAGCTGGGTACCCGGCGAATCAGGTATCGCTGCAGCCGGCGAGCGGGCGAACCATAATCCTTGCTCTTATATCTCATAGATGTACAATAGGTCCCAATATATAGTAGTAGCCTTCAAGGCATAGTGGTATGAGCCCATTAATCCACACTAGTGGAATTCCAAACACTTCCACCGGATGGTTCTTCACATTCCACTAGAGGGATTCTTAACATTAGGCACTCTAGTTGGTGATTTCAAATCCGCGCCAGGCGAGGAGCATTCGTGAAAAATGACTCGGAAGCAAAATGGCGGCCGACGACAACACTCGTGAATACGCGCGCGATGGAAGAATTCGCAGAGAGACGACGCCGCCTGCCGCCGTGGAGGATTCGCAGACACGTAGTACGGTGGGAGGCCCCTCCATCCTCCAAGTCGTGCGAAACTTGCTGCGTCGCGCCCTCGCGCTTCAGTTCTGCCCGCGCGTGCAATCCGCGACACGCGAAGTGCCCGCGCACCTTCCCGTTGAGCCCTGCCCGGCCGGGAATGGGTAAAAAAAAGCCACACGCCTGCCCCGATGGCCCCCCACGCGAGTCTCATACACGAGCACACGGGTGATCTCCCTGGTCGGTGGCCCCGTGGCCCCACCGAGAGGACACGTGTCACACGCGAGATGAGTCAAGCGGCAAGGGCTCCCAAATCCGATTGATCCACGCGCCCGCATGCAGTTCAGTGAGGTTGGTTGGTTTGCCCGTGCACGCACGCATTGCGGGCCATGCCCCGTGCACGCACCACCTCATCGATCAGATGCATTGCTTGATCCGCTCAGGTGTTATGCAAAAGCAGAGGCTGCTCTGCTCTAGCATGGCGGCCTCTTTGTGACTTGTGAGCACGGGTCCACGGCCCAAAAGAATGCGCGCCCAGCACGGCCCCAACTATCACCAATCCACCCACAACGACACGCTTGGTGGCCGGGTGGCGGCTGGGCGTCAGCGGCTCGCCGGCTGCGCGCTTGGCACTTTGCAGCAGGGCTCCTACTCGGCAGCGTGGCGGTGGAGGCCATCCTGGAAGCACGCGTTCGTGGACACCGAGGTCGGCGCTGTTGTGTGTCGACCGTGCTCGTTTGGTTTCTTCGAGCGGTGCCTGCGTGGTGGACGTGAGCATGGCTCGCACGTTCCGCTCTCCAGCAACGACAGCGACGTCCACGTTGACTGAAACGAACGTGGGTCGTCTGTGCGACGCCTGCCTGGACGTCCCGTGCCCGTGGTTGGAGCTAGATGAAGGCACCTTGTCCCCCTCCCTCGCCCACACAAGCCGTGGATGCCGCATCCGTGCATGTTGAACAGACAGACGGGCACACGTACCGAGCACGTGCAGGCTGCTGGTCAACGGGCGATGTCAACGTCGCGCGATGTGTACAAATTCGCGACGTTGTGCCCTGCTGGAGACTTGAAATGGTGGTGCCGGCGGCCGCGCGTTCTTGCGGATTGTGCTCGAGATCTTGCGGATGGTGGTGACGCTACTGCCACGCCACGTGTTATTCTAGGAACATGCAGAGCTCCCGCTGCCCGGTCGGCCTGTTCGCCGCCTCGCCGGCCTCCTCGTGCCATTATGCTCCAGTGCACGGTCGGACATGTAGGCGAGAGGCTGACACTTGAGAGAGCTGCTCGCCATGGTGTTCGTGTCCCCAACTTTTGCCGACCAAGGAAAGGAAGTGACTAGTCAGCAGCGAAGGATGTTCTGCTACTGTACAATCTCGAAAAGAAAAAAAAAAAAGGAACTCCTTCTGATTCACCAGATATGGCCTGCTCATGTCTCATAACTTCATCTAGTATGTGGTTGTTGTTGTGAAGCAAAACACCATTTTTGAGGGCTGCTCTTTTCTGAACAAACGATCATGAGGCAATGCCAGTGTAATTAATTAAATGAACAATATTGAGTTGGTCTGAGCAGGAATCTGTTGCAAAATGACTGTGGACAGAACAATGCAGCTGGTACAACATCGATTCCATGCTAGGCAGCTTGATTAGGTCGTATATGCTACCTCCGCTTTTTTTTATACTTATAACTAGATTTTGCTGTAGCGATTTTGACCGTTCGTTTTTCCTTGCAACATTTGTGCATTCACTTCGATCTTATCGTTAGATTTATCATAAAACGGAGGAAGTAATAAAAACAATATTTTTACATCCGTGCTGCAGTCCCTCCCAAAAAGATGAAAAAATCTGGAAAAAAAAATGTGCAAGCCAGACGCCTGGACCCACGCGACTCACAGCCAACGGGCCTTCTCCCTGGTTCGTGGTCCCGCTGCCCCACCCACAGCCGACGGCAAGTCCTCCAACGGCCCCACCCGACTGAACCACGCGCCGACATGCGGTTCAGGTGCGCGCGGTACTCTGTGCACGGGTCAATGGACATGGATGCTTCCTCTCGATCGAGCTTGGGCAACCTCAAGAGATGACCGGCCGGGACAGCCATGCGAGCCATGCACCGATGCACGCACCACCGCATCCATCCGATCGGCATTGCTTGCTCCGCTCAGGTATGAGGTATCGTGCGTGTGACAGTCTCCCTCATACTACCTGCACATAGACTAGGGGCCTCTCTCCCTCGTCGTTGTCCGTACCCATCAGGCCATTACCCTACGCTGCTAAGCTAAGCCTGTGAGTGAGAGTGAAGCGGGCGCCATGTAACGCACACCGCACACGGACACGCAGGATGGCGTGGCTAATGGCAAGACCGCCACGACGTTCGTGCGGTAGCGGAACGGAGAGCGAGGCGCATCAGGCTCGAGTCGCTTCCGCTCGGCTTGACACGGCCACACGGGCGTGCAGCTTGGTGCCGTCCAAATGGCATGAAAACATGTAGAAGTAGGTCCATGAGGGGAGCGCAGAGCCTGGTGACACTCACTTACAGTGTGGGCCCGGGCATGAGGGAGTTCCTAGTATGTGAGTGATCTTTTGCTTGGGCTGTCAGTGCCAAACACCCGGATATACACTTGACGGATATATCTTGAGCAGATATTCAGCATTACTAAAATAGTACTAACAACATGCATATACATATTCTTAAAAAATGTTACATTCATTATTACTTTAGAAATGTGACAAAATGTATGTGTACACTTATTTTTATGATTCGCAAAGTATCAAACTCATCATTTGCAACATTAAAAAGTTGATACCAATTTATGCAGTGTTTTGAAACAGGAAAAAAAAATTGAACAATTATTTGTTTTGGAAATGTGCGGTAGATTGAGGAAATTTATTCTTTTTTGGTAGAATGGGTTTGGAACAAATCCTCGTACTACCTCCAAAATACAGACGGTGTCTCAAAAACAGAGTACCCCTTGGGCTGGGATGAGCAAAAGCAGAGCACTCTGCTGTACTCCAAGTAGTAGTGCTACTTGGTGGGTGCAGAGGCTGTTCTGCTCTCTAGCTAGGTGGCGTCCTTGCCAGTTTACTTTTCGGTTTCACTTGGGCGTTTGCACCAAGCTCAAACATTGGCAACAGGTTGATCCACCCTTGGTAAACGTGTCAAAGTCCAGAACAGAGGTAAACGTGTCAATCACTCACAGATACTACATATTGCTCGATTGTGGATCTGGCCGATCCGCTTATCGCAAACCATGCTCAATCTTGCTGTTGTTGAAGTTACACTGCCGGCCGTGAAGGCCCGCTGCCACGCCGCGCTCCGCCCGGGCGCGCCCGCCTTGCTTCCAGTTCCGTAGCCATCGGGCCTCAACGGGCCGTCACGCCTCGCGACAGGCTACGAAACACGCGCATAAACCACGCTGCGGCTCGCGCGCACGCACGTTCGCCATCGGGCGGCGAGCTTCGCCGTCTCGCGACCCGCCTGGTTCCAGTGGTTCGCCATGCACCTCACGAGCCTTAACTCCGTGTCAGTCAACGCCAAGGAGCTGATCGGACGGGCTTCCAGACACGCCACCCCGGAATACGTCCCTTGTCTCCACGCACGTTGTCACATTCCTGTCGTTACGTCCCTTGTTCGCCGTGCCCATGAACGGACGCGACGCCGGTCCTCCCCTCCCGCCGGTGTTCCGTGCGATGCCAGCCTGAATCGCCCCGGCCGCGCGGCTCCAGTGCGCTCGCACGCTTGACGCCGAGGGCGACGGCTGCCTTGAGGATTTCAAACAGACCGTGCGTTGCTGCACATGTAGGCGAGGCCGGACACTTGAGAGAGCTGCTGGCCATGCATCGAGTTCGTGTCCTCCACGGCTACTCTACAATCTTGATGAAAAAGAACTTCTGATTATCACCGGAATCCAGATATAGGCAGCTCATGTTTCAGAACTTCATCCATCTAGTACGTGTTGTTGTGAAGCAAAACACCAGCACTCGTTCAGTTAAATCTGTGCACATGCACAAGGGCACATCTTTTATACTGCATCACAAATTACTAATGCTACTATGGATTGCGGCGTGTATTTTGGCGAACCTATTCGCATGTTCCATCTCAACAAATCTGACACCGTCACCGGTCGCGCCAGTCAGAAGGACGCGACTACTCGAAGGGTCGCGGTGGGCGGAAAGCCAGTCGCGCCAGTTGAATAGCCGCCGCTCCGTAACGAGTCGCGGTGAACGAATCGGTGCGACTGGGACTTAGAATTTTTTTGTTCTCAAAGCGGACCAACAAGTCTCTGTAAATCGCGTCCGCGAGGCGCGAATAAAAGATGATTCGCGCCAATTTGTTGGCCGTGACGATTGGATATTTTTATTCCATGCTCTAATTGATAAATCAATTGTGAGACTACGATTCGATGGACAAATAAATACATTCGCAGGGGAACATGGCTAACGAAAATTATGCAAATTTCAAAGTAGTGCGCCGACACATGGATGATCGTCCTCAATAGTACTAGGCGCCCAGAGAATAGTCTCCAATGTCTCCAATGTGCCCCAAATAGTGTGCACCACTCAGCCATAATTGGGTGCTTTCAGTGGCCCGAATAGTGTCCACGTGAACTCCCATTTTGAATTGTCGGCCCTCTTGCAATGGTTACAGTCTAAGGTCCAGGTCCGCTATGCCTATAAATACCAGCATTTCGAGTCTTCAACGAGCACATATCCCGTGCTTTGCGAGGCACAATGTCTGAGAGATATAATCCGTTTTGGGTACACAAATCATTTGATGAATATAGGAATGGTAGTCTGGCAAATGTTCCAAACCGAGGATGGTCCTCGTCCCGCCCCGCCGGTGCTGACCCTTCTCTTTGCGAGTGCCATGAGAAATGTGTATGTAGTGTGTCTTGTGACTACGACACTTATGGTAGAAGGTTCTGGAAATGCGGAGAGGCCGATAGGCGCAATTTGTGGGAAGAACCTAAAAATGAGGTACCATGTTTAATGTGCAATCGTTGTTTTAGTGTTCGTTACTAAAATTTTCGTTTCATTTTTTAAGCCCGCGCAAAGGAAGTTGTTCAACGAGCCGAAATCTACCTTTGGGTGCAATTTTATTAAGTGGATCGACGATAAGATGAGACCGGAGGACGAGAAATATGTAGCCATGATGAGAAACACCGGGTGTGATCAAAAGGGAAAAGGAAAAGAAGCATTTGGAAGCAATTAATTACACCACGCCTGAAGCTTATCGGTCGTTAAGTGTGTAGTGAAATAATTACTAGAGTGTCGCATTCTACTACTAAATTTACAATATGGAGGTGGTTGTAGAGTCATAATATGTTACTTTGGCTCCTATCCATAGACCGGAGGCCACGATCATGATTGGTAAACAAAGTAACCCTAAACATTTTGCTTCACAAAATAAACAAACAAAAATTGATAATAAGAGCCAAAGTAACATATTATGACTCTACAATCACCTCCATATTGTAAATTTAGTAGTAGAATGCGACACTGTAGTAATTATTTCACTACACACTTAACGACCGATAAGTTTCGGGCGTGGCGTAATTATTTGCTTCCAGATGCTTCTTTTCTTTTTCCCTTTTGATCACACCCGGCGTTTCTCATCCTGGCTACATATTTCTCGTCCTTCGGTCTCATCTTATCGTCGATCCACTTAATAAAATTGCACCCAAAGGTAGATTTCGGCTCGTTGAACAACTTCCTTTGCACGGGCTTAAAAAATAAAACGAAAATTTTAGTAACGAACACTAAAACAACGATTGCACATTAAACATGGTACCTTATTTTTAGGTTCTTCCCACAACTTGCGCCTATCGGCCTCTCCGCATTTCCATAACCTTCTACCATAAGTGTCGTAGTCAAAAGACACACTACATACACATTTCTCACGGCACTCGCAAACAGGAGGGTCAGCACCGGCGGGGTGGGACAAGGACCATCCTCGGTTTGAAACATTTGCCGGACTACCATTCCTATATTCATCCAATGATTTGTGTACCAAAACGGATTATATCTCTCAGACATTGTGCCTTGGAATGCACGGGATATGTGCTCGTTGAAGACTCGAAATGCTGGTATTTATAGGCATAGCGGACCTGGACCTTAGACTGTAACCATTGCAAGAGGGCCGACAATTCAAAATGGGAGTTCACGTGGACACTATTCGGGCCACCGAAAGCACCCAATTATGGCTGAGTGGTGCACACTATTTGGGGCACATTGGAGACATTGAAGACTATTCTCTGGGTGCCTAGTACTATTGAGGACGATCATCCATGTGTCGGCGCACTACTATTAAATTTGCATAATTTTCGTTAGCCATGTTCCCCTGCGAATGTATTTATTTGTCCATCGAATCGCAGTCTCACAATTGATTTATCAATTAGAACATGGAATAAAAATATCCAATCATCACGGCCAACAAATTGGCGCGACTCATCTTTTATTCGCGCCGTGCGGACACGATTTACAGAGACTTGTTGGTCCGCTTCGAGGACAAAAAAATTCTAAGTCCGAGTCGCGTCGATTCGTTCACCGCGACTCGTTACGGAGCGGCGGCTGTTCAACTGGCGCGACTGGCTTCGGTCGCGCCGTTCCGCCCACCGCGACCCTTCGAGTAGTCGCGTCCTTCTGACTGGCGCGACCGGTGACGGTGTCAGATTTGTTGAGATGGAACATGCGAATAGGTTCCATTCCAGTGCAGTGTAGCTAAGGCTACTCCTAATGGAGGTTTCATTTTCAATAAATGAGATGCTATATAAGCAAGTTTGATGACATGACAAAAGATTTATAAAGAGAAAGATGAAAGGGTTTCATTTAGATGAAACTGAGTATGCACAGTTACCTAGATATTAAATAACATGAAACTAGCATTGGAGAAGAGTTGTTTCATTTCATCCCACACACAATTAATTAAACCACATAGAACTAAGTGCTATGAAACTCTAAAATGAAATCATGCATTGTAGAGTTTGTTTCATATGCGGTTTCAAATAATTTGAGTTGACTTGGCACTCTTGGAAACAACGAAAAGAAATCCTCCATTCGGACTAGCCTAACTACGATATTGCAGGCTATCACCTACTGCCCAGTACAAATAGATTCAGACATGCACTGTTGCTATGTGGAACTTCGGAAGCAGTCGAGTACCATGCATAAAGCTCACATTTGAACCTGCGGGTGCACACCGCACTCTCCGAGTTATTAGTTTTGTTTTAGGAATAGAGAAGGTTTACTCTTCTAAAAAATAGCACATGTATGAACACTACTGCCCAGTAAATAGATATAAGATGTTTCACAAAACAAAAAGTAGATGAATATAAGATTCAGTACGGCTTTAGTCAAATGTGGATTTGTGAGTTCAGAAACTATGGTATTGGCATGGTTGAGTTCAGGATATCGGGGTTAAGTCACCAGTAATTGCTGCAAAACAACAACCAAACCAAATATTGATGAGGATTGTGAACATTAGCCTACTCCACCATCCCAAAGAAACGGAAAGCAGAACAAAACCCATAAATCCACGACTCCGCAAGGCAGAGTCCAAACATGTAAACAAAACCAATTATGCAATAAGTTCAGGCAGTGGGGTGACATGACCGAGCCACTACCAGAAACGGAAGACGTTAGAAGCAAAACAGAAGGCCACGATTAATAATCTCGGATGGCAATATGACCTTGATCTAAATTTACAAATAACAAATGCCACTCAATTAATTATTCATTCACGCTCTCAACAATTCAACAGAAAGACAAACTTAGCACAATGCTACTGCTAAAGGCACACGAGTACTACTGCTTTAATTTAGGGCGATCAATCAGTCCCTGATCTCGACCTCCTCCTCGGCGTATCCCCTGGCGCGGTACTGCGCCAGGATGCGGTCCTCCTCGTCGCGGCACGCCTTCATGATGGCGGCAAGGTACAAGCGCCCGTTGATGGCTCTGTCTCGCATCTCAGGCTGATCCTCTAACAGCTCCTTGAACATCTCGATGCTCTTCTCGAACGAAGGACGGGGCCGCGCCTCGATCTCCAGGAGCCTGTCGATGTACTCCTGCTTCACCCGCACCAGCTTTGTCTTCCGCGAGCCATCGTGTTGATGTACCGCCGCCTAGGCCTGAAAAGGGGGTGGGTCGACCCGCCGATCCGCTCGAACCGAACCTCAAATTCGCAATGGAATCGGTTCGGCTCGACCTGGTATTGAAACGGATTTGAAAGGGGCGTGAACCGCTGACCCTAGGGGCGAATCGATCCCACCGGCGGAGAAGCAACGAGCCCGCTCGGCCTCGCCGCTGCCACAGCTGCCCTCTCCAAATTCTCGCTCAACCCAGGGTCGCCGGTTCCGTGGTTCACGGCGAACGTTAGGGGCCGGTCGATCCTGATCCACCTGCTCTACGCGGAGGGGCGGAGGGGCAGCGAAAGGTTCGCCCCGAACCGCTCCATTTTCAGGCCTACCGTCGCCGCCGCCGTGTCGAAGCCGATCGGCATCGGCGGCGTATTTGCCTGGCGTCCCGCTGCTTTGTAGTCGTAGGGCTCCTCCACGAGGTTGGGGAGCTCGAGGAGCCAGCCGTTGTCAGCAATCGCCCACGTCTCCATCGACGTACGTCGTCGCAAGGGGCCGAAACCCGCCGAGTCGGCTAGACCTGGATTGTGAGGTTGGGGCGGCTGTTTGTATGTTGCCTTGATGATCGATCTCAGAAGGGAGGGGAGCTCCCGTTATATACGGCCGTAGGTGTATGTGCATCTGATCCGACCCTTCTCCCAACTGGACTCCTGTCTGTCTGCATCCGACTCGTGCACAAGGTTGTTTTCCCACCGGGCCGGCACGGTTTTCGTGCCAAAGTGGCCGTCACCTTCCAGAGCTCATCTTCCCAGTCCGGAAACTCTAATGCGCGTACGTACGCGCTCGCGCGTTAGCGCGCGTCCGGGTGCGGCCCGGCCCACGCGCGCAGGCGGCGGAGCGCGGTGGCCGGCGACGGTGGCGGAGCGCGGCGTCGAGGGCGGGCGGCGCGATGCGGCGGTGGCGGCTGATTAGGGCGGGCGGCGGAGCTCGGAGTCGAGGTGGCGGCGGAGCGCGGGGTGATGGCGGGCGGCGCGACGGGGCGGCGAGGGCGCCGCTGCGTCGTCGGTGGCGGATTAGGGCGGGCGGCGGAGCTCGGCGTCGAGATGGCGGCGGAGCGCGGGGTGATGGCGGGCGGCGCGACGCGGCGGCGGTCGCCGGTGGCGGATTAGCGCCGGCGGCGGAGCGTGAGGGCGAGGCGGTGGCGGAGCGCGGGGTGTGGGCGGGCGGTGCGACGCGGCGTCGAGGGCGCCGCCGCGTCACGAGTGGCGGATTAGCGCCAACGGGGTTAGGTGTTCGGGTTGTCGGGGGCGGCGCCGGCGACGAGGAGCTCCTTTTCCGACGAACTTAGAAGGAAGGGTTCAGGGGGCGGCGGCCGGCACGGCGGTGGGAGGCGGCGCGGCGAGGCCGGAAGGGGGGGATCTCGTCGGGGAAGAAGACCGCGCGGTGGACGGACGGCGGCGCTTCAACCGGTGTCGTTCCGACCGCCGGTCGGACACGTGGCGCGCGCGGGGCGGGACGCGCGATTCCCTAACGCGCGTCCGTACGCGCAATAACCCGTCCCTTCCCAGTCCCAGGCGAGCATGGTGTCTATCGCGGGACGCGCCGTCCGCCACTGCTCATGTCGAACGACCCGTTAGCAGATCCTGACCGAGCATGCCGGCGCCGATCAACGAGGCCTCTGGCCTCTTCACGCGTTAACGCCTCTTTCATGGGTATATGCCTTCGTGGACATTTGACAATTCCCCAGCTCGAACGAGTAGTGTACCCGTGAAAGACACGTTCGATGACGACTTGTGCCGGCGCGCGTCGCGTTCACGCCCTGAACTGGCTCGAGCTTATGCCGCCGCGGGGCGTCTGATAGCGTCAGCTTCAACAGAGTTGCCGCACAAGTCGTCATCGATCGATAGGTATCATATAACGACGTTCGCTGGCTTGCGCTTCGTGCTGTTGCGGGGCCCGTAAACGTGACGATGTCCGATGGCACCTTGAGTCCATGGCCTGTCCGCGGCGCCACTGCCTTCGGCCGCGTTGCGTGGTCGCTTGACGAATGACTGAAAAATCACATCCAATCACATCTACATGCTTGGAACAAATTGTTTGAGAAGCTGGAAAAGATAAATTGTATACATGGAGCATTATTTAGGAACATGAATCTAAATCATCCACATGTTTGAAACAAATTATTTGGAAAGCCGGAATAAATAAATAACAGTAGTGAAACGAATTATGTAAGAACATGAAACAAATCATCTACAAGCTTCAAACAAATAAGCCAGACAGATAATTTGTATTCATGAAAAAAAATTATAAAGACATGACACACATTAATTGCATAGTTGGAACAAACAAATTATACTTTAAAGTAAAGTAATGTATGCATAGTATATTATTTAGAAAATTATATGGTTTTAAAATGAGCAGAGGGATAAACCGAGAGTAGAAAAACGAACTCCAAGGCACTGCATCATTCAATTAGTATGTAAGTGTGTGAGAATCGCAAAAAAAAAAAAGGAAAAAAAAAAGAACCCCGTAACTACCGTGTGAAACGTAGTGTTCTGGTGAAAATAAAAAAACAAATCGCGTAGTCCGTACGTGGACACGGTTACCGCCAGCCCACCTCGTTCAGCGCGGCCCACCTCGTCTGCCTGACGGTGCACTGCATGTCGTCACGGTGCGTGAGAGGTGTCGTTCTCTCCCGTATGCGAGTGCGATGATTCCCGGGAGATGCCGGCCTTGGGGAAGATGAAGCAAAGCAGGAGGGGTGGGGGGCTAGGTTGGTGGCTGCGCTGGGTAGCTTTTTGTGAAAATAAAATAAAAGGCAAGAGGAGGTGGAGAGGCAGGGCGCAACGGGCCCAACGCGCCGTGCCCAATACGGCGAATCGCAACGGGCTGTGTTCGGTTGGCTGCTCCACAGGAGGAGGCATTGCTATTTGGCTGCTGGCTGCCAGCTGTAGAAGCAGCATAGCTGAATTGTGAGCAACCGAACAAGATGGAAGGCATCGTGACGGTATCCAAGAAATAAATACGACCCGTTCATCATGCAGACGTTCTTCGACAGAGCTGTTGGCATGGCTGTAGCGTGACACGCGGCGAAGAGGCCACGATACAGTGCGACACAAAAGCAGCACCATGGCGCGTTTTACCACCGACGAAGTTGATGTACTTTAGCAGGAGGGGTGCACCAGCACCACAGAACATGAACCGGGCCTACGCGGCACCGATGGCGGCATTTCGACAAACACAGGGGGGGTCTCTGACGAGGAAGATGTACTCCCGTGTCGTAAGTTCGTAACCCATCTAGGCCGCACACATCCGATCAGACGCTCCACATCTGCCCACTCGTGGTCACCATTTGAAATAGCAACCGCCCTTAGGTCACAAGAAACGACGGCAACGCGGCTCGCCAGAGCTAAGGCTGTAAATAGGTGCCCTTTAGGGTAACATCTGACCCTTTTTAGTTCAAACAAATGAACTAGATTTTCAAAATGAGAGTTTATTTTGGAAATCTAGTTCATTTGGATGAACTAAAGAGGGTCGGTCGGGGTCTCTTCAAACCATGAGCTCCTCTGCTTCTTGCGTTGCGTGGTCCGAGGTTCTGCACCGTCGCTGGCGTGGGAATGAATACGGAACGCCTAGTGTGGAACAGACTAGGGACGGCTTCCTTGACCATCAAACGCGACGACGGAGCAAGCAGATTCATTACCCTGTTGCGTGTCGGCAAGTCTGCAAGTGAGGAGATGGCCGGCTGTTCACCAATCAGTCCGGGCAAAGGAGATGACGGCGCCTGGACGCAGGCGGAACGCGTGGCGAAAGAACCACGCGCGCTGTGATCAAGGAGCTCGAGCTTTCCGTGCGTGGCCGCGAACACGCATCGTACGTCGTCCGCGAAGGCACAGCAGCAATGGTAGCTCCGGGTAGGTAGTTTAGTTAACCTGTGGTCTGGGGGTCTGACATGCTTCAGCTCGCCTGGCCCGTGGCGTTTGCGGCTTCGGGCATGCTAGCCACCTTCGACTACGCTGCGGCACGTACGGAGGCTTTGTTTCCTACTACTGCGCGGCAGGCATCGACGCAGCACGACACGAGATGAGCCGTTTCCTTGCCTCGGTCGTCCCGATACCCCTGGCCTCCGTCCATTACCGACTGGCGCCGGTACTACACTGCTCGGAGACGTCGTCCCTTCTTCATTCCCGTCGTCGCGGGGAGTTGAACAGAATGAAATTGTGTGAGACCGGGTCTCACCCAGATCGGTAAGACCCCAATCCTCTAGACGACACCTGTCACATCCATCTCAAAGCAACGACCTCATTAATCTACGTTTCAAGCATTTGGTTTGGCTCGGGAGTTCTTTGGTTTTTCATCCATGGCAGCGGCGGCCAGCGACAGATCGTCAAAGCCCACGCACAAGCTTCAACGTTCATCTTCAATCGATTGTGTGCCGCGTCCGGCAGCGATACCTCAACGGCAAGACAAGCGTTTCGTCCTTGGATGTAGGACTGGTGGTTCCATGTTCAATTGCGGCACCCGATGAATGAATATTTGAATTACGGCACTCGATGAAGATCCTGCGTGGGCGTCGCTGCCGCCGGCCGCCGCCTGCAATGGATCGAGGACTAAGCAACTCCCGCAGCAGACGAACGGAGAAAACGGCATCATTAACAGTTGAGATGTGGATTAATGGGGTCCTTGCTTTGAGATTCGGGTTGAACACGTGTTGTTTAGAGGATGGCGGTCTCACTAATTTAGGTGTGAACGGCTGCTCTGCTGCGCATGGTCCACTGTTTTGTAGTACGTGCATTGGACGTACGTGCCCTTACAGTCAATCATCTTATCTTACACCTTTGAAAATAAGTGATACTTTACACTGCTTTATTCATGATCCGTGCATATCCCAGATAAATAATCTTCTTCTCAAGGTGGCAATTACCGAGGGCAACACGACGGTATATTTGCCCTGTTCAATCCAATCGGGGTATATCATTTGGCAAACAACTTGTTGCACTGTCTGCAACGCTGATCAACACAATATTTTTTTTTGCTGCCGTTTTAATTGAATTTTATTTTTGACTGCAACAATCAATGGCAGAAGGCTTTCAATGTTGATGAACCCGGCGGAGGATAAAGATAGATTGAAAAATCAAACCCTGAAATATCATTGTCCATGTTGACCATCCTAGGGTTAAGTATCCAAAATAATAGTAAGAGGGTTTTAAAACTCCTGCCATAGTTGTGGAGTGTCTTGAATTAAAAGATTTGCGAGGGTTGTTTTGGTAAATACCTCTCTAATGTCTGATATTATTGAAAAAAGCTCCATGATCTTCATCATGCCACGTCTCATACTTGTATATATTTAAACAATTTACTTTCAACTACTTAAATATATATAGTGTTGAACATGCATTTGTCATAATGTGTAGACTAAAATGTATGAAACCCTAGTATGTCATATCCTTATTTTTATAATGTGGATTACTTTATGAACAACGTATCAACGTACATATAGATGTTTTTTGTTTTGTTTGTTAATAATCTATAAATGCATTCGTGCACACAGGAATGTGGTCTCATGACCAGGAAAAAAAACAAGGACCAAAGCGAAATCTTCATGTTGAACTTTGATGTAATTTTTCTCTTCTGCTTAATGAGACACATGCAAAACATGTTCTTATTTATACACCATGTATTGAGGTAATATAGTGTCTTAGTGGTGCACCACTCTCAATTTGGCTCTAGCTTTACCAACAACTAGTCCTAGCAAATGAAAACAAGAGGGGCCCGTTGTCGGTCTCAATGCCCATCGAGAGGGGCTCGTCTTCGGTCTCGGCGCTGCCCACAGAGAGGGCATCCTTGCTATGCAAGGTGTCGAGTGAGTGTGTGCTCCCGCCAAGTGTGCTCTCAAGCCAGAGGCATCTAGGCGAACACTGGGCAGAGTCGTCGATCGCGTCAGAGCATGCAGCGATGCGGGGTCGCTTCTTCACGATTCCTCCCACGGCGCAGCAGGGAGGGAGGATCCTTTTGCAGGAAGGTGAGGAGGTGAGCACTCGGCGCAGCAGGGAGGGGGAAGCGGGGAGGAAGAATCGACGTTAGCTAGGGATTGGGAATTGAGGTTTGGGGAAAAGAGAAAGTATATAAGGCGATGTGGTAGCCGCGGTGAAAGATGGCGGGTTGCGGTTGGAAACCGGAGGGGATTCGGTTGTCATGGTCGGTCGCCTAAGCCCGTTTCACCATCCCAAAGAGACAGAAAATGTAACACAATTTTAATGATATATTTTTGGAAATATCATTAACACAAGTTTATAGTCACAATGATATTTTTTGGGCACTACAATACAATTGTTTTTTTCCTGGAAATATTTGTGTCTTCCTCAAAGTTTGAATGCCCGGCCACCAATTTCTGGTTCCGCCACTGCTCTCTCGCCTCTCAGCCTGGTCCCGTGAAGCATTTTCCCTCCCCGACCATGGTGCCATAATGGCCGTCACCTTCCAGAGGCAGAGGTCGTCCTCCCAGTCCCGCCTCACAGGCGAGTACGGTGTCATTCGCAGAGCTCTTCCTCCCAGTCCCGTCTCACAGGCGAGTATGGTCTTTTTCGCGGGGCGCGCCGGCCGCCACTGCCGTTGTGGACGTCGCATCCGTGCTGAACGACCCGCCACCGCAAGAAAACACCGACCGAGCATGCCCGCGTGAATCGACAAGGCCTCTACAGTCTGCATGCGTTCCTCATCGCTGTTTTCATCGGTACACGTTCGCCAGCTTGACGCTCGGAGGATGCATGATGGTGCCAGCGTGCATCGCGTTCACGACCTGCATGGGGTCGAGCTCATGCCGCTGCGGGGCGTCTGACAGCTTCAGCTTCAGTAGAGTCGCCGCACAAGTCGTCATAGATCAATCATTGTTGAGGAAATTCGCTGGTTTGTGCTTCGTCCTGTTCCGTGGTCCGTGAACGTGATGATGTCCGATGGCACCTTGAGTCCATGTCCTGCGCGCCACCGCCTTCGCCCGCGTTGCGTGGTCGACGTGGTCAGCAATCAAGAGCGTGAGCTCAGTCAGCGACACGTGCGCCTTACGTCGTTGGCGTCAGGGATCTGTAGCCTGTGGGCGACAGCCGTTCCACGGGGCACGCGGCGTTGCCACCCCGCCGACGCGACTCTAGACAGGCCTTCATGGCCGCACGACCTCGAGGTCGTCAGGGTCGTTTGATTCGATTGACGATGCCTTGACGGAATGAAGCCTCTGTTCCAGCGTCGCAATCGTACCACTCGGTGCTGTGTTGTGCTGGAACGCATGGTAGTATAGCAGCCAGAACGCGTCGGCGCTCTCGCCAGATAAAGCAGAGGACGCGCTCGCCAAGGCCGGCCACCCCTTGCCCGGCTGTCGGAATACCGACCCCTCCTTGCACTCTTGAGAGCCTGCCGATCGGGACATGAGCGGTTTAGATCTTCTGAACGAAACAGCAATACGACTTGGTTGCTTCTGGCTGGGGGACACGGACATGTCACCACAGAGACGCGTGACGCCGGAGGTATGGCGCGGCGCTCGATTCACAACCATGTCCCCTGCCCTGCGAGAAGCGCGCCCTCGCGGCCTGCCCTTCATCCTGGTCCATGGCGTCAAACGCCGGGCGGCCAGGCTTGTGGCTTCTTGTGACGACGGTGCCGACTGGTTCGGCGAAGCTCGATCTTCCCTTATCTTGCCGACGCCAAGTTTGGGCCAGCTAGTGGTTGGGGGCACGGCGGTGCAGCATGGCATCCAGGTCTGTCGAGCAGGTCCCCGTCGTCCGTGGCGCGGCAAGCCTTGTCAACGGCCGCCGCTGCCGCCACCGGCCAGTGTAAGTGTAAAATTTCTGCCGTGTTCATTGCCCCTTGCCCGTAAGAATCGACAAGAGGACTTCGTCACCCTGGAGACTGATTCCAGCTTCCATGCATGGAGCACCCATTCGCGACGCAAGCACTGCACCTCCTCGTGACTCCCCTACATCTACATGACACGAAGCGTCCTGTCCGGCGTAGCACTGAGCCACACGACACGGAGGTGGGGGCGGCGACCGCGGTGGTTTACATCTGAGCCTCAAACCGTGAAATGGTATGAGTCTATAGCTCAGCGTTCTCTCTATACTATTGAAGAATCAAGTTTTACACATAATTTGGTTATACAAAGAATTTGGAAGAAGAGTGGTGTGGTAGGCACATGGCAATATCATTGTCCATGTCATCGAAACCACTATGTGAAACCAACTTGGTGCGTAGATTGAACCATTGTTGACCATCCTTGGGTTAAGTAGGCCAAATAATAGTTCGAGGGTTTTAACACTCCTGACATACTTGTGGTGTGTCTTGAATTAAAAGATTTGTTAATGTTTGTTTGGTAAATACCTCGTTTATCTTTGATATTATTGAAAAAGCTTCTATGGTCTTCTTTATGCCATGTCTCATACTTTTATGTTTATACTATTTATGATCAACTACTTAAGTATATCAAGTGTTTGTATTTGTCATAATGTGTACACTGATATAAAACAATAGTATGACATATCCTTGTTTTAAGAACATGCATTACTTTATCTTCATAAGATATCGACTTAGATATGGGTCGTTACTTTGTTTGTTAATAATTCATAAATGCGTTCATGCATGACAATATGGTCTCATGGCCAGGGTCAAACTAGGATCAGGCAATCTCTTCATGTTGAAGTCCGATGTAATTTTCTCCCTTTTGCTTAATGATGAAATACATGCAAAATACGATTGATTTATACAAAAATGTATTGAGGTTATATAGTGTCTTAGCCGGTATGCACCTCTTATTTTGGCTCTAGCTTCACATTCTAACAAAAAGTAAACAATAGTGATGTGAGGAAGAGAGCTGCAAGTGGGAGAGATATCAAAACCTATTGAAAACAGAAATCAATAACCACCATTATGATGCGCAATGCGTCAGAGGCGACGGCGGTGAGTTCGGCATCGGCGGCGAGCTTGGCAGCAGAGCTAGTGGAGAAGGTGACCTGCACCGCAAAGAATGGAAAAGAACCTTAAGCATATCTAAAAAATAATAGTAGAATTGAACAAATGAAAGGAATGGATGGGCTTACCTGACGGCCGGGAGAGTCGATGTAGAGGTCCTACTCAGAGAGGAGCTCCTCCGCGGAGCTGTAGTTGTTGGCTTCCTCCTCTGTGGAGCTAAAGCTGGTGGCACAGAGAGGACCTCGTCATCGATCTTGGTGCCACCCACAGAGAGGATGTCCTTGCCGCACAAGTCATCGGCCGAGCATGCTCTCACGCTGGAAGCGGCAGGACATAGACAGGAGTGCGTCGTCGGAAGCACCGGAGTGTGTGGCGACACACAGGGTTGCTTCCCTGTGATTCCTCCCTAGGCGCGGCAGGGAGGGCGTAGCCTTGTGGAGGAAGGAGGGGAGGTGAGCGCTATGAGTAAAGAAAGTTGTAAGCATCTATGTATTGTCCACGTTCCTAAAAGTGTTGTCTGTAGCCAGAATACTGAAATTGTTCTGGATGTATCTCTTTATAATCACATAGTAACTTCTCTGAAATTGTTTTTTTTTGTTCCATTTCTTCATAATCACACATGCTTTTCGCGGAGCAGAGTGACAACACCATTTTTATTTTTATTTTCGCGAAGGGACAACACCATTATTTGCCTTTGAATATTGCTATCTATCTCTTCTCTATCAGAATGAATATAACCTTTTTGTTTTGAAATTGGCCATAATTATTTTTGGCATTTTCCTCTTAAGCCCCACTATCAAATTGGTAGCAAGAACTGAAGATAATATTGGGCACGTGCATGTTGACAAAGCAGCAGCAGCATCGGCAACATCACAAAGCCAAAAACGGGTTAAGAGCAGAGGTTTAATTGCTTCAGAACTCTAAACAGAGCACTGAATAACTGACATGCTCACCAGTCACCAGGGTCATGCACCTACACAAAGCAAGATCACAGGCCACTGCGGCGCCGCAGCGACAACCACCGTGACGCCGTCTCGCTTCACCTGCTGAAGCTGTGGCTGTGACAACACTGACGATGCTGACATGGAAGAAGACAGCCTCACCGTGGCCGTGAGGGAAGTTAATTGGCGCAGCGGACCGACCTGGTGCGCGCAGGGCCAAGGTCGGTGGTGACCCCCTGGAGCACGAGGGTGAACTCGCCGGCGGCATGGTGCACCGTGCACCACGTTCCTGCACGCGTACGCAGTTGCTTCTGTCGGCCGGGCTTACCTCTGCCTGCGGTGCAGTTTCACCCTGTAGTGTCAAAGGGCTTGCCGCTGCTGACAGAAGAGAAAATACCACTATAGAACAAGTCGCCAGAGACAACCACGTTACCAAGCCACACGACGTCAAAATACTTCCTACTTCACCTCGTTATTTTAGTGTTTCATCTCAGACTATTAAACGTGACTGTGCTGTAGCTGGGTTAAAAGCATCTCACCGACATTGCAACACATTGCTAAATTTGCACTTGCTCCTGGTTCCGGAAACTGAATTATCAGACAACAGTCAGTATATGTTTAGAAGTCGGAACTGCAGGTACATACGTGCTTACGGTGTCATTTGGTTTCTTCAATCATTTAGCAATCTGGATTAAGCGAACTCGCAGGTGGTTTGGTTGGTGCACCGCGTAGCCGCGCACCTGGGGAACGACCGCGTCACCGCTTCGCAACCACGACGCTGTGCCGGGATACCCGGCTCAACCTGGAATCGAGTAACTTCTGGTGGACCACCGCTTCCCGGCGCCATACGATCGACGACGGCGAGGCTGCACATGGCTGGGTCCTCGTCGGTACTGGTGGCCCGCCTATCGAACAATGGCATGGCTCTGCCTGGTCGCTGCGCAGACGTGCTCCGGGAGAGCTGTCGGCATGGCTGTGGCGCGAGTTCCTGGCCCCCGGCACGACACGAGGCGAAGAGGCGGCCAACGTGCCCGCCACGAAACGCTGCGACGCGCGCGGACGCGCCGCCGTGGCGCGTGTTACCACCGAAATCGACGCACTTCAATTCAGCAGGAGGGATGCGCCGGGCCCAGAACAGCACGCGGGCGTATGCGAACGCGCTCCACGCCGGCGGGTCTGCGTAGCGAAGTAGGACGCCAGTAGCAAGAAAACTCGGCGCGCGTTCTACATGTTCGAAGACAGACGCGGAAGCCGGCTCCACTTCACGCGACGGACAGATTAAGCAGCCGCCGGATCCCAGGCCTTCCCACGCATCTGTTCCACAACGAATGGTCGGGGTCTCTTCTTATCTTATCTTATCTTATATTTACTAATTGGAGGCTCCTTTTGAGGCCTTCACGTTAATCGGCGAAAAATCCTAGAAATTACCAGAAAAAAGCAAAACATCCGGTCATTGATTTAGTTGGTTAGGAAACCTTCACCGTTGGATATGAGCCTGAATATTTAGGCAAATCCCCATGTGAAATCGAAAGGTATTCCTTACGTGTTTGTTAGGAAACCTTCACCGTTGGACTCCACCATGAGTCAGATGCAACAATCTCTGTGCCCAAAAGGAGTCCTGCCATTGTACTGCAGAGAGGAACACAATCCGTTTGTGAAGAACTCGATTCCAGCGAGAGATAACCCAGGATTGCTATCTCCATTAACAAGGGACAAGGAAATCAATTTGAGGGAGCCTGAACTCAGACCAGCAATGAAGATATAGATTTGGGTTGAGATTATAGCAGGATTTGATGGGTCCAATCGTGGACAAGCAACGAGTGGTGAACACACGAATGATTGCTCCATGGCGTCCAATCTCGACCCCTCGGCGAGGCGGCGGCGGCAAGCACCAGCACCTCTAGGACGCCATTGCCGAAGTGGTGGCCAGGGACACCATGGACGTGTCAAGGCGGCGCCGGCACAGACTCCGATCGAGTTTCGCTACTCGACGTCTGCACGACGCTGCAAATCACCACTTGCAAGGGCCACCTCGAGATCATCAAACTGCTCCTCCAGCACGGCGTTGAATACGTTGGTATGTGCATGCAGTTTATAAGCGATTAATCACGTGACCCATAAATTACTATTATTCATACATGTATGCTTTGTTGTGAATTAGTTGAGTGTTTCTGCGTCTACTGGCAGCCATTGGCAGATGGGACTCATTACCAGAACAATGAGATGAACAATATGTTGGATAACCATGGCACCAAGCTTAAGGTACTATGTCGTTCATGTGATTTTTTCTTTTGGCTTCATGTGTTGCCTCCCGCCTGATCTGTTGTCAAGTTCTGGTGTTCTGAATTCGCTTCCCTTTTGAAGATTTTTCCTATCCATATGAAGTTCCGGAATATGAGATCGACCTGAACCAGCTTGATTTCACTAATAGCAAGGATATATCTAATGTATGCATTAATATTCGTTTCTTCCCTGTGAGTCTCCTATGAATTATTTTTTCTACTGACATGGATCAGCAAGAAGCAACCATGACGATTAAAATGCTGACGATCACAGCAGCTGAGCTGAGGAAAATCATGCAAGAAGAGAGACATGGAATGGAGGCAACAAAGGCACCACGCCCGGTAAGCGCAAGTTTTTTTCTGTTGGTAGATGGCCTTCGTACATGGCTCCTGCCAATTAGATGCAGCATCATCCTCCATTGACAAAAACCATGGATATTATGCAGACGAATGGCTTGGGTCCTAATAACCATGCTCTACCGGTAATTATAATTTTTGGGAATTATTATTTTTAAAGCAATTCACAAAGACAGAGATCCTTCATTAGAATTTGTCACAATTTTGAAATTTTGTAGAATCATCATAGAGTAAGTAGGTATTACTTAATTCAATTGAAGTAGTAGTTTTTTTTTAATAAGTTTCAATGCTCAAAATATATCTAGGTAATGATTTTATTCTGAACAAGCCCTTCAACCTGTACAGATAGAGGAAAATAAGTTTAATTTAGAAAACTATCAATTAAGTATGTTTGTGTCTATTCAAAATCTACTCATGAGTTATTTTACTATCATTGGTGTGGTAAATAAAATATAACACGACTCAGTCAGTGGTACAGTTTTTTTCTACTAATTAAGATATAATGACTATAATACTTCAGGGATATGATAGGAAAAAAACTACTAATACCCTATTATCAAATATAAGATATTTGGGAACACATATGTTTCTTAAACTGTTGTGTCCATTGATTTTTTGAGTTATGTTTGACCATTCATCATATTCAAAATATTAGCTTAAGTGTGCAAAATTATAAATTATATTCCAATTTTTTAGATATAAAACAATTCATAACAAAATATATGTTAATTTTTTTAAAAAATTAAGACAAATGATCAAATGTACCTTAAAAAGTCAAAACGAAGGGAGTATGTTTAAATTGCTAGCCCGTGCAAGCACGGGTTGATGGACTAGTTCTTCAAACGATGGGGGCTCCTCTGCATCTTGCGTTGTCCGCCGGAACGCCGATGGACAGTGGCGGAGCGTGGCGTGAAGCATAGGAGGGGCCAACTGCTACAGTACTTTTACTGTGCCCACGAGCTGAGCTTGCTTTGGTGAACAAAAGGTCTACTCTGTGCTAGTAATCTGTTGCTTAGGTAGATGCACTGTGATGATTCAGCTAAAAGTACCAAGAAATGTTGACAAGCTGCAGAGAAGAACACTATTACTAGCTAAATTTGCATCGGGGAAGGGGGGGCCGGAGCCCTCTTTCGCCAACACTGAGCTCCGCCGGTGCCGATGGACGTGGTCGCACCGAGCATGAGCCAAGGTCCTGCACCGTCGCTGGCGCGGGAATCAACACGGAACGCCATCCGGAGCGACGCCGGCCGAGTGCGGAACAGACACGGGACAGCTTGCTTGACTATATCAAACGCGACGATCGAGTGAGCCATGAGCCTGCGTGTCGGCAACTCTGCAAACGAGGAACGTAGGGAGTACCGGTGGGACCGTGGCGGCGCGGCCGCCCCTCGCTGCCGCGATTCATCGCGAACAAGCAGAGACGCGTGAGACGCCGGCGGTACGGCGCGGCGCCCGAGTCACATACAGCAGAGACGCGTGAGACGCCGGCGGTACGGCGCGGCGCCCGAGTCAACCATTCGGCGCTGCGTTGTGCTGGAACACAAGGCGGTAGCAGCCGGAACGCGGCGGCGCTCTGGACAATTAAAGCAGAGGACACCGTCAACGCGCGAGGACGCGCTCGCCAAGGCCAGCCTCGCCTTGCCCAGCTGTCGGAATACCGGCCACTCCTTGCACTCTTGAGATCCTTCCGATCGGACATGAGCAGTTTGGATCTGAACAAAACAGCAATATGACTTGGTCGGTTCTGGCTGGGGGAGACGGAGCGCGGAATCCAAGTTCAGGACTTAATGTGGGTGGTGGGGCGGCGGCGGGCGTCCCCGGCCGGCAGAACGGAGCGCGGCGAGCTAGACAGTCCAGCGCGCTTCGTCAGCTACATATTCCTGGCGCGCGCTCGGGCCGCCATCGCGTGGCGCGGCGAGCGAGCTCTCCTCTGTCCGCGTTGCCGCGGTTCATCGCGAACACCAAGGCGGGTCTAAGCATGGCGAGTGAAACAATATAATGCGGTCCAAGCATGGCGATTGCCATGCTTGGACCGCATTATATTGTTTCACTTGAGTTTTGACTTTTGAGATCCTGGTGATCCGGTCCGCTCGTTGATCATTGGGGCTGTAACTGGAGCATGTGTAAGCATAAAATTTCAGCTATGTTCATTGCCCCTTGCAGGTACATAAGAACCGACATCGTCACCCTGGAGATTGATTCCATCTTCCATGCATGGAGCACCCATGCTCGACGCGAGCGCACCTCCTCGTGACTCCCCTACCCTACAGTACACGAAGCGTCCTGTCGCGTATAGCACTGAGCGATAACGCACAGAGGCGGGGTGGCGACCATGTTTGTTTACATCTGAGCCTCAAGCTCGGAAATGGCACCAGTCTATTGCTCAGCATTCTCTCCTATAGTATTTAAGAATCAAGTTTTAATGTTTTATCCAAGAATTCGGAAGAAGAGTGATGTGGTAGGCATATGGCAATATCGTTGCCCATGTCATTGAAACGGCAATACGAAACCAACTTGGTGTGTAGATTTAACCGTTGTTGACCATCCATGTGGTTTAAGTAGGTCAAATAATAGTTCGAGGGTTTTAGGGCTCCTGACATACATGTGGTGTGCCTTGAATTAAAAGATTTATTAGTGTTTGTTTGGTAAATACCTCTTTTGTGTTTGATATTATTGAAATATCTTCTATGATCTTCATTGTGCGGCGACTCATACTTTTATATTTACACTATTTATGTTCAACTACTTAAATATATCAAGTGTTGGGCATGCATTTGTCATAATGTGTACGCTGAATTCAAAAAAATAATAGTATGCCACCTTATTTTAATTTAGAACATGCATTACTTTATCTTCATAAGATATCGAGTTAGATATAGGTCGCTACTTTGTTTGTTAATAATGGATAAATGCATTCCATCAAGGGCATGTGGCCTCATGGCGAGGGTCAAACTAGGATCAGGCGAGATCTTAATGTTGAAGTCCAATATAATTTTCTCTCTTTTATTTAATGAAATACATGCAAAACACATATTGATTTATATGTACATTTATTGAGGTTATATAGTGTCTTAGCAGTTTGGCAATAAAATTCAACCAAGATTAGGTTTATGTTTAGGGGTTGAAGATCGAGAAGGACGAGGAAGAGGATTATCATACATCATCTACCAACAGCTCGTTGCAGATGTTGGAAAGGCGGTGGCCACCACTGTCAGAGACCAGCTCAACCTTGCTGCTCCCATCAGCGATCTTGTACTTGTTGACGCGCAAGGCATCAGAGGCAATGACAATGAGCTCAGTGGCGACGACGAGCTTGACAGTGAAGCTATTGGAGGAGGTGACTTGCACCACAAATAATGGAAATGAACCGTTAGGGTATCTAAAGAATGATTGTAGACTTGAATCAATTGAAGGAATTGATGGGCTTACCAGGCGTCCGGGAGAGTCGACATCCGGTGAGTTGTCCGCTATGATGTAGAAGTCATCCTCAAAGGGGAGCTCCTCCGTGGACCAAAAGTTGGTTGCCACAGAGAGGGCCCCGTCGTTGATGTCTGCGCCCACAGAGAGGGTGTCCTTGCCGCACAAGGCATCGGCCGAGCATGCACTCACGCTAGAGGCGGTAGGACGGAGATAGGGATGCGTCGTCGGACGAACCGGAGCGTGTGGCAACGCGGATGGCTTCCTCCCGCGTGGCAGTGAGGACGGAGCCTTGTTGAGGAAGGAGAGGAGGTGAGCACCTGTGAGTAAACAAAGTTCTATGCATCTATGTATTTGTCCACATTCCTTAAAGTATTGTCTGTAGACCGTAGTCAGAATACTGCAATTCTCCTGAATGTGTCTGTTCATAATCACACAGTAACTTGCCTACTTCTCTGAAATTGTTTGTGTTTTCCATTTCTCCATGTCGCGAATCAAAATATATTGCTTTTCGGAGAGGAGAGTGATCACACTATATTTATTTTTGGCGAAGGGACAACGCCATTATTTGCCATTGATTATTCCATCTTTCTCTATCAGAATGAATATAACCATTTTGTTTTAAACTTGGCTTTTTTTTTTGGCATTTGCCTCTTCAGTACCATCATCAAATTGTAGCTCCTCGAGTATATTAGGGAGAAAGGTGTTACCTCTATGGGGGGCCCCGGGGGAAGGTCGGGTTAGGATGAGGATTTGTTGAAGCACCTCCAGGGCACGTATTAGGCAGTGTGCCCAGGCGATGAATCGCCATTTTCGGCCGTGTAACGGCAACACGGCCTGGCTACCCGACGTTGAACCGAACCAGAAGGTGTTAGATTGACCCGAAAGTTAGCTTGAGGTATCGGAGTTTGGCATTTTCCTGTTAAGTACCATCATCAAATTGGTAGCAAGAACTGAAGATGATATTGGGCATCTGCATGTTGACAAAGCAGCAGGATCGTCATCATGACAAAGCCAAAAAAGGATTAAGAAGAGCCGAGACGTTCGTTTGCTTCCGAACCCAAAACAGAGCACTGAAGAACAGACATGCTCACCAGTCACCAGCGTCATGCTCCTAATTAAAGCAAAGATCACAGGCCACTGCGGCGCCGCAGACAACATCCTTCCCTTTGTCGCTGACATTGCAACACATTGCTGAATTTTCACTTGCTTCTGGTTCTGCAAACAAATTATCAGACAGCAGTCGGTAAGTATACGTTCAGAAGTCGGAACTTGGGGTACATACATGCTGACACTGTCATTTGGTTTCTTCCATCTTTTAACGATCTGGGTTAAGCGAAATCGCAGGTGGTTTGGTTGGTGCATCGCAGTGGCCGCAGCTTCTTCCCCAACTCCGGTCGGCCTCACAGTGGCCGCAGCTTGCGTCGGGAGCGAGGAATGGTCGGGCTTCAAACGATGGGCATGGGCTCCTCTGGTTCTTGCGTGGTCAGCCGGAACGCGGACGGGCGCGCTAACGCCGAGCCTGATCCGAGGTCTTGCACCGTGGCTGGCGCGGGAATCAACACGGAACGCCATCCGGAGAGACGCCGGCCGAGTGCGGAACAGACCCGGGATGTGCCGGCCTGCCGGTGGCCACAGCATCAGCAAGTGGTCACCAACCACGTGAGCTCGAGCATCCCGTGCGTAGCTGCGAACACGCATCGTTCGTCGTCCAGTGGTCACCAATCTCCTGATCGATCGAAGCTGCCGGCAACATGACCGCACAGTCGCGTGGCCACGAGCCCGACAGGCGACAGCGTCCTCGACGCTCGGCTCACCGTCGACGACTGCGGCGCCACGCTATGTTATCGTTTTCCGCCATCCGCCATGCACCCAGGGGCAGGGTGGTCGGTCCGCACCGACGCCTCCGCCGTTGCACGCCCGAGCGCGGCCGCGTTTCGAACGATACTTGCTCTGCGCTCGTCGAACACAGGGAAGAGCAGCCCCGCCGACGCACTGCTCTTTTGAATCTCCTCGAGTCTGATGACAGGAGCCTCGACGGGCGCGTGAGCCTTGAGCGCGCGCCTAGCTACCTGCACGCGTCAAGACCGGCCACCACCCAGGGTACCTGACAGCCGTGAGATAGGAATCGTGCGGCGCAGATCGGGAAATTTGTCTTTGACTAGGTTGTCGACATAGGATTAGCAAACTGCATGGTTGCGGCCCACAGACCAGGTGGATCGCGTGGAGCAGAGGAGGTCGACGGCGAGGCGTCCGTGTGGACAGGACGGCGAGCTGCTCAGTTCCTCCGACGAGGCCACGGGCCCTTCTCGATGGCGCCGCGCGTTGGGCTGTGTCTCTGATGCAAATGAGCAACGCAGAATGGAAGCGCGGCTACACTAGCTACACAGGTCGGGGATCACTATGCATGGCGGTGAGGACGTGAGGTGAGGGGTTCATGTTCATTGTTCAGGGTCGTTGCCAACAATGTGTGGGGATCAACGAGTACAAACACGGGGCCCATAAGCGCGGGGGATCATCGAATACAAACTTCCCCATGCCTGGACCGCATTGTTTCACTCGAGTTTTCAGGTCCTGTTCATCCTGACACCTTCAGCTGCGTGCTGCAGCTCGGCACGATATTGGGACAGGGCGATCCACCCGCTTGCTGATCATGGGGCTGTACCCCGGGCCTATGTAAGCAATTTCTGCCATGTTCATTGCCCCTTACCCGTAAGAACCAACAAAAGAGGACGTCGTCACCCTGGAGATTGATTCCAGCGCTGGCTTCAATGCATGGAAGCACCCATGCGCCAAGCGAGAACTACACCCCTTCACGACTCCCTTACATGGCATGAAGAGTCCTGTCACTGAGCGACACCACACGGAGGTGGTCGGCCGCCGACGAACCCGGTGACCGTGCTGGTTTACATCTGAGCCTCAAGCTAGCCTTGAAATGGCACGAGTCTATGTATGGTTAAACAAAGAATAATAAAAAATAGATTGAAATAAGAGTGATGTGGTAGGCACATGGCAATATCATTGTTCAGAGTTAAAAAGAGTATTTTATCCACTTTACATGGCAATATCCACTTTACACTTGTAGAGTATTTTGAATTAAAAAGATTTGTCAAAGTTTGTTTGGTAAATAGCTCTCTTGTGTATTATATTATTGGAAAAAGCTCCATGGTCTTGATTATGCCACGTCTCATACTTTTATATTTGTACTATTTAATTTCAACCACTTAAACATATAAGGTGTTGAACATGCATTTGTCATAATGTGTAGACTAAAATATACAAAACCTTATTATGGCATATCCTTGTTTTTAGAACACGCATTACTTTATGAACAATGTATCGACCTACATATAGGCGTTGTTTTGTTTGTTCATAATTCATAAATGCATTCTGCACAGGAATGTGGTCTCATGATCAGGATCAAACAAGGACCAAAAGAGATCTTCATGTTGAACTATGATGTGATTTTTTTCTCTTCTGTTTAATGAAATACATGCAAAACACGTTTTAAGTTATACAATATGTATTGAGGTAATTTAGTGTCTTAGTAGTGCAGTCCTCTCATTTTGGCTCTAGCTTCACCAACAACTAGTGCTAGCAAATGTAAACAATAGTGAAGTGAGGAAGAGTGAGAGAAAATCCATAAATTTGTGCCGTGCTCGATATGTTCTGTCTGCATCGCATCATTTGAATACATCATTACAATGTGTTCAATAATTAATACATCAATTGAATACCCATCTCGTCTTCTTCCAAGTCTTCAATAATTAAATAAAATAGCAATGCAGTACCAACAAACATCATTACAATGTAAATCAAATGATCCGCAAGGTGCATTCCTTGAGGCAGTGAGGGTGGGGGAACTAGTGCTTCGTGAGGTGACAGAAGCAGAGAACTCAAGATTCTGCTCTCCAACCTTCAGGTCGCTTGAACCGGTCAGAACAGAACATGCAAGCATAATAACATAGGAAGATACAGAAGTGAATTACCTTGCCAGTTGCCATTACTAGAAGTATCATCTGCCTCGACGAAGGTACCGACGCCGCTGGAGGAAGCGTGGTCATCCATGACCAATTGACCATCTTCATGACCTCCTCCTTGATGTTAGCGTCGTCCAACACATCATAGAGTTCCTGAAAGAGACCTCAAAATCCATAGTCGAATCAACAAAGCAAAGAGAAATGCAGTCCTGCCTATTCATGAAAATGCTTATTTAAATGCTTTTAGCAACTTTCACATGAAGTGCTAGCTTTGGCATGAAAGCTATTGACTTCGTCAAGCGGTGTTTCAGCATACGCATTGGCTTATCTCTACTACATAAAAAGGCTAAAAGGGATCGTCAAACAATTTTTTCGTTTTCGGCCTGCCAAGTTTTGGAATCCAAATCGAAATCAGCAATTAAATTTGGAGTTCAGAACAACTCGAGTTTGGATTTTCCGAGTTTTCGAGATTTCTCGATTGGGAAACGAAGGGAAGACTGATTCAAATCTGTTTTGCTCATCTAATTGTATTGGTGTACTTTAATCTCGACGATCCTTGGCCTCCATTCGCCTGCAATGGCTTTCTCCCTCTGCGTACCTGCTATGGGAGGACGAAGGTGGAAGAAGAGTGTTGGCGGTGATTATGCGAGTTATTAATATTCCATTAATTCCGCAAGCGCACGGAACACCATTGTAGCATTTTACCTTGGAGTATTCCAGGGTTATCGTATTTATATTTCCGCAGGAAAGTAGATTGGTAGGAAGTTGAATGTTAACAAAGTAAATACATATTGATTGAAAATAACAGTACATTACCTTTCACAGGGGTTAAAGATGTACATGGAATATGGGTGGCACTCACCATATAATCCAAGAAATAAATAGAAAGCAGGAGTTATGTTAGGAGAACAACGAGATAGAGATAAAGATTCCTATGCGTTAATCTTACATCTATTTACTTCTAGCAATTAACTCTACAAAGTTACATACATTAGTCAAGATCATGCACACTCAAGTCATGTTGTTTCGGAGCACGGTTATTATGCCGAGGTTGGTACTGAACCCCAATACTGCAGACTCCCCTCGGGAACTAACCACTATTGAAAACCCGGTTGGATTGCCTTTGAACGTGGCGGATTGCAAAGGCCTGGTCACGCCTGTCACGCGTGAGGCTACCGTCCTTCGTAAAGACAAACGTCAATCGTGCATAGGTATAGTTCTAAGCACCGCACTTACAACTACCCTAGAAGAACTATCCTTGATCGAGAGAATAGCCCTATCTAAGAATGTAGCACAACTTTCACTAAGCACGACCTCCATATCGGCAAAGCACTCACTCGTACTACTTAGACACAATCACAAAACCCACAACAAGACTCTTATGAGCCCTAGTGTAACTAAGTAAATAAACTTAAATAGAAAATAATTACTAAAAGAAATAAATAAAGAATAAACTAAATAATTATAGAAATAATTACATAAATAATAAAAGAGTAATTCTACAAGAGTTAAGATACAAGAACAATACCGAAACTCCGAGAAGACTTCCGAAACCTCGAGAAGAGCTCTCGCTCTACTCTACTCTACTCTAACTCCAAATAATAACTCTACTTCTACAAACAAGTAATGAAATGCTTGGATCAGTGAGGTGCGATTTGTAATGCAGACACCAGGGGTATTTATAGGGTCCTTAGGACAGGGAGGCTTATGTAGGCGAAGGAGACGTGGCGGGGCCGCCAAGGCAGGCCGGCCGGCCTAGCAGGGGGGCCAGCCGGCCGTCCATTGTGGCGGTTGGCCACCGCCTCTTGCGTGGACGCTCCAGATCGCCTCTTGGTGTCGGTTCGCAGGTCGGTGCCTTCGTGGGGGCGGCAGAACTTGAGTAAGGGCCAAGTTGAGGCCCAAACAGCCCACCAGACGGTATGTCGGTGGAATTCTGCTACACAGGCTTTGATTTGTGACGTTTCAGCCCGTTTACAGCCTGCTGGAGGAAGGCCGAGGCCTTTGGGCGCCAAGGGGGGCCGGCCAACCTAAGGTGGGGCCGGCCGACCTGCCTTTCCTCGGTTCAGGCCTACTTTATTCCATAAGTCACTCCTGCATCCAAAAATGACCAAAACTCGTGGAAGTATGTGGAGCATGGCGCTTGTCGGTGCCAACAATCGCCGGCAAGGCTTTCACCATTCAAAACCCATCATCCGAACACCATGCACAGAGACAAGCTCTCCACGATAGATCGAGCCTTGATCTGCTGCCATCATACTAACAACCATCGCCACCAATGCAAATCGGGAGCAGGAACGCCGCCACCCCCAGCTGCACCGGACACGGCCGTGCCCTGTGGCGCGTCAACGTGCAGGACTCCGGCAATGCCCGGCGGTGTGTCGATGCATAGGATGCCGCCTACGCGCGGCCAAGCCGTGCCCAGCGGCGCGTAGGACGCCATCAACACCCGGCAACGCCGCGCCTGGCGATGCGGAGGATGCGGCCAATGCCAGTCATGCCGTGGCCACGTTGCGCCAACCAGAATGATTGGGCATCCTCCGGATCACGCCGCAGCCATGCCATGCGACACCAGCACCGCCGCACGCCATGGCAGCCACATGCCCGAGGATGCAGATCGAGGAATTCGCCGCCATCTTCTCAGGTGAGGGGAAGAAGTGAAAAACCGACCGACGAGGAAGGCCCCGCTACCCCCATCCTTGCCGGCTAGCCGGGTTGTTCCGATAGCAAGGACGCCGCCACCGCCGCTCCTTTTTCCAACCGCTCACCAAGGACGCCTCCACCGCCGCTCCTACGGCCTTCACCAACGCCACTGTCGGCCCCACTCCTTTCCTGCCTCCGGCAAGTCGCCGATGGCCGGAGGGAATGGGGACCCATCTCTCTAATAATTTTTAATCTTCAATAATTTTTATTGATTCTGTCTTAGATTAGGGTTAAGTCTTTTTCATGCCAAGTTTCTTGGTATTGGGGATTTGGTTTTTCCTATTTCTCTCCGGTGACGGCGATGAGGTAGGGTGGATATGGTTTCTTCATGACGGCTCTGATGATGATGATGATGGCGACTACGACATCAACAACTTCATAGCAACATGGAGAATTAGGTTTCCGGACTACGATCAAGGCGGGGACGATGCCGCCGCCATGGAATAAATTTCTCCTGCCCCTTCTCCATTTCATCATGATTAGATCCGATCACGATGGAGGGCTAGTGAGATATTTGGGATTAGTTTTTCATCTTCTTCAAGAAAGATTTTCATCTGCTTTAAGAAAGAAAACACAAGAAAGAAGAAGACTATACTCAATTTTACCTGTGCAGTCATCTATATGAATCTTCATATAGGTTTGAGATTGAGTTTTGGAACTATATGCTGAGTGCTCTTGGTTGTAATCTCTTTGTTTTAGAGAGTGTTTGTAACTCGAGGATGTACTCAGCTACATATTAATACAATTGTTCTTTCATCTTAAAAGAAAAAAAAGAGTGCTGGCGTTGACGTGAGGCTTTGGCGCTGAATTAAAAACAATAAAAAAATAACGAGGACTGGTCACGAATATGTTAGTAATAGGAAGATGTTGCTGACACAAAAATACCTATCTAAATATGTTTAGTTTGTCTGAATGATTGAGTGCAGATATGCATATAAGTCTATAGATGCTGCCGACACAAAGTACCTATCTACATACTTGGACATGATCTAAATTTTGAAGAGGGTGATGCAGACTTTTTTTTTATCAATACAAGAAGTAAAGACAAAAAAGAAGAAGAGAGGAATCAGGCAAGATAGTTCATGTCGCACTTTCTATTCGTTTGTGATTTATATTTTTCATCTCCTCTTGTGTTCTTTTATATCTCTACAGCTAGGATTTTCATCTCGTCCTTGCTTTCACTAGGATGTTACACTTGTATTTGTAAGGGATCATGTAATGTGTGATTTTCACTACTTATGGTCATTTGTATCTGTAATGACTAATGACCTTAGAAAAAAAGTTTATTTGTTTTGTGTTATTTGTATTTGTATTTTTGTTCCTTGGATAATACTACCACTTTCTTCATTGTTTCCCTTTGCAAAAAAAAAAAAGTTTCTTCATTGTTTTTTATTCAATAGAGCCCTGCACGGGAGGTCTCTCCTTGCACCCGTAGAGTCCAGTTGCACTTATCGGGTTCACTTTTTGCTTCGCGCGCCGTTTTGTGATGGGATTGCCTTAACAGGTCCTTTGCGGGCCCGATATGTGGACAGATTACAGAAACAGCCGAAGTGGATTGTAGCCACCGGATTTTAATCTAATGGCTGTCCTGTCGACTTAAACAACCCTCTTATTTCAAGCGCTTGAATATTTGCAAGGCCCTTGCATTACCGTTTTTCTCGGCAATACCGGACCGGACCAGGATGTCCAGTTACCGGAAAAGCCGGACAAACTGGTTGGAAACCGGACCAAAATCAAAATGACGAAATTAGATTAAAAAAGTCAAAATTTTCGGTAAACCGGACCAGAATTTTGATAAACCGGTTTGAAGAGGAAAAATGAAATAAAGTGCAAAGAAATGAAACAAAAAATATGTGAAAAAAACTAGATGCAATTTGCAGCCCGATGGTGGAAACGAAACAAGTTGCTGTCAAAAAAATCAATAAAGGTTCCTGGTTCATATAAAAAAGGTTCCTTCTTCTACCTAGAAATTGCCTCAATTTTTTTGCCACACAAAACTATTGAATCTACATGAATGTTTTCCACCGTTAGACTGCAAATTCGATATAGTTTTTTATATATTTTTTGTTTCAATTTTTTTTTCAAATTTTCAATTTTTTTTGAAATTTGAAATGGAAAACCGACATGACCAGTTTTCCGGTTTTCGCAAAAACCGGTCCGGTTTAACAC